>JAVSCE010018796.1:0-31858 GCA_032199065.1 Smutsia gigantea
AGAACCTGCACTAAACAAGCGCTCAGTAAAGCCTTGGTGGTTTGTGGCTGCATTTTTTATGCTTTGGCATAAAAACAGAGTTTCCTCACTGACTTGACACTAGTTCTCACTCCCTCCTGGGCCCCTAAGAAGCGGAGGACCCCTGCTAACTATATAGCCTTTACCTTGCAGCTTTGACATTCACAGAGGGCTTCCCAGGTGAAGCGACTTGGATAACTAGACATAACTAGATGTGGCCTCCAGACCACAGTTCCTGGGCTTCCTAATTGGAGAGTTGAGAGACATGGCATCTGTTTGCCCAAGAAATACGAGCAGGCAGCTCCACATCAACAGGCAGCTTTCCACTCTGGATGGGGCAACAGCTGCCTGTAACTTGGCTGTTTATGCACTAAAAAAAGAAATTCCATGGTGACCAGTTGACTCAAGCCAGCTCCCGACGTGAGGCCATAGTTTCAAAGTAATCCCTGATGACACCAACTGCTCTCCACCCAGTCCTCAATAAAAAGAAAATTGAAAACAAGGGCAAAACTTGAGCAGGAGTATGCATGAGTCAGTACTCTACACTGCCTGGGGGTGTGTGCAGCATCAGAGGCGGACTTGGATCTAGACGGTGTCAGCCTAACAGCTCCCTCCAGGCACACTTGTCCCCGCAATCCCCCCTTCCCCGAGAAGGGGGTACCGGTCGCTTCCTGAGAAGGCCCATTCTGTGGATAAGAAGGTCCTCTCTGGGAGGCTGGTGGCAGGCAGAGGACAGGAGAGTGGCCTTGAAAGTGGCAGGTATGGCCTAGGCTCTACATGGGCCTCCTTGAATTGTGTGATTGCATGTTTTCTCCACAACCACAGATGCACACTCATCACATACTAGGCCTTCTAAGTACACATACGTAGCTCTCTTAATCCTCACACACGCCGGGAAGGCAGGCTGAGTTATTTCCGCCATTTTACAGGTGGGGAAACTCAAGCCCAGGGAGGTTACCTGTCCTGCCTGCACTACATTGAAAATGGCCAGGCTGGCTGGCACCTGGCTCTGCTGGACTCAGAGTCTATTTTCTGCGCCTGCGACAGAGTAGAATTTAGTGTGGGCCCTTCCTTTCCCGTTAGACCTTCACCTCCTCCTCGTGCCTCCCATCACTACTATCTGTGTGAACTTTGAGCTCTGCCCTCTTGACCCGAGAGAAAGGCTTGCTGTAAAGAGGACACCGCCCAGGTTTATAGTTTCCTCCCAGCCTCTCTGGCACCTGGGCCTGCTGCTCCCTTTCTCCTGTCCCCCACACTCAGAGTCACACTCACACTCCCTCCCACAATTACACTGGTCACACACACAATAACACATTCACATATAGACGCACACAAGCACTCACACATTCACACATACACAGTCACCTGCTTCTGTGATGGTTAATGGGTAAGGCCTGATGGGTGGAGATTCACTTTCTAGAAAATCATGACTCCTCTCCCATGCTGCCACCTGGTGACCGGAGCCCGGAACTGTGGCTCTGTGCCTAGGGAGAACCACTTCCCAGGGAGGTCCAGGAGCCAGGTGGGCTGTTAGGAGAGGTCTACATTCAACTGTCCCCCTGTACAGATGAACACTGAGTAAATGAAGATGCCCTCTTCCTTCACCTGATCTTCACAGGCAAACTCGGTTGGCGTGGGAGATGGGTGGGGTGCACCACTTGGACCAGCATGTGGCAGGACTCCTAGGGCGGCCTCGTCTACCATCATCATAGTCACAGGATTATTGGCTTATATCTGTGTCTCCTTGACAGCCTTAAAATCATCCTAACAGTGGATTAGGAAAAACTTTGGTGAGGAAGGTGTGCCAGCAGGTGACTGTGTGACCTCTGACACTAACCCAGGAGCTGCTTTTCACTCCTTCCCTTGGGCCTTGGAGGGTCTGCCTGTGGCCTCTGGCTGGAGCTTGAGCCCACAGAGGCACATGTGACCGACTCTGCCCCTGACCTCACTTGCCTCACACAGGGATATTCTCCCAGGCCTCTGCCTTTGGTGAGGCAGCCCAGGATGTGTCCCCACCTTTTCCCCTTGAGCCTAGAGCCAGCGTGTTTCAGTCAAGAGCAATTTCATCCAGTTTCTTATTTTTACTGTTTTGGGCCCTCCAGTGCCATGGGACGAGTCAGTCCTGATCCCCGGATGATGGCTCAGGGCCGTCACTGGTTCTGGCTAGTCCCCTCTTGTTTCATGTATTCCCCTGCCCCATACGCAGCCATTCTAGTATATCATTTTATTTGTATGTGTTCTAAAGTGCAGGGTTTTGTCGGCATGTACGGGCATACCTCACTTTATTGTACTTCATTTTATTGTGTTTTTACAAATTGAAGGGTTGTAGCAACCCTGCATCAAGGACATCTATTGGCGCCATTTTTCTAACAGCATTTGCTCACTTGGTGTCTCTCCTCCGTTTTGGTAATTCTCATAGTATTTCAAATGTTTTCATTATTATATTTGTTATGATCATCTGTGACCAATGCTTATAACTCACTAAAAGCAGAATGATGGTTGGCATTTTATAGCAATAAATAGCATTTTCAAATGGTTTGTATTTTTTAGGCAAAATGCTATTACACACTTAAAGGACCACAGTACAGTGTAAATATAACATTTGTATATGCACTGGGGAACCAAAAGTTCATTTGGCTTGCTTTATTGGGGTATTTGCTTTATTGCAGTGGTCTGGAATAGAACTCTCGGTGTCTCTGAGCTATGCCCATAGTGCCTTATTCTTTACCACTTTTTAAAGTGTTATTTAATGTGTCTGGGGACAGGATGAATGGATACAACATATTGAGACTCTGTATTAATTACAGAAGGGACTTCACTTTTCCACTGAGTTGTGTTCCCCAGAACATAACCTCCAGAGTGTGGGCCATGGGTGCCCTGGCTGAGCGTGGCTGTCTGGAGGCCTGGGTCCTCTCCTCAGCTCTGCCGCACACTTACCAAGACCTCCAGCAGCAGGCTTTCACCCTCTGACCTGGAGCCCTCACCCATTAAACAGCAGACCCTTCTGAGGTCCCATCTATCTTGAATAGTCTTTGGCCCTCAGAAAGTTGTTGTCTTAAGATTTACCAGCCCTACAATTCATTTATTTCATACAATGGATTCTTACTGAACACATACTGTGAAGCCAGACTGTCTAGGTTCCAATTCCAGCTTCCCCACTTGCTGCTGTGTGACACTGGGCAAGTCACTTAATCTTTGTGCCTCTGTTTCCTAAAATGCACAGAGTAATAGCACCTACTCTCTGAGGGTTGGTGTGAAGATTAAATGGGTTAATACAGGTGAACAGTGGCACTTACCAAGCATTCAGTAAAGGTTATTGATTTTATTTAGTTGTTTCACTTAAACCTTATAATGGCCCTGCAAAGTAATGTAATTAGTTCCATTTTACAAATGACAAGACCAAGGTTCAAGGAACCAAGTGTCTTGCCAGGCTTGCCTAACAGTACTGCTGGGAACCAATCCAGGCCTCCAGACTCTGAATGTTGTACTCTTCCCACCAGAGACAGCCACAGGACCTCGGTCCCTAATGTGCAACCTGGAGATGTTGTGCAAAACCTTAATGCTGATCTGAGTGACGACAAGTCACCCAGAGCCACTGTGGAGACAACACCTGGCCCCGGTGACCTTCAGTCCTAATCGGCAGCCTTCTCCCATACTGTGACCTTTATACTCACTGGCCCTTTATGAGAAAGAACCTGCTTCTTCCCAGGACCTTGTGGGTGTCCACGTTCACCAAGCAGCCTCTGAACCAACATAAACCCCAATGCCAGGCCTGTAATAGTACAGCTAGGGTGTGCTGGACAAGCGTGGGCCACAGGGGCGGGCCTTGGGTCCTAGTCCTGGCTGTGGAATCTCCTCAGTCTGGGGCAAGTTACTTTCCCTTCTCTAAACTTCAGTTTCCACATCTGTACAATGAGGGTAGTAACTCTCAACTGTGTAAGGATTAAGTTTTAAGATATAATTCCAATCTTGATCAAATACCGACACTCGCCTAACCCCTGCAGAAAAGCCTGGTACATAGTCTGATGCTGCCTTAGATGAACTGTCACCCACTGCATGCATTTGACATTTTTCATTTCCCCTCCAGGAAGATGACCATCTGGACCTGTCGTCTTTACAAAGAAACAACCTTATTCTTTTCTGGAGTTGCAAATCCTCGAATGTCAGTGCTTCCTTCCAGGCTGTCTAGTCCCAGTGTGGCAAACTTGTCTCCTGTCAAGAGCTGCCTCTGCCTGAAGCAGCGGGTGAGGCCAAATCAGAGCTTAGCTGGAAGGACACAGTGGTCCATTCGCTCCAGGGTGCAGACCTCCATGTGAGGTGCATGCCACCTCTAGCCCAACTGTCCACGCTCCAGATGTGCAAATTGAGTAGGTGAAGATACCTTCTCCTTCCCTTGATCCTTAGGTTTGACTGCCGTAGTGGCACAGGAGATAGGTTTGTGTGCCATCTGGACCAGCACAGGGCAGGCCCACATCACACATTACGTACAATCACCACACAATCAGGGCTCATGGACTAATGTCTTCATCTTTTTGGCATTCTTTAGAATTATACAAATAATAGATTTCAGGAAACAGTGTTCTCACAATCCACTTGACCTCCACTGCAATGCAGAATTTTAGTCATTAAAAAGTGCCTATTTGTTCCTTTAGCCATTAAAAAAGTGCATGTTTGTTTCTTTTAGAAAACAATGGAAATATTTGCTGGGAACCCCAAGCCAGCTAGGAAACAGAAACAGCCAGAAAAAAACAGACCTTTAAAGAAAGTGCCCTTTAAAGTGAGCAAAAAGCCCAGAAGGGCAGCACTTTTGTGCTGGTCAGCCTATGGACAGTGCAAACCCACTATCCCAGGGGCCTAAAAATACCACCTAATTGGGTTGTGTAGTCACAACTTGCCCTCTCTTGGGACTCTAGGACTGGGCAGGCCATGATATAGGAGTTTGTCTTCAGTAGGGAATGTTAAGTACCTCTAGTTGTCACAAGGGAAATATGGTACCATGGGCACAGGCTCCCTGCACACATGGGAATTCAAGGACAGGTGTCTGACACCCACCTGTGGGCACCCCAATGCAGGGCACCTCTGAGGCCCTTCTGGGTCCTGATGCAAGTACTGGGTTTGGACTTAGAAGCTGTGGGTTTCAAAGCCAGCTTAATCTCCTACTATCTATGTGACCTTGGGGAAGGTACTTCCTCTTTCTGGAATTCGGTTCCCTCATTTGCAAAGTGGGGCCATGGTATCACCTCTCTAACACCCCCTAAACACACATAAAGAAACTTCCCACTCCAAGCACACAGAATAAAGAAAACAGGATAGGAAAAAAAAAAAAACCTACTTATGAAAACCTGAAACTATTGGCTCATTTTTCTTTTGTTTCTATGTGTTCTCTTAAATTTTTCTACCATGGTCATGGTTACCTTTGAATTAAAAACACCTAATTAAAGGGGATGGAGTAGAGCTGATGTGAAGGAAAATGCTTAGGTGGACAACTTTCAGGGCCTCCTCTGTGCCAGGCACAGTTGTTGATGTTTTACTCGCGTTACCTCAGGTTTTTGTCCCAACAAGCCTGGAAGGGAGGCGGTGTGGCTCCCACTTCTCGGCTGCGGAGACTGGGTTCCCAGAGAAATCAAAGGCTTTGCTATTATGAGAGGCCAAGGTGACATGCCAGCAGAGGGTATGCAAATGCATAGCAGTATTATCAAGGTCAGCTTCCAACTTTGGAGAAAGCAGAACCTTCTCCCTCTCCTGCAGCATGGCCACAGAGCCTCTGAGAAAAGGTTTCCTCATCAGAGTGAGATTCCAGGAAACTGCCTCTGGGGGCCCTGCTCTGGGTTAAGGTCAGGTTAATTTATTATTAAATAACAGCCCATGTCCAGCCAAAGGTTTCCAGGAACTTACTTTTAAAATATTTCTTTCTGCATACAAACATTGCTTGCACGTAGTATTCTTCTCTTCTGCAGCAACGCAACGCTTTCTCTAAACAAAAAGGCTAATTATGCTGTGGTAAGAAACATCTCCTAATAATTATTTAGTATCAATAAAAGGAAAAAAAGAGCAAGTCACACTTCTAAACGTCTTGCCATTTCTAAGCAGACTGCTGCTTTTAAAAGGCAAATGCTGATAAATGGTATTTTTGAACTCCTGGGGTTTGGTAGCCCACCTGTTCTAGGCTCCAGAGCCACCACCTGTCACGGATGTCTCTGCGCCCTGGTAACACAGCACCCCACCCTGATACTGAAGCCTAGGCTGAGGTGCAGCGCTCTGAGCTGCCCAAAGGAAAGGGCAGACAAGTCCCTCCGCGGCCTGGAAAACCCTCCTTAAAAGAGCCAGCACCATTCTCAGTCCCAGGTGTCTGCTTGTTGAAGAATCCCAATCTGGCCACCGAGAGGGAAGTGATTAAAAAAGAGCAGAGGGTCAGGGAGCCTTTGGAGCTGGCACAAACCACTGGGTGAGTCACTGGCTCCTGGAGCCGCATACTATTTGCTCTCTGTCTGAGGCTTTATCTGCCAGGAAGATGGCATGCGACCAGGACACTAAGGTGAAGGGTTGAGCCACCAGGCTGCGGCACAGATGTCCTGACTAGTCACTCAGAACGAGCGGCTGGCTGGGAGTCAGGAGCACTTGGAGTTGGCCCCAGCTTGGGCTCCATGAGTCTGAGCGACTCACACCCTCTCCCTTCACCTCAGGCTCTTCATCTGCAGATTAAAGGTGGGGGGGGGCGCATAAGGAATTCACACCGTGCTGCAGGAGTCCCACAGACATTTGATGGGGTTTAAAATATATGTGTATATGTCTAAGGATTTTTTAACTGTTTTAATCATAAAGTCTATCCAGATACCATATGCATATTAACATGCTGAAGTGAACCTGCTCTAGGTTGGCTTGGGGTATATCTTCCTATTCTGTCACCTACGGGACTGCAAAATGAGTCCTTAAAAATGGTACTATTTGTATTTACTTCTCTGTACAACCAAAAAACAGGAAAAATTGGGTCCTGAGGTCAATGTAAGACCTAATGCATCAAAACAACAGTATTTTTCTATCTTTACAAGCACAAATTAGTCACTATAACTTGACTTTTTATAGCAGTATCATTTAAATATTTATAAATACTTATGATATATATTTTAAAATTTTTATGTATTTCACATTTACTATATAACACTTCACTCCAAAAAAGGTTTGGCTAGTTTTCAAGTTTGAAAATTACCATCCTCCACAACCTCTAAGTTCTTCTGTAGCCCTTTCTTACTAATCTCCAATTCTAAACCCTGAGCAAATTCATAGGGTCTTAAACTTATCAGTGCACATGAAGCCTTTACATTTCCTGCCTTTCCTTTGTGCACATGGCTTTTTTCTTTATATAGCCAGCTTCCTATCCAAATCTCAATTTTCAACACTTAGCTCAAGTATAACCTCTTCTATACAAAACCCTTAACATGGCCTTGGACCTAAGTCTTGGTTTCCCAATGTGCAAAATGAGGTAACAGAACCTCCATCAAAGTGGTAAAGTGTAAGGGAGCTGGTGGTACGTACATGTAAAAACTTAAAGAAGCACAGGCACATAAGTTCATGGGATGCTAATTATTTTCACTGTTTTTTTTTTTTTTTTACTGTCCTCACTGTTGCTGTCATAGAAGAAAATATTTTGGAGTCAATGGAGACTCAATTCTACTGAATGGGTAAATGTGTGACAGCAGGCAAAGAATTCAGCCCAGTATTCTCAGTGGGGCTGTACTGCCTCCTAGTGGGTGGCTGGGAATTTTTTTTAAATTGTCACTGGCCAAACAGCATAATTAGCTTTAGGAGAAGGGGAGAGATACTAAATGTCTGGCACACAATTGCCCATGTCCACAGGGCTGAACCAACTACAGGTATAAAATATTAAAAGTGCTTGCATTATAGAAAGAATTATTAAATGGAATAGACATTGTCTAGAAAAAAATTGGATAATTACCCTGTGCATTTGGACTAAATTTTCCCCAATCCAGTTACTCCCCTTCTATCAAAGGGTATCTATATAACTTAATACTTAAACAGTATTTGTGCCAGTGACTGTTTTAAGCACATTTCATGTATTGATTCACATAAACCCTCGTTAACAAACCCAATGGACAAGCACTTCATTTACTGCCCTCCCCATGCCCCACGTTAAATAGGGGGAGTTCTTTTTGACATTTTTAAGGTTCACCTCTTGTGTGAGAATATTGTACTTCCTCATTTCTCCAGTTCAGCTGTCTGCTGTCTGGCATGTTATCCTTACAATTAAGCATTATGTCCCCTTCTCTCATCAAATCAGGCAAGTCTGGTCTATCATTACTTCCTGGCTCTAGTTTTTAATCTGGTGTCTACGTTGGCCTTCACTCTTAATTTTGCTGTAGGACAAGTATGGAATAGCTTCAAGCATCTCATTTCTTATGTCTTTAGCAGTCATACCCAATACTTACAGAGCCGTTTTATAAACTGCTTTTCTTTTATTTCTTTACAGTTTTAGTCGTTTTTTAAAAATAATGAACACGGAAAATGGATTTCATTTCAGAATAGCCAAGGATCACTACAAAATACTCTACACAAAGGAGGCCCAAGTCTGATAGGGTGGAGACTACTGTCCCTCTCAGCTTCTTAAATAAATGTCAGATAACCCCATCATCACAGAGTTGATAAAAGAAAAAGCATGATACATGTGCTCAGCATAAAGTAACAATTTTAGTGCCTTTCCTAGCTGGTTATCTACCTTTTCCTTCCCACACTTTGCTCAAGGAGTATCACCCACACCAGTGCTGTGAATGTACTGAATGAAGGAGCCAAGGAAAGCAGCACTTTCTGGAGATGAGGATCTCACCCGGCTCTAGGTGACATGGAGGTGGGCATTCAAGGAATGCTGGGAATTTTCAGTCCAGTTCCATAGCCTCTGTAAATAGAACCTGGGCCACCTCTCTTAGCAAGGTTAAAAGGCAAGAACAGGCATAGGCCAGCGGTCCCAGGCTAAGGGTGAACAGGTCACCTGCAGGAACTGGAGTAGGAAGAAGACAAAAACAATAGGACCACTGTGGATCAGTTAAGAGATCTTAATCTGGACCACTATTTACAGTTACCTGGGTGACTTTCAATTACGGATGCAAAGCTCCACCTCAAATAAACTGAATCAGAACCTCTGGGGATGGGGCCCAGGTATTAGTTTTCAAAAGTTCTCCAATTGGTGACTCAAATGTGTAGCAAAAGGCAGAAAAAAAAACAACAACATTGACACACGGATTCATCGATACCCTTTAAAGTAGGTTTTTATCTCCAACTTTACAAGTAAGAAATTAAGGCAGGTAAGTGGCCTGACCCAGGCACACAGCAGAAAGATGTAAATTTAAATAAGGCTGGCTTAAACTGAAAACCTATTTTTAAAGAGGAACCATCTAAAATTTTTAATCCTTCGGCCTATCTTTCCTACCTGCATATATCCCTGACTTCAGAAGCCTATTTCTTAAAATCTGCCCAGACTCTCATAACTACAAATGTCCTACTTGACTGTGGACCCTTCAAACCCATGTCCCCTTCAACTGGACGATAAGTGGTTAAGGACCAGGGTCTGTGGAAACACACTCTACGTACTAGGGAATGCAAGAATGCACTGGGCATACTCTTGCCTGCCCAGCACCAAAAGGAGTGAATTCAACTTAAAAGCCATTTCTTGAGTGCTTACCGCATACCAGTGTGAGCCTGCCACACAACAGCTACTGTTTAGTGAACCATGTGCCACGCCATGTTGAGTGACATAAATGCATCACACTATCACATTCTCAAGAGACTAACAAGTAGTAATTTCCTATTAACATTATACAGATGAGAAAAATGAAACCCCAGAAATTACAGAGCTAGTCCAATGTCACTGAGCTATAAGCAAGAAAGCCAGGATTCAAACCCTGGCTACTAGCTCTGAAGCCTAAAAGCTTAACATGATACCGCTCCAAAACACTGGGTTAGCTATTGGGGCAGTTTTTTGTCTCGGCTCTGCCATGGTGTCCCCATGACCCTGAGCAAATCCACCTTCTCATCTCTAAATGCAGCACTGGGACTCTGGACTCCTAAGGCCCCTTCCCGCTCATTGACACTGGTCCTACAACCTGGGTCACACCATTCCAGCTCAATCACTGCTAGGCTGTGATCTTGATCTACTTGTTGAGCCTTCTCTTTACTTCAATTCCTTCCTCAATAAAGCAGGATAATCAAATTATCACATCCAACTAATACCTTTTGAATCCTTTTCTTCCTGTCAACTGCTGTCAAGTCCAGAAAGTTGGCTCCAGTTCAGGAACCAGTCTTGGATGACGCACGTGGTAAATACTTAAAACCCTTTCCTTCCATCCACCTCTAAAAATTAATCAAAATCACGTGAGGAAAGGAATGGAGCATTCTTCCAGGTCAATACACTGCAGCTGCTGGACAGTTTAACAGCTTTAATCACCAAGTCCACTGTCAAAATCTAAGTGATCACTCCAAATGGGCCCACTTAACCCAGATCAGAATCAATCCTAACTTGGAACACTTGGTTTTGAAACCAGAGGCGCTCACTCTCAGATCTCCAACAAACCTGTCTGGCCATAGAATTCTTTTGAGGCATTCCCCTGGTGATTCAATTTTAAAAAGGAATTGCAAAAGAATCCACTCCAAACCTACTAGATCTAATATCTGAATTCAGTAAAGTTGCAGGATACAAAATTAATACGCAGAAGTCTGTGGCATTCCTATACACCAATACTGAACTAGCAGAGAGAAATCAGGAAAACAATTCCATTCACAGCTGCATCAAAAGGAATAAAATAGCTAGGAATAAACCTAACCAAAGAAGTGAAAGACCTATACCCTGAACTACAAGACACTCATAAGAGAAATTAAAGAAGATACCAATAAATGGAAACATCCCATACTCATGGATAGGAAGAATAGTCAAAATGGCCATCCTGCCTAAAGCATTCTACAGATTCAATGCAATTCCTATCAAAATACCAACAGCATTCTTCAACGAACTAGAAAAAATCATTCTAAAATTCATTTGGAACCACAGAAGTCCCCGAATAACCAAAGCAATCCTGAGAAGGAAGAATAAAGCTGCGGGGAGTATGCTCCCCACTTCACGCTCTACTACAAAGCCACAGTACTCAATACAATTTGGTAGTGGCACAAGAACAGACCCATAGACCAATGGAACAGACTAGAGAGCCCTGATATAAACCCAACCATATATGCTCAATTAATATATGATAAAGGAGCCATGGACATACAATGGGGAAATGACAGCCTCTTCAACAGCTGGTGTTGGCAAAACTGGACAGCTACATGCAGGAGAATGAAACTGGATTATGTTTAACCCCATACACAAAAGTAAACTCGAAATGGATCAAGGACCTGAATATAAGTCATGAAACCATAAAATTCTTAGAAGACAACATAGGCAAAAATTTCCTGAATATAAGAATGAGCAGCTTCTTCCTGAACGTATCTCCTCAAGCAAGGGAAACAAAAGCAAAAACGAACACATGGGACTACATCAAACTAAAAAAGTTTCTGTACAGCAAAGGACACCATCAACAGAACAAAAAGGCATCCTACAGTATGGGAGAATATATTTGTAAATGACCTATAAGACAAGGGGTTAACATCCAAAATATATAAAGCACTTACATGCCTCAACACCCAAAAAGCAAATAACCCGATTAAAAAATGGGTAGAGGATATGAAGAGACAGTTCTCCAAAGAAATTCAGATGGCCAACAGACACATGAAAAGATGCTCCACATCACTAATCATCAGGGAAATTCAAACTTAAACCACAATGAGATATCACCTCACACCAGTAAGGATGGCCACCACCCAAAAGACTAACAACAACAAATGCTGGCGAGGATGTGGAGAAAGGGGAACCCTCCTACACTGCTGGTGGGAATGTAAGCTAGTTCAACCATTGTGGAAAGCAATATGGAGGTTCCTCAAAAAACTAAAAATAGAAATACCATTTGACCTGGGAATCCCACTCTTTGGAATTTACCCAAAGAATACAACTTCTCAGATTCAAAAAGGCATATGTACCCGTTTACTGCAGCACTTTTTACAATAGCCAAGATATGGAAGCAACCTAAGTGTCCATCAGGAGATGAATGGATAAAGAGGTGGTACATATACACAATGGAATACTATTCAGCCATAAGAAACAAATCCTACCATCTGCAACATGGATGGAGCTGGAGGATATTATGCTCAGTGAAATAAGCCAGGCAGAGAAAGACAAATGCCATAGGATTTCCCTGATTTGTGGAGTATGACAATGAAGCAAAACTGAAGGAACAAAATAGCAGCAGACTCAGAGACTCCTAGAAGGAACTAGTGGTTACCAAAGGGGAGGGGTGTGGGAGGGCGGGAGAAGGGGATTGAGGGATATTTTGTTTAGTACACATGGTGTGGGGGATCACAGGGAATACAGTGTAGAACAGAGAAGGCAAATAGTGAATCTGTGGCATCTTACACTGATGGACAGTGACTGCATTGGGGTATGGGTGGGGACTTAATAATATGGGTAAATGTAGTGACCACACTGTTTTTCCATGTGAAACCTTCATAAGAGTGCATATCAATAATACCTTAATAAAGAAAGATATATATAAAAAAGGGAATTGCACACTTCTCTCTTATAAAGCTGAAAACAGTTCAAAACCCTGTTTGATGTTCACCAGTCAACTGAAAATGCAATACTCACCAGTGTTGCTCTCACATTCCTCAAAGGGTTTAAACTGGAATGGGGTCAAGACTAGGACTTACATAACGATTGCAACTAGTCATAGCTTAGAAGCATGCCCATGACAAAGCCAATTAATAAACAGGGACAGAATCAATGTCAACCCACCCACATTATTAGCACAGCTTTGTCCTCCTTGACAAATTGGCCTTGGCCCTAGATAGGGTAGGCCTTTTGCCAATAAATATCTTAACTGTCTGCTAACAATTGTACCTGCTCGGACAATGGAATGTACGGTAATTTATCTACACTTCAGATGTGTGAGAAGCTGGAAACATGTTTGACATTTTCTAGCTGTGTAAGTATTTGCTTATCACATTGCCTAACTTTCTAGAGAAAATTTTAATGAATTACCTCTAGGAAGACTGGAGGGATTTTCCAATTTATGTACAATTTTTTACCATGACGATGTTTTATACAGATAGACCCCAATCCTGACAACCACTGAATGACAAATGGCATCTCATTAAGCTGAGAAAAATGAAGCACAACAAAACATGGCTTTAGAGTCAAGACTGGCTTGGGTTCTGAATACACTACTTTCGTAGAATGATGAAACTTTTTTTCTGCCTTACCAGTGATACCTCTCAAGTGGCAAAATCATGTATGGAGGCCCTGTACAATGTTTGGCAACACTGAGCAGTACTCAAACACAAAATCTTTCCTCCTGAAGGCCGTAACTGGCCTGAGTAGGAATGGGGCAGAAAGTTCCTGTTAAATTTCTTTCTCCGACCATTCCAACTATCTTCACTGACACTTAACAGCATCCTAAAGACAGCTATACTTTCAAAGGTTTAGTTCAGTCTTCTCCAAATAGGCAGTGCTCACCTACTCCTACTTATAAAATGCACTGCTATAGATCACCAAGTCCAACCAGGACTGCCAGTTCAGTCCATTTCTTGCCCCTAGTAAGCCCAGAGCTATGCTACCTAAGCCAGTCATTTTGTGTGGAGCTTAACACTCCCAACTTGGCCCTGCCAATACTAAAGCTGGACAAGTTATCCCACACCCGTTTAGCAGTAAGGCTGAATCAAGTCAAAAATCAGACTGAACCACTTCAGATTCAGTTGTAGCATCTTCAGTCTTACCTCCAAACCCTACTGCAGCTGCACTCAAATTGCTCCTACCCTCTCAATTTCTGCTTAATGGATAAGGTATGCATTTTTCACCTATTTACAGTCTTTCCTAACCCAGGAGCTTTTAGTGCCCCCAGCACCCAGGTATTTGACTCAATTCGTTTGTTTTCCTGCTAAGAGGTTTTCCAAAGGGCCTTTATCTTAGGGCACATAGGCCCTCCGACCAGTACTCCAAAATTATTCTAACTTAAAATGGGAGAACATCAAACTTAGTAAGGTTTAGGTCTCAACATTCTGAACTTGAACTTACATCAAATGTTTTTTTCTACATTCTGAGCTGATGTGCCTTACCACTATATATCCCATTCCCCAAGTGCCTGTGTCATGCCATGTGGGGAAGGTGTGACACAAGAACAATTAAATGACAAATCAATGTTCGATTTGTATTTATTTGTAAAGCACTCTCGTTGAAACTGAACGTGGATTGTTTTTTATAAAGGAAAAATTTCCCCCTTCATACAGAATTCTGGTGGCAGAGAGCCAGATGGAAAGGGCTACTAGTTGCCTCAACTTAGAAGGGTTTAGAAAATTGTTTCCTGAGGTTTTTCTCCCTTTATATTAGTGATCATTTCCATTTTTCCCCCAAATGATCAATACACCACATACAAAAACACAGTAATATAGAAATATTAAGCAACTTTCCTCCTTGAATGATTCAAGTTTTGGAGCTCGGCAGCAAATAAAAGAACTAAAGGACGCTAACTTGCCCCAAAAGAAATCTGAATGAGGTTAAAAAACTAAAAGTGCCCATTCACAAGTGACTAGGACTTTGAAAAAGGGGAAGTCACCTATAGTCTAGTTTGCTGGAAGGCTCCATTTTACTTTAGTGAAATATCCATCTCAGAATTTCTCCAGATGATTAATAAGCAAACAATTCTGTTTCCACAATCTTTCACTTCCTCAGCACTAAGCATATGTGTACTAAGTTACAACACAGGCACTCCAAGTAAAGACTAGTAAATAATCATATACTATAAGGTTTTGTCAGAGCAAATGAAGGAAAAATAAGGAAAGTAATGCTCTCCACCTATACTTCATGTTAATCTGGTAAACAGCTTGACTGTTAGCATGTTCCAGATGATTAAAGAGGAAGTGGAGTACTAACTGAGTCTGCCATCAAGTATCTGCCACCCCAGTAAGGAAAAAGTTGGCATGAACAAAATAGATTTATCCAAAGACAAATTTTGAGTTCTCTTCTCAACCTCCCAAGTGTGCTACAGCTGAATTCTTTTTAAGTAGCCAATGAATCTTTTAATAGGATGGAAAATGTGTGTGGACATATAATACTGAATTCAACACTAAGATTTTTTTGATAAAAATATACTCCAACCCAGTTTTTCTCCAGCTACTTTAATTATAAAAATCTTTTATGTTCTCAAAAAAATGGAAAACCAGAAGGCAATAGTCTAATACAAAAATATACAACTGGAAGAATCAACTAGATCTGACATCTAAATCACGTTCAGGATTCTGAAAATAAAAGCAAATTAGGAAAAAGTACTAAACCAGTGGTTCTTATATTATCATGGATGTTGTAATTACCTAGAATTGCAAGTAACACCAAACTAGACCACCTTGGAAAACTGAGTTGATGGGCCTGAAATCAGGCTGTATCTTGAGTAATTTCTACGACTAACACCATTCCTGATAAAGATGCACTGTACTTAATATGAACCATGACTCTACAATAAAAAGCAACCAGGACTCCCCATCCAAGTATGTACGTGTCAGTCTAACTGAAGAATGATGATGCTGCCTACTTGATCACATGATTTTTTAAGAAACTGTGACAAAGTATATAAACAGTAGATAAAAGGTAATTAACTACATCTCATAAAACTAAAATTTCTCATCTTCACCTACTTAAGACATGAGGTCAGAAATAACCCAGTTAATCAAATGTTATTCTTGAAAGCATTTAGTCAACAAGCCCTGGTATTTCCTTAAATTATCACCAAAAATTAAGTGACCTCAATGAACACCTACAGTCATTGTATCATCAAGTCTAAGGTTTTGACTGTTAATCAGTATCATGTTTAACTGAGGTGCCTGACGACAAAACAGGACTGTTTTAGAAATTATAGTGACTTCAAACTTTTAATAGCGACTATGTAACTGTGCAATGTAGGGTTTTAACAATTTCCACTTACTTCCTTTTAATGAACCATGTTATTTGTACTAGGGCTTTTTGGTTTGAACCTTAAGTCCAAACCAAATTTGGACACCAAGTGAGGATTAACTCCCTGAAACCAAGGTTATCTTAGGCTCTGTATTAGCCACATGACACCCACAATCTATTACCCTTAACAGAAATCCTTTCACTTAAGGCTGAGCATTTTACAATACTGCCCAAAATGCCGGTATCCTCCATTTACAAGTGCAGTGTAATTACTGACACACTTATTACTTCCATGACCTCTTAGGCATCTTGTCTTGATTTTAACAGAACAGTTCTTAGACTATAAGGAAATCCCATAAAACCAAAGACCCAGAGCTAGAGCTCCCAGTACATAAGCAGGTAGTCTTTTTTAAAGTGTCTTCAGTATCTGGGCCCAAAACTGAACCTCACTGACACCAATGACTCTCCTCCCTCATTGATATATGCATGAAAGGTTAAGGACCACTGGAAATAACCCATGCAGAATCTTTATCTTATAAAATATCCTTACAGATTGAACTTTAATGCAATGAGACTTTTCATATTCAAGTCAGCACAGAATAACCCAAAACTATCTTTAAATAGCACATTTAAGGAAACTAAGCCACAAGACTGTTGCATTATGATTTAATCTAAATGCACAAAAATTTGAAATTACAACTCCTCTGGATTTCTAAGAGGAAGGTTATGCATGCCTCTGTATTCTGCACTGTTACATTTGAACCATATAGTGAATTTTACATCATGATGGATCAATTTAGAATCCCCATGCAACACCTCAAAATGTCTAAAATGGAAGCAATTTTTAAAGCTTTGTAGAAAGTTCTCATGCTAATGATAAAAGCCACTTTTTAATGGGCAACTTTGGGCTATCATGTTATCAGGTTGCTTGTTATACTTGGTCACGGAGTATTACGGACTTTGAACTGGCTTCTAAAAAATGTTAAGTACTAACGATCAGATGACAACCAAATACCTCCCCTTTTATTTCAAAAGCCTCAACTGTTGTGTTCTATAAAGTAAGATTTGTGTAACCAACTGCTTTCCATGGGACAAGAACTATGCTAATAGTGGGTTCAACTATTACACAATTATGCAGGTATTTTATTAATTCAAAATCACTTTACAAGAAAATATAAGTATGGCTTCCAATAGGAATGTTATACCTGGACTTGGTACCAAGCTCACATATTTTAGTTTGCAAGGAAAAACAGGCTTTCAGGTTAAACAACAATTTGTAACCAAAACTTTAATCCCAAGGATTCTCACAAAACATAGTACAAATGACAGCATGAAAAACATTCTTGCACAGTAACTCAAAAAAGTTCAGCTCTACAATGTACCCTTAAACTGGCAGGACATTGGTATCTTGAATAGTCTCCAATTTCCAATACACAGCAACCACATAAGGAATTTAAGACCTAAAACAAAGGTAAACTTTCTTGAAAACCTCTTGGATTCAACACCAACTACACCACCTCTGCCCCGTGTGAAGACTAGTTGGATTTTTTTTTTAAACCTCTCATCATAATTGATGGTACAGCTTTAAATTTTTCCTGATGGCTTGTGTTCACAGCAGCTTTTAAAGACTGCTTGTTTCACCTACAGCTGCGTACCATATCCTACCCATGGAAAAATAAGTCTTCTATTTTTGCTAGTTTTGTTTCCGTTAGTATTAAACATCACACTTTAGCTGGGCAGGAGTTAGAGGCTTATTATCAGTCTATGCAAGACTAAAAAATAAAGTTCAAAGCAAATTCAACTGTGTTTAAGGGAACATTGTAAAGTAACAAATCTTGATGTCACATGCCTCATACGATTCATTTCAAACCATAGAGAATTCCATCTTTGCATGTCACTGTTCCAAGAGACAAACAAATGTGAACAGCTAAAACATCTTAAAAATGCACCAAGCTTATGAAGTCTCAAACAAAACTTGAATTTTCTGTACATACTCCTGTCAAATGAAGTTATTTCCTGTACACCACTCCTCTTGCAAACTGGTCTTCTATTTCCTTTCATTTGACCTAGATCGGCTTAAAAAAACAAAAACAAAAACAAGTTACATCCATAACGTGGTAATGCTTTAACTTCATGGTCAAAGTTGTAACAATTTTATCAAAATGGTTTAAGAGGAAAGACCCATTTCTGTTTCTAGTACTTCCATCTACACAAGGTCCTGAATGGCTCCAGTCATTAGCAATCTTACCTACGAGACCTAGAAAAAGATCGGGACGGCTTGTGATTTCTCTCCCGAGACAGTGATCTCTCTCTTCTCCTATCTCTGGAAAGGGACCTAAAGCCAGAGGAAAAATAAAACAGTGCCAGTCAGCATTATACACAAGAACACACTTCTAAGAAGTCTCTAGAACTAAAAGCTAGTTGATTCTTATAAACTTTAGCTCTTGCTCTATAAACCACCTGGTTTATTACCATTAACCGAGTCATTTAGAAAACAGCTTAGGAAAAGCACAAACTGCCATTTCTGAGAATGTGGCCCAAAAAGGTAATTATTTACCTGCTCCGGCTACGGGAGAAGCTTCTCCGTCTTGGAGATCTAAAAAGCAGAAACAGGAAAATCAGGCTAACTGTCAATTAATATTTATGGCGTGAGGCATTTCCCAACTTTTGAATCTCACTGTTGGGCCCAGTGAATGTGCCGAAGAAAAGGCACCCATCGTCCAAAAAAATAAAAACAAAATAAAAAGAAAAGAAAAAAAAGGCACAGAAGGATTAAGGAACCAAAAGCTCAAGTGAAAAGCAGGTATTCCAACCATGGATTCACTTTAACAAAGAATGCTTCACAGCAGATCTGTCCAATGCAAAACTTCATGTCAATCTAACTTCACTACCCAAACACCACACCAAAATGTAATCCCACAAGTAGTTCCAAAAACAGTACCATAAACCAGTATTTGGAACCCATGCAAACCTTTAAGTCCATGACAAGACTTAGGTACCAGGTGGATAGTGTAATTTTGTGAAAACGCGCTAGGTGTAAATTGATGCCATTAAGTGCTACATTAGAACCGCATTTGTGATCGTCACATTTAAGTGTGTTTAGGCTTATCAAAATTACCTTAGCTTGGCCCACTTCACCCCCAAAATTTTAAATTTTGAAAACTGTTAGTAAAACCATTTAAAGGTGATAGGATTCAACCAATTTTTGCTAGAAAGGAAAGCTGTATCTGTTAGAGTTATTAAAATTTTTAGTTTGGCATCTCACACATGCAAATAAGTTCCACTTGAAGGTCTAGTTACATTATGAGTTCCCTATCACCCTTAAAAGTTTTATTCAAGCAATATATATATGTACGTTACCATTCAATTATGCACAGCCAGCCTTTGATCCAGAAAAAAGAATTACTTTAAGCCGCTTACTCCTTATTTTAACCAGCAGTAAACTGTATAAGCAGGAAAAACTTACTAGTTTTGGGTTTCAACAAGCTAGAAATGGTGAGGTGAGGCTGCCGGACTGACGGCCAGGAAGAATTTGCTGAAAAGGTTTTGCCAGATGTTGCGTTGGATTTAGTTGGTTGGCGAAGGGGGTGTTGTGGATTTTTCCTGCTTTTTTGTTAGCCGAAGGCTGCTGCTGTAGTTGTTGTGAAGACATTTGGTAAATAAACAGCTGAGCTGATTGGCCAGGAATGTGTGGGCGGTCGAGGTGGCTGCTGCCGATTTGGTTAAGGTTGGAGAGAAGGCTGAGAGAAAACAGCATGCTCGGGAACCAAAGGGCGGTGCAACCTGACGACTGGCCATGCCTGGGTCATGTGAAACGACACCAGCCAAGCTGAATGGGGCGCGCTGGTCACATGACGCTGAAAGGGCTAGTTGACTGGCTAATGCAGACTCAGAGGGTGGTGAGAAGAGACATGATGGTGACTCTGTAACGGGGTTCATTTTTATTAATAGATGGACCAAAAAGCACAAAAAAAAAATGAAAAACAAGCCATCAGTACAACCATCTATTTAGCTAACAAATACTCTTTATTATGATGGGCAACAGTGTGTTGTTTTTCAAAATAGCAAAAGGGGCAAGATTTTGAACTCCTATCTCCTAGGACTTCACTCACCTGTAAGAGGTAATTTCAGTCCTATAGAAACTATTTTGGAGGTTTGAGGAGATGTGGAGTTAGC
Source organism: Smutsia gigantea (assembly GCA_032199065.1). Classification (NCBI taxonomy): domain Eukaryota; kingdom Metazoa; phylum Chordata; class Mammalia; order Pholidota; family Manidae; genus Smutsia; species Smutsia gigantea. The sequence continues at coordinate 20,228 of JAVSCE010018796.1, forward strand.
ACCCAGACAGTACTGCCTGGTCCAAGAATGATGCCATTTTCAATTATAAAAAAACTGACTTCTTTCCTATTTGGGTTTGAAGAACAGATGACTGGGATTACTTTTTTAGCCCCCTTTATTGGTCAGTGATTTAAGTTAGTTTCAGAATGATTTCTACTTCACTGTTGTAACATTAAAACAGCTGCCTGCTTGATAAATATTACAGTCGTGCTAATAGTAGAAAACACATTTTCGTGAAGAGCTAGAGTTGAATGTAATGTTTGTAATTAGGGAGTCAAGAAATGGAAAAAGGCCTAAATTGAAGTATAAGGGAAGACTTGGAAAGATGCAGCTAGAAGATGAACTAGAAGACAGATCCAAGATAGAAGTTACTGACTACCAACATGAAGTGACCTAAAGACAAAAGCCAACACTCAGCACAACTCACATACCCCAAACTACACCCAGCAAATGGTTCATAAAAACCTCTGATTCTTCAAAGTTTAAAACCCACCAACAAACTTAAGATAAATACCTGCCTCCTATTAGCTACTCCATTACACCAATACCTCTAAGCACGCTCTCTCTCAAGTACCTGCGGCGAGGTGGAGGACTCCTTCTCCGATAATCATCTCGAGGTCGACGACCCCAAGAGGGAGGTGGGCCACGATTTCGACTTCTCTTTTCACCATTCGACAGTTCCACTCTTACCCGACAGCCACACAGCGTTCTAGGAGTGGAACCATCAATCAAATTTAAAGTAGCCAAACTGATTTTCTAAGAGTAGTGTACTAAAGCAGAAAGAAAGCATTCCTAGTTAGCTTCTTTGCAAAGAACACATCTGAATGTCACAGAATCCGTAATCTAGTTCCCTTATTTTTCCTAAGGAAACCAACTTCCTTCCATGGCATTGCTTTGTTGAAGTCAGTATGATCATGGGTTCAATGTTAATTTGTTAACAGTTGCAACTTAAGCATGAAAACCCCTGAATTCATCTTTAAAGAAGTGTATCTATTTGTACATCCTGCTCTGATTTCTTCCTACCCTGTATTTGCTCGTCTCCCCTCCTGACACCCTACTCCAACAAGACAGAGCACTTCGGCTATTTTACATCACCCTCTCCCCTCAAACCATCACAGGATAGTTGACTTAAGAAACTGCATCTGAGAATAGAATAAGAGTTATCCCCACCTCTCACTGGTCTACAACCATTAAGTTTAGTTGAGCCACCATATTTGGTCAGTAGATGGGGAAGAGGGAAGAGGTGGGGCTCTGGAAAAATTTGTTTCTGTACATCATCAGCTTGGATAAATGAGCTTTTATACAGCTTTACAACCAACCCTCAAGACTCTAATTTTTGGATCTCAAGGGTTTGTTTCCCTTTATTTCACGAAAGCCCAAGGTTTTCAAATGCCAGGAAGGAAAACACTCGATAACTATGTAAGTCTCGGGTGTTATGATCAGCCAGCTAACAGGATACCATAAATACAAAGAGCAAGACCTATACCATCCACACTTCCTAAATGAAATATTTTAAACACTTAAAAGATAATGGTATGATAAACCCCCATGTAATCATCATCCAGGTACAACAATTAGATTCTGAGTTATTTGATTCCACAATTATTTTAGAAACAATTCACAGGCAACAACACAGCTGATGCTTTGTGGGGGAATTTAGACTAATTTGTTTCAACCACATTTTGATTGCAGCTATCCACCCACCAAGAACTGACCATTAAATTTCTTAATTTTCTTCATGGAAAACTGAGTCAAACTGTTTTTTCCTTTTCTTTAAAACAAAAAAAAAGGTCTATGTAACTATTCAGTAACATCAATTTCAGAGGGCCAAGAAAACACCTAAAAGCCACCTATCCTAGAAACTTTAAATATAAAATCACAAGCAACATTATTTACCGTTTAGTAAAAATTTGATTAATTACCTCCCATCTAGCTCTCGGACAGCATCAGCTGCGTCTCGGGGATCTTCAAATTCAACAAAAGCAAAGCCGGGCGGGTTTCTAGCAACCCACACACTTCGGAGTGGTCCATAATAGCCAAAAGCTCGTTCCAATTCAGTCTTGTTACCATTGTTTCCAAGATTACCTACATAAACCTTACAGTCCAGTGGACAGGAATCACGATGCATTTCTGTACGTGAAAAAAAAACAAACTCAGTATTAATAATTTACCCAAATCTACCCTGTAAAAAGCATCCTTAGGAAAGAATTCTAAAATACTAAAAACCAAACAATTCAAAGTACTACCCTTGAAACATCCATTTCTCCTTAATTACTGCTAAAGGTCCGGGAAGCCAGGCACAAACTTCATTAAGGAAAAAAACGGCCTTCTTGCAAAGTGAGGAGGAAAAACACACTGGAGGAGCATTTCCTAGAGTCTGGGCATTGAGTTAATAAAGGCTTTGTTATTTCAAATAACCTCAAATATAAAAAGCACTTAGAAAAGCAGGAAAACTTGTTCAGAAGCAAGTCCTGGAGAACCAAAAAAACCAAATGAAAACAATACTAAAGACAAGATAGACACTAGTGAGGCTAAACCACTGGAAAAGCGATACTCATGTGCCTCGTAAGCCAAAACTTATCGAGCTTCATTTCATTCCTCAAGCAGCGAAAATATTAGTTTCTCAAATATGCCCTCTATTCTTAACAGCCAAAAAGGTTAAATGTCCCTCAAAGGATAAATGCATGTGCAAAATACAGTATCTCTACAACGGCATGTTACTCAGGAATTAAGTGCTACAAACGTGGATGAACCTCAAAAACATGCAGTTACAAGTGACACAGAAGTGCACACAATGCAACTCCACTGAATATGAAATATCCCAAGATAGCAGATTATCGGTTACCAAGTAGTGGGGGAGAAGGAAAGGGGAAATGGGGAGCGGCTGCTTTATGAATACAGGTCTCCTTAGGGGATAACAAAAATAATTAGGAACTAAATAGTTGGCATGGTTGCACAACCTTACTAATGTACTAGATACCAATAAACTAATTTTTAAAATAAGTCTTATGTTAATATCACTTGGGGAAAATTTCAAGAATTTACTCACTTTGGGGCTTATCTTTGAAAAACCTTCAATACCTAAAACCTAACCTCAGAAACGAAGCTAATCCACTTTTAAGCCAGTTTCAAATGTATTGAAGGACAACTAACCAATAATAAAATCGAAGGGCTTTTTTTCTAAAACCTCGTTCTTCTCACTCTGGACTTACCGAATGAATAAACCAGTCCAGACACATCCTATTTGCGTGACCCCACCCTGTGCCCAAGAGTCCGGAGACCGAACTACTGGTAATTGCTTTAACAAACTTTGCCATGAGTTTCAGGCCTACGTATTAATGAGAAATAACTACAAGAACAATGCTAGCCAAAGGAAGGTCGGTTAAAAAAAATTTACTTATAAAAAGTAAAATAACATGAAATTAAAGGCGAGTACACAAATCACTTCTTAATACGAATCGAAAAGGTCCAGTCTTGACTAGCAACTTGACAAAAAAATCCTGATAATCTTCCTATGAAAACGTGGGCCAAAAAAAAAGGCGCCATAAATTCAAAGGCCGCGGCCTGGGAGTATCATTCGGTTACCAGCTCCCCCTCCCCTAAACCCTAGGTTAACCCTTTCCCAGTTCACCCCCACAGTGAGGGATTATAAACACCTCCACCCTAAGACCGGGGGTATATCCTCTGAAGGGCTGGGGGCCACCGCCACCGCCACCGCCCCATGCTGAACGTCACAAAATGGCGGCGGCGTCTCTTTGTCTCAATCTGGCGCCACCACTAGGCCTGGCCCCACCTCGGTACTGGTTAAGTTCCATTTCCCACTTGGCTCAGTTAGTCGCTGGGCTCTTACCGAGATCTGGGGTTAGAAATGCAGAGGCTCAAATCCACACACCCTCGGTAGGTCGTCCCGCTTCCCTCCCGCCCAGCTCCCGCGGATGAAACCAGCTAACCGGCGTCCACGAAATGGCGGATGAAGGCTTTCTCCTCGCCCCTATTTATACTTCATGCTAGGGTCACATGATTCGACAGGCTCGCCCAGTGAGAGGCGGAGGAGGTCGTGACGTAGGGGCTACAAACGCTGCCAGAACAGCGGTTGCTGGGACCACGATTTGGCGGTGCTACCTTGCTCTGTGGCTGTGTCTGTTGCTGCGCCCTTGCCGCCTCAGGCATGGAGCTCCCTCGCGTTCTGTTCCCCCGTTGCGGAACTCCATGTTACCCTGAGTTCCTTCTCCCTCATCTTCGGATAAATTGCAGTTTAATACCACCACAGCTATCACTCCCAAGCACTGGGTCTCTAGCCATCTGCTCCTAAAAAGATTCAGGTATTGGATGGACTCCTTAATCCTCGTAAGCGATTAGGCTGGAACTGAGATCACTGCATTTAAAAACACGCTTCACAAAACTGAAGGAACAAAGCAGCATCAGACTCACGGACTCCAAGAAGGGACTGGCAGCGACCAAAGGGAGGGGTGGGGGAGGCGGGAGAAGGGGATGGAGAGGTATGATTGGCACAGGGTGTGAGGGGATCACGGGGAAGACAGTGAAGCACACTGAAGGCAAATAGGGACCCTGGGGCATCTTACTACGCTGATGGGCAGTGACTGCCATGGGGTATGGGGCGGACTCGATAATGTGGGTGAATGTAGCAAGCACATTGTTTTTTCATGTGAGGTCATAAGACTGTGTATCAGTAATACCTTAATAAAAATAAATAAATAAAAACACGCTTCAGAGTTACTCCCAAGGTCACTCTGCTGTTTGTGACTGAGCCACCTCCAGGTTGTACCCGTCCAGGTCCCACGCACGCAAAAGCCAGATCACGGAAAGTCTGCCCGACTCCAGCTGGTTTCCTGCCTCTCACCCCAACTGCAGGATTTGGCAGAGACGGTAGCGTCATTATCCCGGCCTCTTAAAATGTGTAATAGAAACTCAAAGGCAAATGAGACAGGTCAGGCCATCCGGAAACACACCTTTAGCATGTAACAGTAAAAGGAGGTTCCTGAAGAAGAATGAATTTGAGTTCTGGGCCTCAAACAAATGCCTGCAAGGGTGCCTGTGGCCTTTCTCCTCAGAAAGTGCTGTACTGACCTGCGGGTGGGGTGCGTCCCTAGGCCACTCAACAACCTTCCAGTTTTTCACTTTCGCTCCGCTCGGAAGACAGAGCCACAAGAATAATTAACGATTGGGAGAGAAATCCCGCGAGTGTGTTAGAGAAATCACCAAGATCTCCCTCTCCCGAACCCTGAGTTCAAGTAGGAAGCTTATCCGGTGTCTTCAAGCTTACTCTCCTACCCCCTTTCACTATGATTTGACAGTGCTAAAATTTATCTAAATCTGCTTGGAAGGAAAAAAAAAAAAGAAACCCTGTATTTTCAGTGGTTAGCTGAAAGACAGGACAAATTGTTTACTTAGGTTTGATCTCTCCGAGATATTTTCTTTTGAAGCTTCTCCTATGTAGCTCTAAAAGGTTTATCCACAGTGGAAAACAGCAACAACAAAGATGTAATCGCTCTGAACCTTAGTTTTCTCACTTATAAAAGGAGAACTTCATGCTGTAGGGGAACTGGGGAATGGAAATTACAGTTGTTGAGCCAGGCCTTGTGCTGGCTGTACCTGGGGTGTTTCCCACATGAGGGGGAATCTAGCAAACTCTGTCTTTTTCTTCCTTTTCTTTCCTTCTTTAAATGATTTTCTCTTGTGGCTCACTTATATTTGCCTTGATTTGCTCTTCTGCTCTTTGAAAGCTTTTCTCCTCTTTTAATTTTATTTTCTTCTGTCAAAGCAAAGACTGAGGTCACATAGTTCCAGATTAGGACCAAAGTCCCAGGGCTGCTTCCTGCCAAAGTGTCTTGAGAAGAATCCCTTAGCCTGTCTCTGTAAGTTTTGTCTCTGTAAAAGGGGTTAATAATACCAGCCTTACAGGGTTGTTATGTGCGGTCTCCTCCCACAGGAGCTTCAGCTTTTGTGTTTTGTGGTCACTCCTGCATACCCAGGACCTAGAAATGAGTCTTGCACACAGCAGGCAATCAATTCATATTTGTTTGATTATTTAATTACTTAAAAGAAAATATATATTTAAATCACTTGGCACAATCTCTGCTGAAAGGTACTGACTCTTAAAAAAATTTTTTTTTTCACATCTCAGTATCCCATTCTTTGCCATCATATTTCCAGGGTTTTTGTTTGTGTGTTTAATGCTAGTGTAGTATGCATCTTTCAGTGGAACCCTCCTAGTCACCCCAAATGTATTCCTGAATACATTTTGAATTCTCCTCTGACCATCCACAAACACTTTCCATTTTCTGGTAACTGCAGCTAACTAAATTATCCATTTAAAACATTCCATGTTTTAATGTTCCTTTAAATGTATTCAGCCACCAACCACTCTTGTCTAGACCCTAAAACCACACGAACCTTCAAGGGGACAGATGAGAATTTCTTGGTGGGACTGGGAATGGGATCAGATGTTGTAGTGAACATCTCACCACTTTCTTGGGTGAACTACCTTTCTCATAGTAAACCACGTTATTGATTTATGGGTGGTTTGGCCCTACACGCATAAATCCTAGGTAGTATCCTAGTACTCAGCCAACCCTCACCGCCACCCCAGTTAATTCAGGAATGGGTGAGTAATCCAACCAATCCAATCAGTTGCTAATTGCAGCACTGTTGCTAGGTCAACCAGGGAGAGGTGTGCTCATTTCCTCTGACTAGATGGGTCCTGAGCCAGGGCAGCCATCCTGTTTCCAGGAAGGAAGAAGCAGCCTATGGATCCAATCTAAAGGAAGGGAGAGCTGAGAGGTGGGGACTAAGCAGCCCTGGAACTCTAAGGAGCCCTGACCTTGTTTCCATTTTTGAAATTCCCGGTTATTTGAACATACAAGCTCCCCTGTTTCTTCCCCGGATTTACCTAAACTACTTCGATTGATCTTTTTCCTGTCACGTACAAACAGAAAGATTCTAAATGCAGGAATTACTCTGACACAAACTTTTCTCTACCTCAAGTCAAGAACTACAGCACTAAGTTATCTTCGGACTCTAAAATTCACCCATTACCAATTCACTAAGTACTTGTTTTCCTAATTTAGGGAAAAAAGTTACTGATGGTCAGGCATTAATATCTATGTATAAGAATTAATACTTTAAATATTGTAATTTACTTCAAGTTTCCATGAAGGAAAATCTACTAAAAGATTTATTACGTAACATAACAATAGTTAAGGACTATAATAGTATAGTTCATTAACTACTTAGTTCAGTGGCCTGGCAGGAAGCAGATTGGCACACTCAACAAAAGGTTAACTGAAAAGGTAATTATTTACAGAGGTATGGACAGGGTTAAGGAAACCCACAGAGGAGGGAGTCCTCCAGAGGCAGCTCTTAGGCCCAGTGGGGCATAAAAAGGGAGCAGGGCTACCAGAACCAGCCAAGCACTGTAGCTATGAAGGGAGGCCACTGTGACCATAGGTACAGGAACTGGGGCAGCCCAGTTTGGAGGTGGGAGAGGGGAAGTCAGAGGTGGAACAACTGAGTTACTCTCTCTTCCTATAGTCCCATTTCTTAGTGGTGACTTCTATTGCCCCAAAGCATCTGGAAACCTGCAGGCAAGAAAACGGGGTCATGCGAACATGAAGGTCAGCCTCCCAAGGCCCAGAGCAGGGCAGAGAAGACTAGGATGCTACCTAAGGCTGTGCTGTCCAGTAGGGCAGCCACTAGGTATAGGTGGCTATTTACATCTGAATTGAGATGTGCTATAAATGTAAAATCATGCTGGATTAAAAATACTTAGTGTAAAAACAAAAACAGTGAAATATCTCATTATTAATTTTTTTTCCTTTTCTTTTTTTCTCCCAGAATTGAGGAATTTTTATTTTATGTACAAAGAGCTAACATTGTTTCTGTAGTAACTAATATATCCTCGATGAGACATTTGAGGACATTCCCTTAGTCCAACTTAATAAAGGCTATATCCGTCACTTACTGACGGGAAGCACTGACGTCACATATTGAAGCCATATTTTCGGTTCAGACTGTAGCGGTTTGATCATAGGGGACAAGAACGAGAACCTTGGCCAAATTTTCTCAGATGGCTCCAGGAGAACTGCTGGTGACCCAAGTTGCTTTCACAGGCCTAGTGAGGAAAAAGGCCTCATTATTGATTTTTATGTTGGTTACATGTTGAAATATTTTTTGTTGTATTGAGTTAAATATATTATTAAATTAATTTCATCTGTTTCTTTATACTTTTTAACTATGGCTACTAAAACACTTAAAATTACAAACTTGACTCACACTGAATACATTAAACATACAATGTTGCTTGTAATATTTAAAAAAATTATATCAATAAAGTGTGTAAATAAGGTTGATTATTTAGGGAAATTCTGCTTAACTTCTGATTCAGTTAAAGATTTGTCTAAGGCCTGTGGGAATTATTGATCTTATTAAAGAAATTAGATTTTTAGAAAGCAAAATAACAATGACTGGAAGTTTAGCTTAACTGTACAAATAGAACTGAATTTAAGAATTCGAAACTTCGGTAAATTTAATATTAATCAAAACACCAGAATTGATCATTATTCCTTTCCAGACACAAGAACCCCCCAACCCCTGAAAAATAAGTTGTCACCTGGAACCTTCTATGTGGAGGAGGGGGGATGTTTTCCAGAGAAAAACACAGTAAGGACATATAATGTGGGACTTTGAACCAGCCCTACCTCTGGGGAGAGGAAGGAGGGCTGGGGATTGAATTCAGTCTAGTAGCCAGTGATTTAATCAGTCAAGTGTAGGTAATGAAACTCCCATCAAATCTCTGGTCCGAAGCTCAGTGGAGCTTGCTGGTTGATGAGCACGTTGATTTGCTGGAAGGGTGATGCATCCTGAGGCGAGGACACAGAAGTGACCCTCCCAGACTTGCCCTATGCATTTCTGTATTTGGCTGCTCCTAATCTGTATCCTTCAGAATTAAAATGGAACAGCAAGTATAGTGGTTTCTTTGTTCTGTGAGTCATCTTCATGAATTATTGAACCTTGGGCCTGTGAGAACCCTGAGATTTGTAGCCATGTATTCAGAAATGCATGTGGCCTTGGATAGCCCCAGAAATGGAGGCTGGTGTCTGAAATGGGGACAGTCTTCTTGGGAACCATGCCCTTAAACCTATGTGTCTGATGTTGTTAACTTTGGGTGTCTTAATAACAAACTGAATTGCAGTATACCAGTTGGTGTTGGAAAGTTGGGGTTGAAATGGAATAATAACCTACATAATGGGAGAAAAATGTTTGCAAACCATATATCTGAGAAGAGTCTAGTACTCAGGACTCATATACAGCCCCCTTACAACCCAACAACAAGAAGACAAATGACCCATGTCCAAACTACTTGAATAGACACTTCTCCAAAGAAGGTATACAGATACATGAAAAGATACTCAACATCATTAGTCATTAGGAAAATGCAAATCAAAATCAAAATGAGGTATAACATCACACCATTAAGATGGCTATAACAAATTTTTTTAAAAGGAAAATATCAAATGTTGGTGAGGAAGTGGATAAATTAGAACCCTCATAGGTAGCTGCTAGGAGTGTAAAATAGTGCAGCTGCTATGGAGAAGTTTTGTAGTTCTTCACAAAGTTAAACATAGGGTTACCTTATGACCTAGTCATTGCACTTCCACGTATATACCCTAAAGAATTGAAAACTGGCACTCAACACGTGAATGCTCATAGCAGCACTTTTCACAGGCGCCAAAATGTCCATCAGTGGATAAACAAATTGTAGTATATACAGACAATGGAATATGATTCAGTTAAAGAAAGGAATGAAGTACTGACACATGCTGCCATGATAAACCTTGAAAACATTATGCTAAGTGAAAGAAGCCAGGCACATATTAGTGCATGCCCCTTTAAAAGAGGACAGAGAGCTCTCTAGCGCTCTTTCAGCCATGTGAAGATACACAGAGAAGCCAGCAGGCTGCCACCCAGAAGAGGGCTCTTACCAGAACCTGACCGTGCTGGCACCCTGATCTTGGGCTTCAGCCTTTAGCACTGTGAAAAATAAATTTATGCTGTTTATAAGCCAGTCTACAGGACTTTGGTATAGCAGCCCAAACTAAGACATCTAATAAGTCACATCTATAGATACATCAGAGTTTCAACCCTGGACCAGGATATGGGATATGAGCCGTGACTATGTATTTGGTGATATTAAGGAATCACGATTAATTTTTAAAGAATTATAATACTGTGATTATGACTTTTTAAGTCCCTATCTTTTTGAGAGAAATGCTGAAATACGTATGAAATAATATTATTTGCTTTAACATAATATGGGGCTGGGGAAGTGAATTGGGGTTACAGATAAAACAGTCTTGACAGTGAGCTGAGAATTGTTGAGCTGGGTGTAGTGGGTACACGGGCACATTACAATCTCTTGTCTGCTTGTTATATGTTTGAAATTTGCCATAAGTAAAAAGTCGAAGATCACAAGATCCCTGTCTCCTCGAGACAGAGGCCAGCCTGCCACACAGAAGACAATACATGTTCATCAGAAATGGATGTGAAAGCTCTTGTCCCCTGCCCTCCCCACACTTGCCCAGAGGCTCTGCAGCAATCCTCGGGCTTTGATCCAGGAGCAAAGAGAGGCTGTGAGGAAGAGACCCCTAGCAATCTCACCCGTTGTTCCTGGTCTCCTTCCTGAGCAGGTCTTAATTGCTTTGAACTGTTTGCCACATATTTTTATTTTAGAATTTAAATGACTAACATATTCAGATAAAGCTATATCTTCCAGACAAAAACCTATAACTTCTTTCATGAGTTTTTCTTGTTTTTGTGTTTTGTTTTGTTTTTTACAGTTTAAGGGGCAGGGCCAGCAAATGAGGGCTGTTCATTTCAGGTTATAGTTTATGGTTCTATTCAAGTTATGCATCTCATTCACCGCATTGTGTCCTGAGAAAGATTAGGACTCTCAAAGTGTGTCACACAATCAAAAAGATTGGGAAACACTGAATCGAAACATAGGAATCATGTATGTAAGGAAACAGGCAAGACTGGTGGTCCTTTAATGGGTTTTAAGAAGATTCATAACTATTCTTAACCCTTCCTCCAATAGCCCCCCCAGCAAAAACCCACACAGGTGATGGAACAATGTAGGCATGATCTATTTTTCAAATATATAAGGGTTATATGTGTGTGGGTATGTGCATATATATGTACACATATACATGTGTATACACATGTATATATATATATATAGACACAAAAAAGTAGGAAAGGTTATATATCAGAATGACAGCATTTACCTCTAAATGGTGAGATGGTTGAGGATTTTCTTTTAGCTTTTTGTTTCTGTGGGTGGTCTTGTTTTCTATAACTGTATTTTAATGAAAACTAATAAAAGTTCTTTTCACTGAAGTAAAGAGCCAAAATACTTAAAATATCATCTGGCTTTAAAAATTTCGTTTTAAATTGGTCCATAGTTTCCAATAGTCATCAGTTATCTGATTTCTCCTAGGCTGGCCGTGTCACGTGCCCACTAATGCTTGTGAGTTAGCTAAGAGCATTTGAGTAAGTCTATTACCCTCCGTCTCCACCTCCAAATACCTGTCTCTACACGCAGCAGCTTCCCCC
>JAVSCE010018797.1:0-231851 GCA_032199065.1 Smutsia gigantea
TATTCCATAAGTATCTGTGTGCTTGGGTTATTTTAAAAGAAAGAATGTTAAATTATGTACAAGTTAATTAATTTAACTTTCTCCCTCGAAGAACTCCTACTACCCCTGGCCCACCAATGCACTCATAGAAAAATGTACCAAAGTTTTGAAGTCTGGCTGTTTCAGATTAGCCTGGCTGTCGTAGTTGGGTGTTGGAGTTCTTGTCATTTAAACACGGTGGCCACCCCCTCTGTAGACTCTGAGGGTGGTGTGTTTCCTTGTAGTATTGGCCAACAGGATTGACTCTTCTAGTTCATTCTTCCCCTTGTGGGGCGACACACCCACTTCTTCCACACTCACATAATTCCAACGCCCGACATAATTTAACTTTCATGCAGACAACCACAGAATGCCCACATGCTCTCTAACAGACAGTAACCCAAGACAGTTCTAGCTGCTGCTTGCAGAAGTGATGTCCCAGGACCACTTGCCAATGCAGCCTTGTTGACCTCAAAATCCACAGTCTTCCTGTGATGTTTATTCCTCCCTTAGTTTCTGTTATCATCCTGTCTAGCCATTTTGCAATCCATCGACTAAAGGGTGAATTTTTACCCCATGTACACATCTGAAATGCAAGGGTAGATTAAAAAATCCCAACACCCCTTAGAAGGAGGGAAAAATCAATCATAGCTGCTCTCTCCTGGACAGTTGTTGGCCAGGCTTTTTGCTAAGCACTGACATGCCTTATTTTTAGCTGATTTTCATAGTTATTCTATGGGGTGAGGACAGGATTATGATTTTATAAATGAGAAAATTGAGGCCCAGATTGCTCTGGTTAGCTTCTACATCTAGTAAATGGCAGAGGATTTTGAACCTGGGTGGTCTGGACCAAGGACCTGAATTTTTAACCACTGTTGTGGACAACCCAGCGCCATGAATGTTGGGTTCTGGTGTGGATCTATCCTGTGTGGAGCGAATGAGGCCCTTGCAAGTGCTCTGATAAGATCACTGTTTGCAGATATAAGACTTTACCATAGAATAGAGAATCCTTGACTGTGAACTGAGTTTCTGGGTCTGCATGTTTGACCACTTGAAGTTCAAACTCTGGGAGGGTTGTAGTTTCCTCAGCTGTCAACTTCCAAAGAGTGTTAGCATTCTTTGTATTCAGGCTTATAAATGACCTCAGACCTATAAGGCCTCGAGGACTGCCCCCAGTTTTTGTTTTTGGACATAACGTAGCTCTTAAACTAAATCCGGGGAGCTCAGCCTGTTAAGTCTGGGTTACAGGCACTCTTGTCTTTATTAGCAGCCACAGTTAAAATGTAAGTCCCAGAAGGTCAGGAATCTTACAACATTTTGTTTTCTCTTGAACCCAGAGAACCTAGCGTAGTACCTGGTATATAGTTGGGGCTTGGGAAATACTTGCTGCATTAATAAATGAAAGGGTTTTGGAGGATCATGTTGGAAATGTTTTCTGTATGTAGCAGGAACACTCTCCTGAGTCTGGCCACCTCAAACTCCCTTAACCACTGGCTTTTTCTTAATGTCTGATGTGTCAGGTCTGCTCTCGTCCCTAGTCCTGGGCTGTCTGTCTTCTTCCATTCCTCTGGCTCTTCCCAGAAATCCCCAGTCACTGGAATAGCCAGGCTTTTGGATTTGTCAATCTGGGAGTTAACTTTGACCTTAGAAACCTAGTATGGTTGGAACTTCTGTGGTTTAATTGAATAATGTGCATGATTGTGCCTTTCAGACACAAGAGGAGAGTGTTGTATGCCGTAGGGCAGTTGTTCTCAACATGCCTCTGAAACAGCAATGTCAGCATCATCTGGGGACTTGCTGGAAATGCAAATTCTTGGGTCCCACATCAGACTTACTAAATGAGAAACAGTTGGGTGCTGGAGTGGTGGCAGCACCGAGTACAGAGGCCCAGAGGATGGCTGTGCGGGACAACTGTGCAGAGGGGCCCAGAGGACAGCTGTGCAGACAGAGGAGCCCAGAGGCAGAGACTGGCTTGCTACATACAGACTGGCTCTGAGTGAATGGGATTTTAGTGAATGACCTTCCACTTGGAAATAAAGTTAGGTATAACCCTTTTCATCCCAAGAACGTTTTGCTGTCAATTTCTTTGGTCACATTGAATCCACAGCAAACTTGCCCGGTGCTGAAACCCATTGGCAAGACAGAGCAGTACTGTGTAGTGTGTTCTGTGCACAGACTGGAGCCAGTTCACCTGGGATCAAAGCTTCCATTTACCAGCTGTGTGACCTTGGGCAAATTATTTAACCTCTCTGTACCTCAGTTTCTTCCTCTATAAGTAGGCATCCTATTTGTGTTATAAAATTATTGTCTGGATGAATGAGTTAATATGTCTAGGATAAACACTATTTGACCATAGTAAATGTTATATATGTATTTATTGTCATCACCATCATGATTATTAATAGGATGGGTAACAGGATTGTTAATAGGATGGGGTTGCATGATACAGAATTGGAAGGAGATTGGCAGCAGAAAGGGATGGATGCTCCTTCTGAGGTTTACTGTCAGCGTGACTTAGCCTGGCTGCTTCCCTGACTTCTGTCCTGCTATCAAATGGCCCTCTCTGCTTCCCCAGTGTCTGCCCCTCAGTACCTCCACCTGAATGTGCCACAGCCTGCCTTGGTCCGCAGTCTACATCTCAGTAGCATTTAACCTTCTGCACTGGGTTAAAAGAAAGACTTTGTGTATTTATTCAAATTAGGAGAAAAGAGATTGAATTGGTTCCAATTTATCATTTCACACCAGATTAGAACTCTATTTCAGGGTGGGGATTTGTTGTCCTTGCGGCAGTTACTGACCGCTGGTCCAGTCAGACGAAAGGGGGTCAAACATGAGAAGGTGTGTGGGCGGGTTCCCTTGGAGCGGAGTGGTGGAGGGGTACAGTGTGGCCGCCACGCCGACCACGACAGCAGGGCAGCCTCTCTGCCTCCCTTCAGGCTTCCTGGTGACCTCGACCTTCTGTGGAGATGTGGTGTCGCAGAGCTGATGAAGGCTGAGGCTTGTTCGGAGAAATCCCGAAGTCCGCTAGGAGAGTCTGTGGGTCTGACTTGTTTGCGGGAGCAGCGTCATGGTTTTATCAAGTTTTTTTTTTTTAATGGTCATTAAATGATGGTCAGTCATTTTTAGACTTTCCAAATCTGGTCTTTAAAATAAATCTTAACCATAGTTTTTCTTGGTCTTGATTTTTTAAATGAAAATGCTAATTTTCATGCTGTCACAAAACTAGAATTGTGGCCTTTGTTTCTTGATTTCTTATCATTGATTGTCATATTGGTTTGACTGTCTACTAATGGTTGCACATACTGTTCCCCTTGGAGGAGTGATGAGGGGGATTTGACCCCAGCAATCCTTGCCTCACTGCCCAGGCCAGTGCTCTTATGCAGAGGTCAGCAAACTTTTTCTGTAAAGGTCAGATCATCCGTATTTTAGGCTTCACTTGCCACAGAAGGTCTTTGCTGCAACTGCTCAACTCTGCTGCTGCAGGGTGAAAGCAACCTAAATAAATACACAAGTGAACAAGTGGGGTGATGTTCCAATAAAACTTTATAGTCATTGAAATCTGAATTTCATGTAATTTTCACCTGTCATGAAATATTCTATTTTTTTCAATTATTTAAAAATGTAAGCACTATTCCTTACATATTCATAGGCCATTAAAAAAAATAGCTGGTGGCCCAAATCTGGCCCACAGGTGATAGTTTGTCAACCCCCAAAGTTATGGAAAGGGTGAGGGAAAGGAAACCGTTCCAGCCCCTGCTGCTGTAAGGCATTGTAACAGAGAGTTAGGAAAAAGTGGAAAGCTCCAAGGAGGAGCTTCAGACTCAGCCCTGGAGGGCCTGGGAGGCTTTAGAGAGGTGGTGCTGGAGTTGTATCTTGAATCCAAGAGGAAAGGGCAAGGAAGGGAGTTCCAGAGAAAGGGAACAGTTTGTGCACAAGCAGGAAGTTGAATAAGCTTGTGAACCACGGGGTGCTGCCCCAGCTGGGGAGTGTACAGAATGAGATTGCAGGTCCAGATGGCGAGGGCCTTAATGAGAAAGGCAAAGGTGGCTGGATTTTGTCCTGATGGTCAGTCATTTTTAGACTTTCCAAATCTGGTATTTAAAATAAATCTTAACCAACCAGAAGCTCCATATAAGAAAAAGGCTAGCAAATCACCACTGACCCTCTGCTCTGGGTGAGGCCATGGCCAAGTGCTGGGACATAAGGCAAAGAGCAGGGGGTGGAGGCTCCCAGAACCCTGCAAATTGCCCACGCCAGCTCATGCCTGTCCCAGAGGCAGCTCAGAGGAAACTCCAGGACTCTGAGAAGCAGGGTGTGAAAACCATGGCTCTGACTGGTAGGGGACAACAGCAGGGCTGCAAGCAGACATGATTTGTTTGTGTTCTAGACAGATAACTCAGAAGAATGAATGGATAAGATCAGAGACAAAACAGCTGATTAGAAGGATAGTCGTTAGCTTAAACAAATAATGAGTTCTATTATGTGCCAAGCACTGTGTAAAAATATTTCAGTCAGTGGTAAATAGGATAGACAACAAACATGTAGCAAACAAGGGATTTACTGTCATGTGAAAATGATAGCACTTACAGAGCAGCCACCAAGTGCCAGGTGTTCTAAGTGCTTCACCGATATCAGCTCATGTAATCTTCAATACACCTTAATGAGGTGGGGTAATATTGTTAACTCCCATTTTACAGATGGGGATACTGAGGCACAGACTGAGATTGGGGCTGTAGGTGTTGGGGACAGTTCTCTTGAAGGAGGTTGAGTTGACACCAGGCAAATAAGAAAGGATAGTGGAGAGCGGGGAAGCGAGCGCTCCTAGCAGACTGGAGAGCAAGTGTAAGGGCTCAGGGTGGCTTGAAGATTAGTGGGGTTGAGTATAGCGAGGTGGTGAGGGGAGAGGGTCAGGGGAGGGGGCTGGAGGAGAAAGCAGCAGGTGGGTCCTATTGGCCTTGCAGGCTGTGGGAAGGAGATATTTTATTAAAGCATAGAAGAGTCTTTGCAGGAAAGTGAAATGATTGGATTTGAATTCCTAAATAATGGCTGCCCTGTGGAGAACGATGAGGGATTGACCCTGGTGGAAGCAGGGAAACCTGCAGGGGATCTTGAAGTCATCCAGGCACGAATAATGTTGGTCTAGAGTGGTGGTGACGAATGTGGGGAGAAACAGATGGATTCTGTGGATTGCAACAATCCAGCTGTGGGATGTCGAGGACCTGAACTGAGGTGGTGGCGCTGAGGGTGGGAGGAGGGGTAAAATGAAAGAGCTTTTAAAGACAAAGGTTTGAGAGGTGTTGGTGACCAATTAGAAGGCAAGTTTAATTTTGTTGATTTTTTTGATGCCTTGGGACACCCAGGAAGAGCCACTAAGCCGGCAGTGGGCAGTGAAGTTAGGACTGGGGCTTTGCGCCGTAAACCTCTATGGCAAGGCTGCGTGTGCTGGGCTCTGTGCTGGGCTCACACAGTACTGTTCGGGCTGTATGTACCTTAAGTGGAGTGGCCAGGTCTCTCTCGTCCTTGTTTCTCAGGCATCCATAAGGCAGTGTAACACCTAGTGGGCCCTCAATAAATGTCAGTCAAACTGGAAAGAAGGTGCTCTCCATCTGATGGAAAGATGGTGATTCTAGCGCAGTGAGATAAGAGCTTCTAAGAGGAGGTGACACAGGAGCTGTGTTTTCAGGAAGAAAAAAGGCCAGGTCGCCCAGAGGCAAGGGCATTTCCCAGCAAGGGAATGAAGTGGGTTCCTCATTGTTCCCCCATCGCCCCCAAACCTGGTCTTGAAAGAGTCTGCTTGAGAAGCATTTTCTTGAACACACTAGCTGTTCCCAATTATTGCTCATTGACATGCTCTTAAGGCTCCTTTTCCATCAGTGACTGATTTTAAAAATTGGTTTCCAAGTGCTCATCCTTGCTTGTCGGAGGCAGCAGGAGGGGTGGGCAGCCCCGCGCGGCCGGTGGCTGTAGGCGTGCCCAAGCGCCAGCCTCCTGTGGGCAGCCACATCTCTGTGCCCTCAGGGCTTCATCACCCACGGAGCTCTGGTGCTGTGCGCCTCTGTGAAGCCTACAGACCCCTCCTCAGAATAATGGTTTTACTTAAATACATGAAATAAAAACAATTGCAGAATGAACCAGTTACACTAATACACAGATATATCAAAATGTTTTTTCAATTTGAGATACAGTAAAAGGTCTTAACATATTAAACTGCAAGATCTAGCAGCAGTAACTACCGTAACTTCAAAGTGGAAATGAGCATAAAAGATATTTTGAGATATCTGCAGCAACTATAAAAGGATAGAAAGTTATCTGATTTATTTTGGTGACAAAGTCACAGGTTCAGTTAATGCTACTGTGGCCTGCATTCATAATTACAGGAAATGCTAAATTTCAGTTCAAGTTTGCTAAAATATGTTTTTTCCTCATCCTATTTCCTGGATGACCTGAACTGTGGATGTCAGTGGAGCCCTCCCCAAACCATTCATTTCAGTTACAGAGTCTTTCTAAAACCAGTGACATGAAATGTGAAGTGTTACATTTTGTTTTAAAACTCATTTGATTGGCTTATTTTGACAATGGGACATTTTTCCCATCTGTATTTTGTAGACCAAGTACTTGGCAAGGAGCAAGTGCTCCATAAATGGTGGGTGGTTAAGTGGATGGATGATGGGTGGATGGAAAAGCCTCAGAAAGGTTAAATGATCTGCTAAGACTCACAGCTTGTAAGTCATAGAGTTTGAACCAACATTTTCTTTTTACTCTAAATCCCTTGTCCTTTCTACACTTCAGTGCTACTATTATGCTATTTTTATTTTAAAGAGTTGACCCAGTGCAAGGAATGTTCATAATTTATGTTATTCTAACCATGAAAGACCAGTCCTATTATTCTTTTTGATCAGAAAACAGCATAAGTACTTTGTTCTCTTCTTAGAGCCATGCTGTAGGTAAACTGACTCTGTAGACTGTCTATGGACTGAAATACCAAAAGACCCAGGAACTGTCTCTTGCAGCCTTGTCAGTGAACTATGCATGTGAAATTTAGAGAAGGCCGATATGTGGTAGTAGAAGGTATAGGGTAGTTTCAGAATCAAAGCCCAATGTTTGCAGGGACAAGTTTTGGCTCAGTTGAAGACTTTGTAATGATTAGACCCACTTAGCAATGTACCAGGGTTGCCTGATGAGATAGTGACTGAAGTAATTCAAACATTGATCCATGTATTTATTCATTCAGTCAGTAAACATTTATTGGCAACTACCCTACAAACCAGATGCTGAGGTGTGTGATTCAAAGTGCAGCATGACATAAACTATTGTAGAGCTTAGAGTCTATTGGACAAGTAATACAAATTTTAAAACAATAATTAATTTTGAGGGGAACAGGTGGGGTGCTATGACTCAGAGTAACAAGTGGGGTAGGGAACGGAAGATCTGTAGTCATGTGCCTGTGAATGAGATGGCATTGAACTTGGAACCTTAAAAAGATCCAGCCCACAAGGGAGTGAAGAGGGGAGAGGTAGAAGAAGTAGCATGTACAAAGGCCCTGAGGCAGAAATATGGTAGCATGTTAGAGTTTGAAAGCAAGCCACTGTGGGATCTGAAGCAGAGTGAGAGTGAAGAGTGGTAAGGAATAAGTCTGAAGAAGTAGGTAGGGATCAGCTCTAGCAGGACCTGGGAGGCATTTGGATTTAATTCTGAGTGTGATGGGAAGCTGGTGAATTTTAGGCCAGGGAGTAACATGATCCATTTTATTTTTTAAAGGCTCTCTCTTGCTATTGGATGGAGAAAGATTATAGATTGCCAAGGAGAGACCAGGGAGCTCCTGCAGTAGATAGAAATGAAACAGTGAGGGCTTAGACATGGAGGTGGAGAAGACAGATGAGACTGTTGGGAAATTCCAATGAGATTTTTTATGTATTGGCTGTAGGGTATGATGGAGAGGAGTTGAGAGCAATTGGTGGTGCTTTTTACCATGAGGTGAAGATTAGGGAGGAACCAAGTTGGAAGAAATGTCTGGATAAACATATTCCAGCAGCTCTGAAACCTGTGATAGAGTCCAGTGGTTCTCAGGGGATCGTGCCATCTACATAGACAGTATTTAGAAATGTGGGAGAAGGTGCTTTTGCAGAAGTCAAAGTGATGGTGGGGCACTGCTGGCATTCTGTGGACAGGAGGTGAGGGCTGCTGAAGGTCCTGCATCCCACAGCACAGCCTCCATAATGAAGAAATATCCTATCTGGAATGCCAGTAGCTTCCTCTTGGGAAAGTATTGGTGGACTGAGTCCTTTTTAACTCTAAGAATCTAGAAAAATGCATTTTTCACACTATCAGCTATTCCTAATTTTTTGTGGATTATTTAAGTCAGGTTTTTTCATAAGTAATTGACTGAAATGAGCCATAGGGAGCAAATGGAGACTTAGACAGGGGATGGGGTGTAAAGCAGGAAGAAGGAAGGATCAATCTTGGAGAATGGGACTTTGGCAGTAAGGAGGGCTACAAGGCTGAAGGACACTGGGACCCTTGGAAGGAGGAGAAAAGTGGAAGAGCAAGTGGGAGGATGTGAAATACAAACTTCGTACCCCTGCACATTTCCTGTGGCTGTACAGCATGCTGCCTGGTGCTTACCTGGTGTGGAGGTTGCCCTGCTGTGTCCCTAAACTTTCCTCCATTCCTTCTGCACACTTTCAGTTTTCTTTCTGATTATCTAAGTCCCCAGAGTAACATTCTTCCTTCAAATGATCAGAGAGATGCCATAACCTGAGAACCAGATTAATGCTGTATACTCCAGAAAAATAAAGAAAAGTGGCAGGAGCCTTAATAGCTAGTGAAATCACTACATAACTTGGGTAATCGTTCTTTCCATCTCTCTAGCTTGATAGAGATAGCCTTTTAATTATTTTCACACATGTGATTTCACTTGAGCCTCATGAGTATCGTTGTGCCCATACTATAGATTTGGTCACTGAGGTCCGGGGACTTAACCAAAATCAAGCAGCCTATAAAGGACACAGGGTGGGAATCAGAACTTGGGTCTAGGGCTTCTTCTGAGGTTTCCTAATTGCAAGGAGTCCTCTGGGTAAGCAATAGAAAATGATGAAGAAACTGTTTCAAACTAAATGAATGCTAAAGGGGAGCAAAATATGAAATTTATATTTTATCAAAGTTATAAGAAGCATTTATCAAAGTTATAAGAAGTTGATAGGTGCCCAATTGGTATTGGTCTTGGCCCCATAAAAACAAAACAAAACAAAATAAGGGAGTTCTTTTAGCACCCTAGGCTGAAAGACTTGACTCTTACTGGGTCCCCAACACTTGAGGCCTCACTTTCATGCCCATTTCTTCCAGCTTTTCCCATGGCTGAACACCCTGCATGAGCCCTAATGAATCGGGTCATCTTTCACATGGTAGCGGCAGGGCCACAGTGTTACCCAACTCCTGGGGGTGCCATCCACACCCTGGAACACATGACTGGCACCCCCTGGAGTTGTGTGTGCACACTGCGGGTGTTTGTTAGTGAGCGCTAATGTGAAGGAGCTGTAAGGGGGTCAAGCTGTTTTTCTTGTGATATGCCTGCCGAGGCCCGCCCAACCACCCATATACACGTGTGCCCACACATGCACATCAGCATTCATCCCTTCTCAGTAGCCCAGTAGCCTTGTTTCCACTTGGGTATGTTGAGCCCAGGGCTCTCTTTTTCAGCTCAAATATTGTCTGAGACAAGGTGGATTTTCCCTCAAACTGAAAGAAGTTTCCCTCTTAGAGCTGGCTAAAGCGTAGGCGTGATGTTATGGTTAGGCATAGCAGGCAGGAGAAGCAGAATGACAACTCTGAGGGAACCGAGAAAGCCCAAAGGGGAGACAAGCTTTAGAGCTAAATCAAGATTGGATTTTGTCATGAAAGGCAGAGCTGGCAAAAGCATCATTACAAGGCAGTAACCTTGTTACACACAGACGAACAAGCAGAGGCTGGGATTCAGAAATAAATTACACATAATAAACTAGACAGAATAGGCTGAGAGCAACATTAGTGATTATGCCCTAAGGGGAGAAAAGGGCAAGGTAGAAAATAGGCCAAAAAAAGAGAAAGAATAATCTCTGGATGCAGGGGGCCCACTGCACTATTTCCCTCCTTTTTCTGCTTGGCTCCCTAGGTATTAACTTCACTTTTGTGAGGCGGGTTCTCTGGAGCCTTTCTTTTGTTTTCATTTGCTGAAATGAGCATAAGAAAGCCATTCAGAGGGCTCCTTTTTCCATTCACAGGGACCTGTCCGGTTCTGTGTGTTTCCAGCACAAAAGAATCCATTTCCATTCAGCCAGTGAGCAGCCCTTAGACTTTCCGTGAGGTCCAAGCCCGCTCTTTCCTATTTTCTTCCAGGCTCACTGTTGTAATTGGCTACACAATCCTGGCTGCGGCCAGGGTCCTCCAGGGTGAGAGGAACAAGCACTTATCCAGTTCCTTGTCCCTCGTAACTGAGGAAAGGCTAGAGTCTTAGCGCCTCGTCCAGAGAGCCAGGAGTCTCATTTCTTATAGTGACTTCTTTGTTGTTGCAAGTAACAGCAAGCCCAACCGACAGCAGCTTACACATGACGTCTGTTATTAACACAGTAGAAAGCTTAAAGGTTGCGGGAGCCGTGTCCTCAAGAACCTGGGGCCTCGTCGTTCCCTCACCAGTCTTCGCGTGTTGCTTTTCATCCTCGGTCCTGCATCTCATGGGAGCGAAATGGCTTCCACCACCCTGTGCATGAAGGCCTCCCTCGTGATTTCAAAGCAGGAAGTGAGGGAAGAGGGCAGATGGCCCTTCCTCAAGAGCCGAGCTTCCTCTTACCAAGGAGGGAACTCATCGCCAGAAGTCCCTCCACTGGATTGCTTACCTCCCTGGCCACAGTTGGACTTCACAGCCACCCCTGGCTCTAAGGAGTAGGAAGCAAGTATATGGTCGTGGGTAATGGAATTACCATATGGCTTGGACCCATCAGGAGTTCCCCAGACTTGGGTTTTATCTGGACAAAATTAGAGCAAAGAAGAAAGTGGGAAAAATTGCCACAGGTGGGTGTGGCAGCAACTGTTGGGATCTTAAGGTAATGATAGCAAACGAGGACTGCATGTTCCTGTGAGCCAGACACTGTTCTGAGCTTGACTGAGGCTTGTGTACTAACCTGTTCAGTCTTCATAGCAAGCCTATGGCATAAATGTCATTATCACTTCCAGTGTCAGAGGAGGGAAGTTGAGTCACAGAGAGATTAAATAATGTGCATAAAATTACTTAGCTAGAAAGTAACAAAACCAGGATTCAAAGGAGGTCTGGCTCACTACCCTACACTGTCCCTATTACATAAGATGACACAGTACTCCAAGTAGCACAAGTTAGGTTACTACTAAATACCAGGTAACATGAGCAACAGGTCATTATTGCTACTATCCTGATTATCTCTTCTTCATAACTACCCAACAAATCAGGCATCATTAATCTTATTCATAGCTGAGAAAGCCAACCCCCAACAGGGTTAAATAAATTGCCCAAGTCACCCAGTGGGTGAGAACCAAAACTTGAATGCAAACTTAACTTTTGTGACCCCTCGTCCCAGGTGGTATGTTCTATTCTGACAGTTCTCAAGTTTGGGAATATTAATTTTAATGGCTGTACCACTTACCTGTGCTATTGATCGAGGACTTACCTTGGAAAAACTACAGTTAGTGAGGAACAGTCAGAATCAGGGAAGGGCTCCAAAAAGGGTGTGGTGGTAATTTGGAAGCAATTTTCTCCTTGCTCTCTTTCAGCTTTTGAGCCACTTCTGGGTTTTTAGGAGCCAATCTTTCACAAACAGACTATCTCATCTCACCTTAGCATCTCATCCCATCGAAGGCTACATGGTTCTTGGCTAATCAGGATAGCTACAAGTTTTAAGCACCTACTGTATATCAGACATGGGAGTACACTGTCCCACTTAGTCTTTGTGGATGGATAATCAACAATCCACAGTGATTACTCTTTCTGTGTTGTGTGATGAGGGAGAATGGAGTCCTCCAGACAAAGGTAGTGGTCTTAGAACATTCCAGATGCCCACAGAGAGATAATGCCCAATTCTTTGAGCTAGCCTCTCTGCCATGCTCAAATATTTGATGCAAATGCTAAGTGTGGTGAGCTGATCTTAAGTTGAACAATTTTGGTTTTAATGTAAAGCAAAATGTGTGTTTTAGTTTTTTTTTCATCTAAAGGTCATCCAATTCTTCTTTTTCTGCTCATAGTCACCAGGCATCCTTATCTAAACAGTGGTCTATTGTTCTGACTTTTAGACCCACAGAGATTTTTCTTAACTTCAGTTTTAACAGGACAGTTCCTCATCTTCCCTGAGTACATGATAAAAAGTGTCTTTTAACAGGAAAAAAAAGAATCTCTAAAGGGCTTTCTGAAAACCTTCCTAAACTGAGTTCACTATGAATATGTTTTGCAAATAACTCACTTCCTGTTAGGTTATGACATCTTTTCCATGAAAAGCGATCATGGCTTTGGAGAAACCCTTGCTAGCTTATCTTTTCTTCACAGCGCAACTGCAACAAAGAAATATGGATAGGACTTTAAAGGTTTCAGAAATCAATTTAGTCCATGAATCCATTTAGTTTAGATGTTAATGAAACTGGGTAGGTTTTAAAATAATGAATATTTAATAAGACATAAACTGAAAGACATAAACACTGTCAGCAATAATATAATGAAGTCAATAAGTCTTAGCCTCCCCCTGCCCACCTCCGTTCTCCCCAAACAGGGCAATTTTAGGGGTCGCTATGATGCTCACTGAAGTTTGCCAGCTCTTGCATTGGCCAAAACTCAAATGTGCCTTTGAAAACCTCAGTACAGTTAGGAACTGAGCTCTGGCAGATAAAGTATGCTATCACACTGTGTTCAGTAGCTACAGAAGGCAACGGCTCTTTCCAGTTCCCTATCTTCCAGAGATTTGTGTAACAAATTCAGTTTCCTGCCGTTGAAGGCAGGAAGCAGCAGGAAGCGCTTCACGACTTGAAACAAGACAGAAAAAGACGTTTTGGTCAACACTCTCTGCTCTGTGTTTAAAGAGGGGTTTTATTTAATGATCAGGAACAAACATGAGATTTCACGTGCTCCAAGCTTCACGCCGTTTCAGTGCCTTTGGGCTGAGCTGGTGATGCTTTTTGTTTCCTCTTCAAGAGTGCCGGCACCCACTCCAGTCCTGGTTGGTTCGTCTTCAGCTCTGTGGCTCGGTCTTACCCACCGTGCACGCCTCTGTCGTTCCCTCTCTGCCCTCTGAGTCACTGCCCTGTCTTTGGGCTTCACATCGCACCTTCTTGTAAATCCAGAATCCCTCCTTTCTGCCATCACACCCAATAGATTGGTCTATCTCACATCGTGGGAAATGGCTTGTTTAACCTCACAGAAGCCAATCCCTAGCTAAAATAAATTGCAACAGGAGCCTGCAAACAGCCAAGTAGAAGACTGTCTCCCTCCCAATTCAGCAATGGGCTCTTTCTTGGCAATAAAGTGGAACTTGGTCTCATACATCAGCTGGGGGAGTGTTAAATGGATGGCTAGCTCACTGCTGGTAATCAATACATGTTAATACAGAGTAAACAAATGGCTTTGCTTGGGTCAGGCAAGCATGGTGATTCTGCAGATAAAGGGGATAAAAGTTTGCTCCTGGGGATCTAGTCTAAGAAAACATATCTGGGGCTTAAGTAGGAACCTTCCCAGGTGGACATGAATGACATTTTATGGTCATGAGAATTATTGTTGTTAAAAACTATCTTTTTTTTATTTGTGCGTTTGTGTGCATGTTCAGAATGACGGGGATCAACCTGAAAGAGTCCAACCAATCGCATCATCTACCTTGATCCATTCCGACCTGACATCTGTTTATGGCACCGTGGTAATGAACAGGACTGTTTTATTCTTGGGGACTGGAGATGGCCAGTTACTTAAGGTTGGTTTTCTGTGCCTTCTTCAATGTCAATTTTAATAGTGATCCATTTTATGCTTTTTCTATTTTTATTTATTGCTTCTGGGTTATACACGAGATCATACCAACTGCTTTGTGAACTACTCAGAGACCATCAGAAATGGCCTGAAAAAATTTTCTGGAAATCTATATGTAATAAGGTCCCTAGCCATGTAACAAAGCACCAGCCACCTTGCTTCCCAGAAGTATGCCAAGATATTTTGCCCTCCTTACTCATAAACTGCCTGGGTGAGGTAAGCAGTGGGGCGCGGGGTGGGGCGCTGACCCTTCCCTCAGCCCTAGCTCACCTTCCTGAGACTTTTAACCTTTCAGTTCTATGTCCTTTATAATGGAAATGTGCAAAGCGTGTGATTTTTCACAACTTCAAAGAGATAAGAGATTATAGGGCTTGAAAAAGAGAAAAAACAGGTGTTCCTTCCCTTCAGCCCACTTGCCACCCACAGAGGGGTCTTGTTTTCTGCCTTTGTACCCACGCACACCCTGGAGAGGTTAGAGATCTGAAATCCTTTGAGACTCCACTTGACTTTTATCTCCGAGGACTGTTTTTTTCCCCACTGTATGGAGGCACCACTGGTCAAGCTGAGGTTTTCATTCACTTGGGGGAGGGACAGGAGGCAGGAGAAATAAATAAGGAGAAGTCAAAGATACTGCATGACTTATCTGAAGTTATACAGAGCTTATCTTATCAATACCATGAGCAAGCATTTATTGAATACCTCCTGTGGCCTCCACCAACATTCGTGGTTGGGAACTGCACCACATCTGTCACCCAAGGCTGATATTCCTTTGCTTCTCTGTAGCCCGTTGATTTACTGTCAGCTCAGATTATAAACTGAACACTAAATAGACTTGTTTTCTCAACTGATCTCCCACCTGGTAACTGGCTGTGTGACTTTAGATGAATCGCCTAGCCTCTCTGAGCCTCCCTTTCCTCATCTGTAAAATGAGATGGTGCTAATCAGCTTAGAAGAATTCCCTTTCTCTTCTGATGGTCTCTAATTCTGTCTTCTGTGCCCCTGCCTCTCTAGCCAAACTTATTTGCTTGCTTTTCTCCAAATGTGCATTGTGTAGTCTTGCTCCCACACCTTTGCTCACACTGTACCCCCTTTCTGATTGCTCTTTTTTTCCTCTGCTTTACTGAATACTGTGTATCTATGCTCTAGCTCAGCTCACACTCTGCCTCTTCTCTGAGGACTCCTAAGCCTGGAGAGATCATGATTTTCCATCACCTCCTGAAATGCTCAGTATCTGTACCTTTCTTTTGGCTCATTACAAATGTCTTGTTTTGATGCCTAACCTTTCCACTTGTGTTTATCTTGCCTTCCCAACTTCGTTTTAAGCTCCTCAGGAAGGGGCCCTGAATATCCACAGCCTGATACAGTGCTGAGTGCCTGGTAGGCATTTGATTTCATCTGTTTTCTTTGGAGGAGACCCAGTAACATATGGGAGGGAGTTTGTTTGTATACGCAATCTTTTAAAATATACATTGATCATCCTCCCTGTTGTGCTAGCTTTATTTCCCAGGAAAAGGTAAATGCCTATCATTCATTCTACACCAGTTGCTCTGTGACAACGTCTGTAGCTACACCCACCTGGTCAGGCTGATTGGACCCATTAACCTGGCAGAGGGAGTTTCCATCAATGCTGACTGGGCCTCCTAGCCAATTATCTCTTCAGATTTGGGATATTTTTGACGAGTGTTTTGACAAGAACACTGTTTCCCCACAGCTGAGCCAACCAAACTGTTACATGGTAAATCGGAGGTGAAGGAACACGGGGCTATAAATAGTTCCCCATGGGACGGCCTGGTGTCGCCTGTCCTGTTTGTTCACCCCAGCAGTTGGTGTGCAGCCAGCCAGTGTTGAGTGACGTTGTGGCACCAGAGGGGTGGGGCTGACCTGCAGCTTCAGGCTGCTGAGGAGGAGGTGGCTGACTGAGGTCTAGCTTTCCTGAGCATCTGTATGGGGTACGCCTTCAAAAGCCCTATCTGTGGCCTCGTTTTTTAGGGTTTGAGTAACAAGGGCAGGCTGGTTTTTATTGGCTTTTTGTGACTGCTGACATTTGTAGAGTGCTTCCTATGTGCCAGTCACTCCACATAATTCATGTTATAACGAATTCAGTCCCGTCCACGACCCACTAAAGCATAGACACTATTCCCATTTGACTCATAAGGGAACGGCATCCCAGGGAAGCTGGATGATTAGCGCAAGGTCACACATGGCAGAGCAGGGATTTGAACCTGCAGTGACTTCAGAGACTGTGCGAAATCCCTCATGCTACCCGGATTTTGTAATCTCTGCCCCAGGCATGGGCAGCCACACTCCCTGAGGACTCTCTGGGGGTTAGAGGAAGTCTGTTGATAGGGGCCCATGGAGAGGGGGTGGAGTCAGTGCTCCTGCGGGGTGGGTTGGGTTCTTAGAGGCTCAGGGAAGAATCCCAGCTCTTTAAGAGGTGAGGGAGTACCTCACTGGCACAGTCACATCTTAGGAATTAAACCTCGTCCCCAGCTTCTCTGAGGAAGGTTCCTTCCCTAGGAGGAGGTGGTGAGGGATACATTTAGCTGATTTCACCCCCAGCAGACCCTCTAGAGCAGCCCAGTAATTCCCAGCACTCCCCCATGTGTCCTTGTGCAGATTCTTGCATCCAGCCCCTGAAATTACCCAGAGTCCTCAAGGCCCGGGATCGTAGAGGGGATTTGGAAGGCACAGATAATCCCCAGATCCCTTTACTGAAAAACCTCAAGCTTCTCCCTTTCCAGACGTCACCAGAACTGTTAGAAAGACAAACACTGATAGACACAGGGTTGGCTTCTTCAGCCACAGAGTGGAGGTGTTAATGAGCAGCAGAAAAACAAAACCCAACCGAAGGCAGCCTCAGTGAGAAAAGAAAGAGAGCTTGGATCACCTATAGCCCCACTCATCAGTTTCCCAGTGATCAGGAATTGACAGCATTTCGAGGGATGCCCGGTTGGATGAGTGGCAGGAATGAGGGCCGACTGCTGTTTTTTTTTACCACTGCACAAAAAAAAAACCAAACCCTGACTTCTCAAATCTTTGAAAACTTCATGGAGTTTTAATACAGTTTGGTGCAATTTTAAACATGTTATTTAAATAATTTTTTCCTATTGGCAGAATAATGTATGTTCCTGGAGAAAGTTGCAAAGTAGCAAAGGATGAGAGGAAAACAGAGAAAAAAATATCCCTAGATTTTTTTTCTTTCTTTTTTTTTTTACATAGTTGGGGTCAGACTATCCATTTGTACATCCTTTCTCTCTTCACCAAATGTGGGAAAATACTTACATTAAAATCTTACGGCACAGCTTTTGTAAACAGGATTTTAAAATATCTGTATCATAGTCTGTTATGTGGAAGCATTATTTTGAGCTTAAATCAAGATACTGAATTATTTTTAAAGTGTCTTTAAGACATGTATGTGCTTCCTCCCAGTAAGCCAGCACTAGCTGCAAAGGTAAGATTTTACTGATGCTAAATGGGCAAACTGAAAACTTTACAATATGCTAATGCCATTACTGCCCTCTTTCTCCTGCCTTTATTCCTAAGTCCTTTTATAAGATTTGAGAAAAACTGAAGGAATTTAGGACCAAAAGGGTCCTTTGAGAGTATCTGATCTGCCCCCTTATTTTCTCAATGTGCCGTCCTAAGGGTTGTGCCCAGTCACTTTTCCCCACGGTTATTTCCTCATTTTACTTCCTTTCTGAACATGATGGCATGCTGTAATTTTTTCAGTTGTCAGCAGCTCCACTGAGAGCAGCTGAAAAAGTATGGCCACACTGGACACAGCTTTTGGGAATTCATCTTTCACGTGTTGCATATAGACAGGATACAGCAAAGTGTATGCATTGTAATAAACATGTGACGAATCTTTCTCAGATTATGGTACAGACTGTCATGTGGTTTGGATTCCTTTGGGCAGACTCTGCCGCATATAGAAAATTGTCCTTATTTCAAGGGCAGAATTGAATATTTTGAACTTTTCCAGGTGGTAAAATAAGTAATGACGGTGTATGCATGAAATCTTAAATTTGTAACTTTATGCATGCCCAGTAACCTTTCTTGTATACATGGAAGATAAAAAGGCAGCAGGCGAGGAATAATAACAGCTAACATTTCTGAGCTCTTACTATGTGCCAGGCATTAGAGTCGGTGTCTGCAGAGGTTAACTGCTTTAATCCTCAGGAGTCAGTAGTTACCGTCCCCCCATTATAGAGGAACAAACCTGAGGCTCCATGAGGTTAGGTAACTTGCTCAAGGGACTTGCTCAAGATTACTGAAGTAACCCATCCCTGAACCAGACTGCATTAATAACTACAATGTAGTCTGTAGAGTTTGTAAAACTGGTGTTTATTTTTATTTTCTTTCTAAAATTGGAGAATCTGGGTTAATAACAAGATGCAAGTGTTTGAGGTTTCATGAGAAGGGGCTTTGGCTTCTGTGGTTTTAGTTTGTTCCTATTTGGGATAGCTTCTGGCAATCCCGCTGAGTTTAGACTTCTGCATTAGAAGAAGGCAGAGCCCTCTCCTTTTGTGGCCGCAAGTAGCTTATGGGAGCCTCTGAACCCCCTCTGGGACCTCAGTTTTTCCCCAGTAGGCTCCTTCAGAGCAAAGGTAGGAAATCTGTGTTCAAGCTGACTCTTGGAATGGCTGGCTCCAGCATCCCTAGAACTGAAGGAGGGTTCGGGATACAGGAAGCCATAGCATGCATGCCCCTTCCCCTTATCCAGTGAAGAAGCACTTTGTGTGATTAGCGTCAGGACTGGCTACCTATGTAGTCCTCAACTCTCTACTCCCACTAGTGGATTTTATTTATCCAAACCACGGGGTGAAATGCAGCCAGTTCCAGAAAGTTTTTCCTGCATTGTAACAGAAGACAAACCCTGTAACACCTGAAGTCTGCCTTGATTCTGGTGTTTTAAACTTTTTGAATGAAAGTAAGAGAAAACAAAGATAAAATCTTTTCAAAGGCAAGCTCTCTTTATAGTCCCACAGAATGTTCAAATAAGGAAAAGGAGGCCATGAGTAGCTCAGGACAGGATGTGGGGCCAGAAGTGGGGGTGGTGGGGACCAGACGAGCTGAAGTAATGGCAGCCCAAAGAGTGAAAACAGCTGCAAGTGTCCAGACTTGGAAACAAGCTCCTTGGCTGCCTGTTTGGTTGGTCGTGTGAAACTATTTCAGGGTCACCCCCATCTCACTCCCTCCACTTGGCGAGTTTGCAGGGACTCCCCAGTTTAGGACTAGTACTCCCATGAAAGCCACAAATCTAGGACTTGTGTTTCAGGCTGTGTGCTTCTCTTACTACTCACACTGAAATGAGTAGATTGGAAACGAAAGAGGAATTTGCCTTAATCTTTATATTTCACCTTAAATACTCCTAACAACTGAAACACATTAAACACCATTGGATAATTAATCACCATGCTTTCTTGTGTGTATGTGGTTTAAGTCTCCTTTGAAGCATTTTTTGAAACTGTTTATGGAAAAAAGAGAAGAGTGGCTTGGTGCCCTTCAACTGGTTAGCCTCACAAAGGGAGGCATAAGAAAAGAAATCTGGGATAAGATATTTCAACCTTTTGAACACCCATGTCTTTTCCATGTCATGGGAATAGCAAAGAAAACAAGAAAGAGCCTTTTGTTCAGTTTTTCTTCCCCTTCATTTTTCTCACCATGCCATCCTTTTTGTGGTCGGTGTTGAACTTGTAATGCAACTCACTCTGTGATGTGGAAGACCCACACGCCAGCCACCTCAGGACTGAAGTTGGGAGGCTTTTTTGTATGCAACAAAAATCCCGAGCCTAGTTAATAGTCTATGATGAGGCTTCAGGAAAATGGCAACAGAAACAATATGTTGATACAAACTGATATTCACCGTTGGGGAAAATTTGTTTTCTACATAGGCTTCAGATGAAAAAATTGGAAGAGACCTATAAAATCTTGAATAAAATCAAACAGAGTTTTGTTTTTTCATTTAACAAATATTTATTGGGCACCTTTTATGTGCCAGGCACTGTTCTGGGTGCTGAGGATACAAAAGTTAACAAACCAGACAATGCTCCTGCTATCATGGTGGAAAGAAAAAGACAGAAAACAAGTGAATGGATTCATCAATGGTAAAGCCATTTCAGACAGTGACAAGTGCCACAAAGACAACAGAGTGACGGCTACAGTGACCATGACTGTGGTAGAAAGGCAACCAGGGAACGCTGCTCAGAGGAGGTGACATTTGCGGCTCAAAGGATGAAGAAGTATATAAGAATATACATGGCAGAGGCTCAGGTTGACTTCAGATTAAATCTATATTAAGGGTGTATTCTGGAAGCAATAGATAAAAATCCATCTCATGCCCAAGGAGTGTGTGTGTGTGTGTGAATTGGCAGAGTTTCTCTTATGCAAAATTCAATCCATTTTGGGTCCTGTGACTCACTGTTAGCTCCTGCATCACTTCAGTGACCACGTTCTTCTTCCAAGGCTGCCCAGCTAAACTGAGCTGAAGAACATTTCCTTTCCAGTAGTCCTGCTGGCTGGCTTCTCTGTGTTGATATTGATGTGAATCTTGCAGTTAGAAGATCTAAGTGTTCCCTGGGTGTCCCTGGGCTGGGCTGTGGGGGTGGAGATGGAAGTGGGAAGAGGTGATATTATGTAGAGGAGAAAGCAAGCCATCCCTCTCCTCTCCTGTGGTCCTTTGAGAGAGGTGAGGGCCACGGTAGAAAAGACCCCAGTCCTTCTGTGTAACATGTTTGAGTCCCTTGTGATGATGAAAAGTTCCTCTTGTTCTGTCTTCTGGGTTATGCAGATCATTCTCTGAATAATCTAGCAAAAAGAAAATAATTTTACCCACTCATGCTCACTTTTTTATTTTAAAATTTATGTGTTTAATTTTTAAGATACTATACTGACATTATCCAAAGCTCAAAAGAACCAAGAGAATATACAGTGAAAATCACACATTCCTGACCTCTGGGGAAACCAGTGATACCAATTTCTTGGGTATCTTTCTGGAGATATTTTATATATGTCTGCAAGCAAAAGAGGGAAGAGTGCCTTTAACCACTTTTATTAAATATATATCTTATTAAACATATGTGTAAATATACATGGTTTTGTATATGAAATATATATACAAATATATACATGTTTAATATAACGTTTAATATTATACTAAATGTTTACATGTAAACATGTTACTGTTCACATGTAAACATGTAATACATAAAGAGCTTTTTAATTTTTATGGCTAAGCACTATTCCATTATTTGTGCAATAGTTTACTTAACCAGTTCCCTAATGTTGAACATTTAGGTTGTTTCAATCTTTGCTTATAATACATGATGCTGCAATAAATATTCGTGTATATATGTAATTTAACATATATACAAGGGGCTGCAAGGTCTAAGGGTATGTGCTTTATAATTTTGATAGATAATGCCAAATCACCTTCCAGAGAAGTCTCACTCCCACCATCAATGAAGCATACCAGTTTAAGCCCAGCATCCCTAGTTATCAGGAGAAGCTTCAGTGTAGGCCCCTCAAGGCAGCTTGTTCAGGAAACTGGTTGGTAAACCCTGGCACATAGTACACTTTGTTAATTAAAAATAAAATGCAAGAAAGATGGACTTTCCTGCCATAATTCAGAGTTCTAGAGAGAAAACTGGTACCTCATCTTCAAGGTCTCAAGTAAATAAGTCAAAGTTGCCCCACACTAGATCTTTCCAGCTCCTTACCTTCTGCATCAGCCATACTCCAAAATTAAAAAAAGTCAAATAAGCCCCAAGAACAACTATAGTGTAGCCCCTTACTTAAAACAGCTAAGTGGTGGTGCTTTGTAAATTGTGTTTTTATTTTAAAGCAAATCCCAGGCAGTTATCTCACCCCTACATACTTGATGCATCTCTAAAAAACTGTGATGATTTTCTTAAATAACCATAATGCTATTATCAACATAATTACAAGTAATTCTTTAGAATAATATAATATTGAGTTCATATAATTACGTTTTCCTGATTGGTTAAAAAATGTCTTTTAAAAATTATTGTTCGAATTAGTATCCAAAAAAGTCCTCAAATCACATTTGGTTGCTCTGTGTCTATTAGTCTGGAGTGGCTGCCTCCCATCCTTTATTCACCACTGTTGGCTGAGTGAGGAAACAAAGTCTGGTGTCCTGTAGACTGTCTGACATTGTGGATTTGGCTGTCTGGTGCCATTTAGCATGTTCCTCTACCCCTTCTGTTGCCTAATGCTAGGTGGCAGTTAGCACTAAAGGTTTGGTTGGATTCAGGTTCAGCATTATTGACAAGAACACTTCCTAGGTGGTTCTGCCAAATGATGCCTTTGATGTGCTGAATTCCTTAAGAAAGATCCAGGCAGCAGCCTGCCTTCTCTTGAGAATATTTCTATCAATATCAATCTGTTTTTTTTTAATGGCTTCCTGTTTCTCCTCCTCTATACAGCCAGTTGTTTGACTCTGAGCTGATTAATGAAGAAGATAAACAGAGGTGGGACAGCAACCTGGCGAGTCCACACTCGGTCAGTGCCTGCCGAATGTCTCCCTTCACTTGGGTTTCTGCAGGCCAGTGTTGTCCAATAACACTTCCCTTATTGATGGAAATATTCTCTATACTCTCAGTATCGTAGTCATTAGCCATCTGTGACTCTTAAAATGTGGCTAGTGTAACTGAGGAACTGAGTTTTTAATGTGACTTATATGCAGCCAGCCATAGTAGCTGGTGGCCGCCATACTGGATGGTGCAGCTTATACAGTCATTTTTTAACTGACTTGAGACAGAGACCTTTTCCACCTCCCTTAGGCCCTAACTACTTTTCCTTTTTAAAAAGTCATATTTAGTGTATTTAGTTACTGAGATTGACTTTTACAGAACTGCTAATTAATTTAGGGAGCAGTTCATGAGCTTCTAGTGAGCTACTGGTTGCACTGAGTCCACCTGGGCTTGACCTAGAGCTGATGATGGAAGGAAGTCCGCCTCTCAGGATAAAGCTAGAGTCAGGCCCAGGTCCTGGACGTGGGGCGTGTGCAGGAAGATGCACCATGTGCCCAAATGATAAGGAGCCTTTGATAAAATAGCAAATATGTAATTGCTATCAAGATGTGTGGCATTAGCATTTTATTGAATGTAGACTTTGTCTGAAAAGATTCTAGGGTGCCAGTTTTTCTTTTAAAAAAATTGCCCAATGTAACTTATGTCTGCAGTGGTAGAGACAGTAATGTAGATATTATATCAGGTTGTGTTCAACCTGACAAAATACTGAACATTTTCACTTTTTAAAGTACTTTATTGGACAAAGGGATAGGTACAAAGATAATCAAGATGTGGTCCCTACCCAGAAGGAGCTTGCGACCTAGTAATAGGATGCTATTTACTGCGTGTTATGTGCGAGCATCTTTCATGATTCTCACTTCATTACAACAGCTGTAATGAACATCATTAGCCCCATTTTTGATATGAGGAAATTGAGGCCCAGGGAAGTTAAGTAAGTTACTAGTTCAAAGTGCTTAAAGGATAGAGCCAGGATGTAAGGTTGAGCCCACGCTACCATTCTGTTTCTTCAGGATTATGGTAATAGTCTCCTGAGAAGTGTTCATACCCATGCTTCCAACCCTGCCCTCTCACCATGTCACTCTGCTGCTCAATGCCCTGCAAGGGCTCCCCCTTCTTCTCACCCAGAGTGAGAGGCAGAATGTTTACATAGGCCTATGGGAATGTATATACCCTGTTACTTTGCTGCACACGTCTCTCTACCTCACTTGCTCTGCTCAAGCCATCCAGGCCTCCCCACATTTCCAGGACTTTGCACCACTGGGCTGCTCTTCTAAGAGCAAGTTTCATCCAGATGTCTAAATGACTTACTTGGTCATCTCCTGCATGTCTCTAAACAAATGTCACCTCTCTGTGAGACCCACACTGAACATGAATTCTCTGTTGCCTTTCCCCACATTATTTTGACTTATATCACCTTCTAAGATATTTTATAATTTACTTATTTGTTGTTACTTGTCTGCCACCACTCCCCTACACACACACACACACACACACACACACACACACAAGTTCTATTAAGGCAGGACTCTCCCCCTGTGCTGTGCCAACCCCACCCCATCCCCCTTGTTCACTGCCATTTTCTTAACACCCAGAATGTGCCAAATAATAGTAGTTGTTCAGTTGATGTTTATGACTGAAGATGAGTGAAACTCAGGCATGTCCAATTTCAAAGCCACACTTACTCATGTTTTGTAAATATAAACACACACCTGCTTGTGTAAGCCTTTTGTCCTGGTTACTCTAAAAATGTATGACTATGTAGAATCACATAAAAGAGTCAGAGTAACCCATGCAAATATGTATTCAGCCAACTTCCTTCAGTTAAGATCACGCAGCATAGTACTAATGAAACCATCACTTGTAGCTTCTCATAAGGCCAGACATGCTCAGGAATTGTGGACAACAAGCTTCCACGTATGAATCTACTGTCCAAGTACTGGAGTGGCCTTGTGTGCACACGCATGGCTTTGTCCCCTACAAAAGCTGAAATACTGTGCTTGTTACTACCAGCCATTTTGAAGACTGAGGCATGAGAGGATGGTTAAGGAACAGGGTACCTCAGCCAGTGTATGTAGTGAGTAAGAAAGGATGTGGTTTTAGAATTAAGCTACAAGTTTTGCCATCTTGCCATTCAAAGTGTTTAATAGATATCATTATTTCTCTCTCTCTTTTTTAAAAAAGGTTATTCTTGGTGAGAATTTGACTTCAAATTGTCCGGAGGTTATCTATGAAATTAAGGAAGAAATACCTGTTTTCTACAAACTCGTTCCGCATCCTGAGAAGAATATCTACATTTATCTAACAGCTGGGAAAGAGGTCAGTAGAAATGCTAGTTATTGCTTTTGACTTAGGAATAAAATTGTTTAATTGATGTCATTATCTATAGTGAAGCTTTTACTTTGAACTACTGAGTTTAAACACTGCTGCAGCCTTCAAGATGATCTGCAGTGGTTCACAGGCATGGAATTAAAACCCTTACTGTCAGTAAGTAAGCAAGAAATATTACCTATTTAGACAATTTTATTATTGGCTGTATTTCTGATGCCAAGTTTTTCAGAGGAGGGTGTGCTTGCTTGCAAATGGGTGCCTAATAAGCTAGGTAACTGAATTTCCACATCTATTGTGCGGGCACTGAACGGGTAGATGCATTTATGAATATACCCGAAGGGATTGGCTTTGGAATTTGGGGTTAATATTGGGCCACAGGCTCATACACATTCATGAACCAGGAAATATATGGTACTCACTCACTCTCTCTTAATTTATCTGAATGTTTCAGTTTTTCTTCTTGCTCCTGCTTACTGAAATGAAGAGTATCTTTTTACATTTTCTCCATTTTTAAAAAGTGTTTTTACTGAGGGAAAGGAGAAGAAAGCTAATGTCTATTGAGTCCCAACTAACTATATACTAGTTACTATTCTAAATATGGTCTCTTGAGATGCCAAGTTGCATATACACAGACACACACACGTATAATAAACAGTGTTAATAAAATGTAAATAATTTAATGAGATAAAATTACCCTTGTTTTATATATGAAGAATCTAACACTTAGATTAAATAACTTGCTCAAGATTACATATAGGTCAGGCCTTGTCGGGTTTAGGACTTAATATTCTGCCTTGATCTTAAAGCCCATGATAAATGAGATCAAATCCCAAATTTGTGAAAACCAAGCAGACCATTTGGCATGGTGGCTTTGACCCATAACCATTTGAACATACAAAGTGCAAAGTAGATAATTGAGACCTACATAATTATATAATGGATGTAACAGATGCCCTTGGCCTACCTTCATTTTCCATAATTTTCCTTTCAGTCATTCTAAGGAGGAGAATAGCAATGACTCAACCTACATGTGCTGTTAGAGTCACAGAGCAGGTGTGTAAGCACTGTGTAGTTTCTGGAATTCCTGAAAAGACCATATTGCGATTTGCAAATTGAAGAGTCAGTTAGGTCAAAATGACCACATTGAGATGGCCTCTGGATCTCATATACCTTTGTAAACCAGTTCTTCACCATACAGAATCATCTTGACCAGCTTGCTTCACCATTCAAATGCTTTTTATTATGTTTCTTCCCTGGGGTTCCCGTATTTGAAAGATTTTTGTCTATTCAACAAACTGTGTATATTAAGTAACAATTCCCATTCTCAGTCTTTATTTATCAAGACATCTCAAAATTACCACCAGAGAACTGACTGTGCTACCACCCAGAGCTGATAAAATTCCAGCCCAAAGAAAAGACATTTGAAGTCTTGCTTAATCTGTGCATGTTTTTCCGTTTAGCTTTCTGAAGCATTGCAAATAGCTCGTAAATCTTACTACCTTTCCTAGAACCCAAGACTGTAGGCTGGGAACCACTGTGTGAGCCACCGATAGCTTACAGGTCCTCACTTGCTGGAAGGTAAAGGGTCCTAGTCTCTGGTCGTTCAAAGCCTGACGTCCTTGGGAGAGTTTTCAACTGGACGTCAAAACTGGCCACTCATACATTGTTTACTTAGGTTTATTGTTGGAGATCCTATTAGTAAGACTCTGGTTGCGCCAATGTAAAATAGAGGCAAAACTTATGGAAAGTCCTTTTCTAGGCTCCTGGGGAGATGGTAACAGCCAAACTTATATACCCTGGTACATCTACAGATTTGTGACCACAGCCATATGGAGATATATGCGTGGAATAGTCACTATAATGTGGTGTTCAGTTAGAGAAGCAGGTCCAATGTAGCATTTAGAGTGTCCTCTCTTTTGCGTAGTTAGGTGTTTGTGTGTTTAAGCACACTGTATAGTGGTTCTCCTAGAATGTTCTACAGACCCATATTCCACTAAATGTTCTGACCAAAAGTGATCCTATGAGCAGATGTTACTTACTGTACCCACCCTGGAGTATCATAATGCTTAGCATAAGAGACTCTCAGGAGCCTTTGTGCTAAGTAAAACCTATTTCTCTTTTTGAGTTTAAGGTTTCCTGTGTCTGTTGGACCATGGAGCCTTTTTCTCACATAATAGCAATAGCTAACATTTACTGAGCATTTAGTATGTGTGAGACAATGTTCTATTTTAATAACCCCATGAAATCAGCAGCACCATCACCATTTCCCAGATGAGAAAACAGGGTTGAGGGATTATGTGACATTTATGAAAATCCCCCAGAATTGAAAAGATGTTTTGCGAGCTACAGGGAAATGTCCACATTCTGGCTAATGCTGGCTCAGGTGGTGGTCTGCTCATGGCATCTGCCAGAGCATCGACTACGAAACGGGCAAGCTTGGTTATCCTCCATGAAGTCAACTTAGAATTGAAGGATATGTCTCAGGATAACTCCTGTGTTCCTCACAAACCCCTTCTAGAACTCTCTGTTTCTCTAGCCTCTTTAAAAAGTTGCTTATACCTTGTAGCATGTGCAGCTTTCTGGCTTAATGAGTTCCACAAGTTTCCTTACCACCTGCTGTGGGATTTTGCCTGCAGAAAATGCACTGTGTGACGCTCAGGTCTTCCCTGCCTTCCACCACCCTGCTTCGAGCCTCTGATGCCTGGATCTGCCCAGCACGAGTGCCCGGTCTGTGGGCTGCTGTTTCCTGACAACTGGAAGAGGCAGCCTTAGAGGCAGAGAATGATTTGAAAACTCCCCATTTCTTTTATTTTCAACTCAGTGGAGGGAATGTGAGTGAGAAAGCCAAGGGCTGAGGTGGTCTGAGAGGGGAGTGGGAGCATTCTCCTCGCGTCCACACCCAGCGCCAACCTCCTGCTGACGCTCCGGGGCTGGAGCCTTTGTCCTCCCCAGTTGCTCTTTTCCAGAGTGCTACTGACTACACATTGACCGTCTCCTGTGTGAAGACCAGCCCACCTGATTCCACGATCCCTTTGAAAATCATTCTTCCCAGATCAGAAACCTGACTGCATATCTCTCACGAGAGCACCTAAAATGCAGAGTCCTTGGTCCCCACCTCAGACCTAGTCAGCGAGAGTCTCCACAGTGGGGTGCCTGGCCATCTGCACTTTCAAAATCTCCCCAGGTGATTCTGATAAACCACTTCATAGCCTAGAACTTGAGAACTGCTGCCCAATGCCGTTACAGAGTTTAAGTTCATAAATATGTATGCTCTTTGTGGCCCTCCATCAGGTAGGGTGTTGTAGTTTTTCTGGGGTTGCTTATAATTCCATCTGAACTGCTGTCATCTTTATTTTTAGGTGAGGAGAATCCGCGTGGCAAACTGCAGCAAACATGAATCCTGTTTGGAGTGTCTGACAGCAAGAGACCCTCACTGTGGTTGGTGCCGTTCGCCACAGAGGTATTTCCTGCATTCTTTCTCACCAGCTCACATTTTCGGAAAAAGTGTCACGCAGCACAACTCTTGTTGCCCTACTTTGTTCCAGTGTCCTGCGGGAACTCATCTCTTTGCCAACTAAAATGTTCCCGTGTAATTCCGATGAATTCTCCGAGATGTTACCAGTTGTGTCAGTGCTACTTAGTCGTTTGACCTGGGCCACTCGGGGTTAGCCAGGGGAGGTGGTGGGCATGCTGCAGAAAGGAGGATAGGCTGCAGCTGTCAGCTTTGCTTTACTTTCTACAGAGTTCTCCAAGATTCGGGGGTGGAGAGAGAGAGAGGCAAAAGGTTTTCCCTCAGAGGAGATAAAAGAATAGGAATGTTTGAAAATTTTCAAATGAATCCTCATAATGTCACGTATTGGGTTGGCTCAACGGAAGCCTTATTATTGATGATGGTGTCTCTAATGTGCGGTACAGCTGTGGGCCTGATGTCCTCTTAGTCTCCGGGCAGAATCTTGCCCAGCCTGGTCTTGAATTACGATGCTCACGACCCATCTCGGCTCAGGGGCGACTTGTAGCAGCTTCCTTGCCACGGCAGCTCTTAGCGTGGCTGGGACCGGCCTGGTGGATTCGCTGTTGCCATGGCAACCCAGCACCCGTTCTCTTGCAGAAGCAAGGAGAGAGCCTGAGCTGCAGCTCAGGCAGGGAAAACACCATAACCAGGGCTGTCAGTTCGGTGCTTTCAGTCTTTACAAGAGAAAAGGGAGAAGAAAGAGCAGAACAGGTGCAGAGAAGCTGAAGGCTAAACAAGGGGCAGTTTGGGGAAAGGAAAGAAGACTGGGAAGAGAATCTGGGAGCGTCTGGGGGTGGAAGCCACGAGCAGTGAAGGGAGGGGGAGAAACACAATGTGAGCAAGTGGTTCAGGAAACAAATTCAGCACAGGGGGATGCAATTAGAGTTCGTGGAGGAAGTCAAAAGCTCAGAGGTAGCAAGGCGCATGAACGCCCTTGGCTTTTGCTGCGCTTCCTCACCGGGCTGTTTCTGCTGGAATCACTGGCAGACAAAAGAAGCGGGGCCAGGAAGATCCTCATGAATAATTGTAATTGGGTAGGAACGTTCTCTTCTTTTCATTTGCCCAAGACTAGAGTTTCAGAAATTAACTGATCATAAGCAGCATTTCATCTTCACACACCCCCGAGCCGTTCCACTTATGTAGGTTCCCTGTCTGTATTTTTAGAGCTACGTGCAGGAGTTAATTCAGTGACTGTGGTGATGGTGGTGGTGGTGATTAAATAGCCAAGCAGAGCGAGTGGCCACTATGTTGGCAAACAGAAGTTTGGAGTTTATGGGAGATGTTCAGTTTAGTAATGTGAATTTGGGGGTTAGTAGTGTTTAAGTGGTATGTAAAGAAGCCTTAAGACCAGATGAGCGAAGAGTATAGATTGAGGAGAGAAGTGGTTGGAGAGTGAGTATTAGGTGGTCCAGTGTTTAGGGGCCCAGGAGATGGGGAGAAGGCAGCTAGAAAGGGAAGAGAAAACACTGAAGAAGGTGTCCCTTGGAAGCCAAGAGAAGAAAGGGAGCAGGGGGCTCTCCACTGGCCAGACTGCACTGCGAGATCAGGCAGAGCAGAGGCTTGATCTGCTGGACTTCACAGGTGATGATTCCTGACTGTGGCAAGTGGTGTAAAGCTTCAAGAGAAAGTAACAAGAGGGCAGAGCAGAGGCAACTCCATAGAGGAGCTTTGCTGAGAAAGACAGCAGAGAAATGGAGTAGATGCTGGAGGAGAAAGTGGAGTCCAGAGTTTCGTTGTTTTTAAGATGCATGAAATAACAGTGCATTTTTGAACAATTGGTGAAGTTCCAGAAGACAGGGAAAAACTGATGGCGCAGGAAAGAGAAGCAAGAGCTATGGAGTGTTGTCTCAGCAAAAGAAAGAAAATCCAGTCTAGAGCACCAGTGGTGAGGCCAGCCTCAGACACACGTGCGAGACCGTCCATCCCTGGGTATGAGAGGGAAGGTGGAGAATACGGGCCCAGGAGCAGGTAGGAGGTGGAGGCACATGCAGTCTTTTCAGATTGCTAACATAATTTTCAGTGACCATATGGTAGGGGAGGAAGCCCTGGAGGTTTGAAGGGAAAAGAGAGAAAAGGTATGGAATAGAGTGGGAAAGAGAACAGAGATGGGAAACATAGAGTGACTCCCAGGCAGCATGTAGGTGCACTGGGGATCAGTGGTCTTGAGAGCAGAGAGTGTGCTTTTGCTTTTGCAAGCCATGTTCAGCTCTGTGGGCAGAGTCGTGGAGTGGGGAGAGTTAGATTTAGCCAGAGTTGGGGCTTTGCCAGGAAATACATCAAAAAGGGAGAAAGGGAGCCTGAGGGCACCTACAAGGGATGGATGATGGTATTGATATGGATGTTGGTACTTAAGATAGTGGACCTTGGGCTCTAAGCTGGAAGTGAACTGTAAGGATGAATGTGGAGCTTGGAACTGAAAAGGGGTAGTGGTTGACAGTGGTTGGACAGTGGGGAGCTGGTAATGGAGGTCACAGAGTGGCTGGAGTGACTGGCAATGACAGGGTCTAGGGTATGGCCACACAGCTGAGGTAGCATGGAAGGCAAGATCATTGGCAGAGAGGGATCAAGGCCCTGATGTGTCAGAGGCTTCTCTGTGGAAATTTTGGTCACCAAGAATGACTATGGGAACAATGTCAGAGAGAGGAGCGAGATATTCAAGAAAAGAAAGGAATTGCTGGGGTGAGAGTGGTCTGTGGATGTCAACAAGGAGGGCCTTGGGGTGGTGTGGGCTGATGGTATGAGCTTCAAAGCTGGGGTGGGCTGGGGCCAGGCATGGAAAGGGGGAAGAAGAATCATCCAGACGAGGCAGCAAGACACAAGCAGGGCACCTCTGCGGAGAGAGAGGAAGCAGACAGGCCTCCTGGGGGCCGAGGGGAGCTGTGCCTTCAGCCGGAAGCCTGGTTTCAGTAAGTGCAAGAAGGTCGAAGGAACACTGGGAGAAGAGGTTGAGGACATCAGGCTTTTACTGATGGTCAACTCTGTCATCCCTGCGTCGGGACTCTCCAAGAGGAAGTGATCCTTTAAAAATCTGTACCAAATCATGTCATTCCCCAGCTCGCTGATGTCCACTGCCTTTCCCTCTTAAAATTCAGTCTGGCTTTCTTACTGCCAGGGTGCAAATACAAGGCTTTCCTTAATCTTGCCCTTTGCCATTTCTCATGCCCCTCTCTCCTTTGTTCACTCTATCCTGGCCATACTGGCATCTATTTGACTTAAAAATATGCCAAGCTGGTTCCTGCCTCAGGGACTTTGCACCTGTTGTTTCCTCAGTCTGGAATAGTCTTCCCCAAATCTTCCCATGGCTGGCTCTTTCCTGACTACCACGTCCTGGCACACACATCTCCACCCAATTTCCCAATTTGGAAATGAGCAGCTATCAGCTAGGCAAAGAGGAAGCAGAGAACACCCAATTTCCCAGTCTGAAGCAGCCTGGCCTCATTCACAATGACATCACTGTTTTATTTTTGTCATGGCCCCATCTCTGTCTGAAATGATCTTATTTTTCTGCCTCTCCATTTTAAAAATGTTTAAATTCCATATGCATGGGGACCTTGTCTTATTCCTTACTGTATCTCTCCTCTAGAACAGTACCTACAATATAGTCGGTGCTCAAAAAATGTGTGTTAAATGGAGGAAGTAGATTGAGTGATTGGAAAACTCTGTCAGTGGCAGATTGAGGCTTGTGGCTAACGTGTTATCGGACATTCTAGATGGCCCTTCCTGGCCACATCTGATCACTGGTTTCAGACTGACTTGGTTCTGGCCTAAGATGAAATAGAACTAAGCCTCAGGTCTATGACTCACACTGAGCTCCCAGTACCATTAAAATTAGGAATTCTAAAGGGGGATATTTTCTTATAACTGTAGAGCATCCCACTGTTTATTTTAAATGTCACAGATTTATTTAGAAAAATAATTTATTT
Organism: Smutsia gigantea; assembly: GCA_032199065.1. NCBI lineage: Eukaryota > Metazoa > Chordata > Mammalia > Pholidota > Manidae > Smutsia > Smutsia gigantea. Next base: position 32,335 of record JAVSCE010018797.1, read on the forward strand.
TCTCTGTTGAGAAGGTTGAGCTTTCTTACAGACGTGTCTAGAAAGTCGATTTGTTGGGGTGGGGCAAGAAAACGGTCTTAACTTCCTTTTGATGGGGTGTTAAGAATAGGCATCCAATATAAGCAGATAAAAAGCAATTAAATAAACAATGAGCTCTAAAAAATCTAGTATTTTATTGTTGGAACCTCGAATCCAACCTGTGCTGAATTTGTCTGTGTGGGTGGAAAGTGAATTTTTGCAGGCTGAATATCTTGGGTTTGGAAGCAGATTCTCCATTTCGCCCATATTGCAAAGCATAGCACATGTGTTCAGTTATGGATTTCCACAAAACTGGCAATCCTGAACCAATGAACGGGTGAGGTTCCAAAAGTTCATTTGCAAGTTTTTTTGGCACTCCGAATGCATTTTACCATAGAAATAATATCATAAATTAAGAACTGATTCCCAAGCCAGCCCACAAAATTCAATTTATTTAATTTCAACAAATATTTATTGACTATCTGCCAAGAGCCCAGTGTAGGAAGTGAGATAGCTAGGTTCTACTGAGAGAAATCAGATGTCATTCTTGGCCTTAAGGAATTCACATGCTAGCTGGGGAGACAGGCATGCCAACAGACAACGTTCATACATCTAGCCAACAAATCTTTACTGAGCACCTACCATATACTAATCACTACTACAACCCCAACTAGGTGCTTGGGGTATGGTTCTTCCTGTGCACATGGAGCTTGCAGTCTAGTGAGGGATGTAGACAAGTGTATCCATCAGGTTTCTGCTCCAGGGATAGTGCATTAACAAACAGATTCTTAGTGGATTAAAAGAAAAAAACATTTGATTTTCTTGCTCATGGATCAGCTCCAACAGGGGTCGGGGGTGGGGACTCAGTGTCAAGCTGCAGGCTGAGAGGTTGATTCAGGTCTGCTTCACATGCCTCTCATCCTGCACATGCTCTTCTCAAGGCAGAAGCACAAGAGACCAAGCTAAACTACACAGCACGCTCAGGGTGTCTGCTCACGTCATGTTTGCCGACACTCCACTGACAAACACCCTGCATAGCCAAGCCCAGCATCAGTGGGATAGGGAAATAACTTTGCCTACTCTGGTGGGAGACAGTGCAAAGGGAAATGGTGTAATTCTAGTATAGGAGAGTCTGAAAAATTAGGCACAGCAATTCAGTCTACCTTAATCAGTAAAAAAGGCTACCAAACTACCAATAAGTAAATAGAGGATAATAAGGAGTAGCACAGAGTAAGGGGAGAATTCCATGGGGCACATAAAAAACATCTAAACCAAACTATAAAGGCCAGGGAAGGCTTGCTGGAAGAAGAGGTGTCTGAGCTGAGCCTGCAGTGTGAGCAGCTATCAGCCAGGTAAAGAGGAAGCAGAGAACTGGCCGAGAGAATAGGTGGGTCAAGGCTGGGAGCTGTGGGAGAGCCAGACCTCATGCTCAGTATGGCTAGAACATGCGGTGAAGTGGAGGGGCGCTGGGAAGTGAGAATGGTGTGGAGGCCGGGGCAGATGGGCATGGGGCTTACAAGCCATGATAAAGAACTTGGCTTCTATTAGAAGGACTTTAAGGAGCCATTGCAGAGCTTCAGTTGGCAGAGTAGCCAGATCAGTGTGTATTTTAGAAGAAGCCTTCTGATGCAGCATAGACTAGAGGACACTGCTGGAAGCTGGCAGATCACTTAGTCAGTGGTTGTAAACCAGCAAGAGACTGGGGACTGAATTAGAGAGATGATAGTGGTGATGGAAAGAAGTGGGTGGATTTAACAACTATTTGGAGATACAATTGACAGGACTTACTGATTAGATTCCCTCTTGAGTCTGACACACTCAGAATAGGGCCATAAAATGAAAAGTTAAAATATCAAGGTGGCAGCTGTTTTTCTGGGAGATACCTTCTTTCTGCCTTGATCAAAGACCTCACAAAGAAAATAAAGGGATACCCAAACATACACTGGATTGCTGCTGTGTCCCAGGCAGAGCACTAGACACTAGGTTGGAGCCCAGAGGATGGCCACCTATGTCAGATGGGGAAGGGCTTCTGAGAGATGCCAGAGCTGGGTCTCAGAGGCTGCAGTGGAGTGAGTTACTGCACTTTCCCCAGCAGTGCAGTGACCTTGGTGTTGAGATTGTAGTGGAAGGAGTGGGGGGAAATCTGGCTTGGGTGACCAGATGGTCGAGGTGTCTTTTACTGAGCAGGAACACAGGAGTAGCCTCTTCGTGCTGCACAGAAATGCAGACTTCCACACACCCTGCTGCAGGTGGGGCAGTACAGCAGAAGCGCAAGAGAGCGAGTCCGTCAGCTTGCTTGGGATGGAATCTGGGCTCTGTGACCTACAAGTGCTTTATCTTCTCTGTGTCAGATCGCCTCTTCGATAAAGCAGGACAACTAACAGCTCCTACCTTGTAGTGCTGCTGAAAGGATTAAATCAGATAATGTGCATAAAGTCCTAGGCACAGTGCCTGGTTCATAGTAAGCCCTTGAGTAATGTTAGCTATTAGGATGGTGGAAGTCCCGAGGAGGGGGCCGTTAGTTGTAATTGAGGTTGGGAAAGGCTTCAGAGAGGACATGGCCCTAAAATTAGGTAGGCGTTGAAGCCTGCATAGGCTTTCACCAGGGGAGGAGGGGGTGGGAGGCCTTTCAGGAGGAGGTGTTCCACAGCAGGAGGTCTTCTGAGGGAGTGGCAGGTGGGACTGCAGGAACACTGGCTCTAGGAGGAAGGACCTGGATGGGGCACAGGGTGGGGCCAGGACCCGAAAGCCTCCGAGTTTGAACCTTATTAGTGAGTCCTGGTAACTCCTTAAAGGGTTTCAGCAGAGGGTTGACATGTCCATGTTCCTGTTTTAAAAAGATTATCCTGGTGGCAGCATTGAAGATAAACCACCATAACCCAAGCATTAGCTATACCACAATTCCCACGCCTTCCACTTCCTAGGTCACTGTCTTTAGGTATATTTTGGCATATGTGGAGTGAGTTTATCTCACAACTCTTCTGAGTAATCTACCTGGCAGCTGTTTTTCCAGATTGCATGTGTCTCCCCACCTCTCCTGGCCCCACCATGGGGCTCCAGTTCTTTTGGTCCCAGTCGTGTAATGGAACCGGGGTTGGGTCCTCTTCAAAAAATAGGCCATGCAGGAAAGGCTACAGTCATCTTCATTGTCCCATCCTGCACAGCCACGCCCTGCACAGGTGTGTATAGGGTGGGGACAGAGCCCCAGGCATGCTAATGACAAGGTTTTGATAGGCTTCCCTTGATTATTTGTACAGATTTAAGTTGCCCATATTCCTCCATGTGTTGCTTCCACGTGCAGAGTTGGAAGACCCGCAAGCAGGTAGCAGCTTTTAGATCTTCAGCTGCTGGTAGGCGGTTCTGCACATGGGACTGCAAACGAGTTCACTCATCGACTTGGCCCAACAGCAGGGCTCTGTGGCCCGTCCCGGGAACAGCCTTTCTGAAAGTGTTGTTGGCAGTAACAGAAGGGGACTTTGAACACAGGAGAGAAAGACTGAAATTCTGCCTGCTAAACATATTTGTCCCCAATACCTCAGAGTAACAAACAAAGAGTTAAATGAGTTGCTTATGGACACATCCAGTTCCTAGCGTTGCTCTCCTGTCTTGATGTCTGACTTTCCTCTCTCATCCTGAGACGTTCCTCCCCGAAGCCTCCCCAGGGCCAACCATTAACCCTAGGCACTATGGGCTGTTCTTGCCCGCAAACGTGCCCAGGACGACCTGGTGCATGGTAACGGACAGCCACATGCTTCTGAAGCCTGAGTGACTCCTGTCCTGTCTGCCCTCGTGAGGGGTGGGCGGTGTGCTGCAGGGAGGGCCACAGAGGGCTTCGCGGTGGAGGAGTCCCTTGGGGTGGGCCCACCTGTTTTCTAGGTGCTGTTGCAGTATGCCTTCCATGACAGCTGCCTTGGGCCCAGGCTTGCTCAGGAGACAGTCTCCTGGCTGGGGAGGAATATGCTTATTCCTGGGCCCTGCCCATCCTAGGCCACATCTGTTTAGTCCTCATGGCACCCTTACCTCGTGAAGTAAGGGCTAGTACGTCACCCACATCAGAAGGGAGGAAGCAGCCTTAGGTTTTGTACTGCTGCTGAACAGATTACTACAATCCTGGGGGCTTAAAACAGCATATACTTGTTATCTTACAGTTCTGGAGGTCAGAAGTCTGCAGTGGGTTTTACTGGGCTAATAGTGAGCTGTGGAAAGGGCTGTGTTCCTTCTGGATACTGTAGGGAGAATCCATCTCCTCATCTCAGAGCTTCTGGGGCCGCCTGCATTCCTTAGCTCACAGCCCCTCATTGCAACTGCAAAGTGAGCAGTGTAACATCTGCACGTCTCCCTGGCTCTGAACTCTGATCCTGACCCTCCTGCCTCCTCTTAAAGGGACCTTTGTGATTACTTGGGGCCCACACAGATAATCAAAGATAACCTCCCTATCTTGAGACCCTTAATCACATCTGCAAAGTCCTTTCTGCCATGGAAGGTAACATTCATAGGTCCCAGGTTAATATATCTTTGGGGCCCTTATTCTGTCCACCACAAGTTGTACAAGTAGTGGAACTAAGATTCAAGTCTAGGCCTGGCTCCCCAGGCAGCACCTTTACCTATCACTCTAATGAAAGGGACTAGAAACAAGAAAGAGACACTATCCCTCATGACAGTGGGAGGAGAGGGGAAAGCCTGGTCCAAACAGACCCTTTGTGCATGACTGATTGTTAAAGACCATGAGACTCGGGGCCAGCCTGGGTTAGAGACCCTTCCACCTTGTACGTTTAAGCATCTGTGCGTTCCTTTAGCAGGTGTTTCCTGAGCTCCTCGTGTGGGTCAGGCACTGTTCTAAGCACTAGGATTCCCTAAAAGTGAGCAACACAGCCCCAACTATTGGCCCACACGGAGGGCCTTCTCGTGGAGCGTTAGGGCTGCCGCCACAAATGACCACAAAGTTGGTGGCTTAAAACAGCACAGATTTATTTTCTCCCAGTTCTGAAGGCTGGAAATCCAAAATTGAGGTGTCGGCAGGGCCATGCTCCCTCTGAAGGCTTGTGGGGAGAATCTTCCCTCTCCTCCTCCGGTGGGGGCTCCCACGGTTTCTTGGCTTGTGGGTGCACACCTCCAGATGCCTCCAGCCTCCACCTCTGTGTGCCCAAGTCTTCTCCCCCCTCTCCTGTATCAAGACACCAGTCACTGGACACCTTAAATCCAGGGTGATTTCATTTTGAGATCCTTAACTAATTACATCATCAAAGACCCTATTTCCAAAGGTCACATTCTGAGGCTCTGAGTCGACATGAATCTTGAGGGAACATTATTGAATCACTACATGGGAGAAGATGGACAGTGCAAAAGTAAATACAGAAATAGCCTGTCAGATGATCAGTTAGGAAGAAAAACAAAGCCGAGGAGGCAGGTAGGGAGTGCCGGCTGGAGGCAGGAGAGGTGACAGTTTGAATCAGAGCAGTCCTGGAGGGCCTTGCTGAGAAGGGGACATCTGAGCCAAGACCTGAGGGACGCATTCAGCTTCGGAGATGTGGCCCTTCATAGATGTAGTCATGGCCACATCCGGCTGAGTGGCCAGCAGGGCGGCCTGAGACAAAAGACTGTTGCAGCTCTGCATTCCTCCCTCCTTCCAGTCCGGGTTGTGTCCCTGTGCTTGACGCCTGTGTGGTGACTCTCCTTTGTGGTCCACTGCGGCTCTAATGACAGCCGTAATGACGGTAATGGGAGGTGAGGGGGCCCCTCCTTCTTGTGTGAGGGCCCCATTGTGCCGACTAATTGTGTAGAAGCAAGTAGGACAACTGTCTGTGGGGTGGAAGCAGTGGGGAGCAAAGAGGAATGTGTTATCTGGACCTCGGGCACCGCTGGATCACCCCGGTGCAGGCTGTGCCCTGCATCGGGGTTCCCAAGAATGCTGGAAAGGACTTGGGGGCCTGCTGACTGACACTGGAGAGGCGTCATCTTGGGTGAACCCCAGTCCCCTGGGTTCTTCATCATCTTTATCAGCCGTTTAGCAGCTGTGAGTAAATCCTGCTTACTTCCAGAAGGTGGAGAGAGGATAAAACCATTAAGGAGCCCGGCTCTGGGTGTCCTGAGTGCTGGGCACAGGGAGGGGGCTGGGTTTACTCAGCAGCCCGTTTTGTCAGGTAGCACCGACCACCAGGGTCCTCAGTCCTCAGCCTTCCATCAGCTTTCCTTGGCCATGTTGTTAAGTGATGCTCTCTGACTTCCAACAAGTACCATTAGGAGCACCCCTTTTAGGAAATACATGTTTTAATGAAATAGATTTTTTTTGAGATGACCTTATCTGAGGCAGCAGGCACTTTCATAAGTATGTATTGATTGGCTTTTTAAAAATTTCTCAAATGTTTTCAGTTGTTCTTTGTGATCCAGTGTTTGTCCTGTTCCCAGCGACTCCTCTGCATTCAAGCACAATGTCCAGGTCTCTGCTGGAAGCCTTCCTGCCAGGGTTTTGTAACATTTTGGGCACTTATATTCTGCTATAGAGCAGACCATCTCTGATACACCAAATGTGGGATTTACTGTTATTCTCAGGAAGATGGAGTTGTTATCACTGCCATCTGTTTACTGGTGGGGAAACTGAGGCCCAGAAGGCTAAGGGGGTGTGCCCCCCATTACATAGGGAGTGTGTGGAAGAGCAGCTTCGAACACAGATCTTCCTGATTCAAGAGGCATCATATTCCCATTTTTATTTCCATGCTACCAATTTTAAAAAATGCCTCCTTTAAATTCTTTGGCTCATGGTTTACATTTGGAAATAAAAACGCCAACTTTTTAGTACATTCATCACCCACAAAAGAACTGCAGAGGGCGAAGGCCAACAAATCCCTTTGTGTGAATGTTTTAGTCTGCAATGTGTTTTATGTATGCTAAATAGCTCAAAGTTCCAAGACAAAGGCTGGTTTCCCACCATGCCAGTTAACAGGCCAACCCTGTGAACAAAAATCAATGAAACAACTTATGCTGGTATCATGGAGACATGGCCAAGTGTTTAGTCACTTTAAAATTTAATTCTTAAACCAATTCAGCTAAGGCTTGTTGAATACCGGCCTCAGGCCAGGCCCTGTACCAGGCCCTGGGGGAAAGAAAACTGAATAAAGCTCCTCCTGGAGAAGCTCACAGGTGAGTGTGGGAGGCAGACACCAAACAAATAATTTCAGTACATGGTGGAAAGGGCTCTCATAGCTGGGCTCAAGGCACGGGGAGACCCCAAAGGATCCTTCAGTCTTGGAGGAAGGAGTGTTAAAGAATCTTCCAAGAAGCCTTGAACTGCGCCTGCATCTTACATAGAAAAGGCATGCGGACTATTAACCTGGTGTGTGTGAGCCATGCACGCAGCAGTCTGGTGAACCGGACTGCTCAAATCCCTGTCTCATCACTACCAGTTTGTGTTTGTTTGGCTTATGTCATCCAAATTTTTTTGCCTAATTCTGTTTCACTTGCCATGTAATAAACATAGTAACAACTAGTATTTATTGAGGCATTATCGTAAGCCTCAGTTAAATAGATGTATGTTTTTTGTAACAATTCCACGAGGTAGACACTGTTAATAATCTGTATTTCTGCAGATGGAAAACATGAAACACAGACAGGGCTCGTAACTTGCCCAGGGTCACCAGCTTATAATTGACAGAACTACTCTTCCCTTCCTTTCCTAAGTTCTAGCCAATCTGGTCTTTAATCGGTTCCTTGCAGAGACCAAGCTTTAAGTGAAGTCAGGGTCTTGGCGCATGCTGTTCCTTCTGCCTGGAATGCTCTTCCCACTACTCCTGATGAGGCTAGATCATTTTCATCCTTAAACAAGAGCTCACATGCCATCGTTCTTGACCAGCCTATCTAAAGTAGTTCTTCCCTGCTGTAATTTTGGTTTCTGTAGAAGACTTTCCTCAATTTGAAGTTATTTTAAATTATTGTCTGCTTATTTGGTTTTTGTCTGTGTGCCTCACTGGAATATAAGCTCATGAAGAGGTGGATTTTAACTGGCTTATACATCGATGTGTCCCCAGTGCCTGCTATAGTGTTTGGTGTCTGATGGGCACACAATAAATATTTGTAGAGGGCATGCCAGTACTAGGCTCTGGGGTGCCAAGGTGAATAAGATGAGCTCCCTTGGGAAACTTACAGTCTAGCAGAAAAACAGGCAATCAGCAGCTAATGCAATTTGTGCCCTGTCTACTGGGAGCGTGGGTAAGGTGCCATGGGGACACAGAGGAGAGACTGCTTTGGAGGTTGGGCAGACAGCATGGAGGAGGTGACATTGAACTAGCCTTGAACAAGGAAAACAATTTCACCAAGTAGTGTGGATCATAGAGCATTCTGGGTAGTGGGAATAGCACATGCTAGGAAGAGTGGCATGTTTGTACTACATGTGTTTATAAAATAACTGCTCTCTGCCAGGAGCAATGTATTAGGGATCTGTGTTCTTAGGAGATTGCAGGCTAACTAGAGAGACAGATTCATCAACATATAATTAAGTTGGGGGTGAGTTTGGAAAGGAAGGCAAGGGCTAGATCATAATGTCAGGGTAATGGGATGAGCGTGAAACATGTTCTAGGCTCCAGGTCATGAAAGGCATGTAGGTAGGAGGAGCTTGGTGTAGGCAAAGGGTGCCATTGCAGATTTTTCAGTAGGAAGTGATATGATCAGCTGTTGCTTGAGAATAACGTAGATGTCAGTGTGGAGACTGATTGGAGGCACTAGAGGTGGGAAGAAGGGAAACCAATCAGGAGGCTGCTGCAGGAGCACAGGTGAGAGGTGATGGGTGAGCGTGGAATGCAGAAGATAGCATAGAGTGATGCTCTGAATTAATAGGTCATGATCAATTGAGGATGAGAGTTGAGAAAAGAGCCAAAAAAGGCCCCAAACCTCCTAATTTGATCTGCCATTTGAACTACTGCTCATTAACTAAGATTGGGGAGTGTTTCCCAATGTGCATGACCAGAACTTCTAATCCCTCAACAAAAAGGTTGGAAGATGGTGCATCATCTATCCCTGTCTTGGAAAGTTACAAAGCACACCAGCATATTCAAGGCTCTGAGAAGTCCTGCAGCAGAGAAACTTGTTTAATTTTATTTAACTAGTGTTTCCCAAATTTCTTAGCAATAGAACCCTACTTTAGCACCCAAAATAACCTGAAGAATATGCTTTGAGAAATGGAATAAAACCTGTATGTTCCTATATAGGCTCATGCTGTGGGAGGACCTGTTTACTTTTGTCTTGGCATCTATGATGCTATCCTGCAAGCCTTTAAAATTTTTGAGGACTTGGTCACAATAGTAAGAAAAGTATGGATATCAGTGCCAGACTGCTAAGATTCACACCATGCTATCTAATCTCTCTGCACCTCACTTTCCCCATCTTTGAAATGGAACTGATAACAGTAATACCTGTTACCTGATCAATGAGTTAATTCCTGGAAAGCCCTGGGAACAGTGCCTGGCCGGTGGGAGGGCTTAGTGTTAGCTCTTGGGAGAGGCAGTACAGGGTAGTAGATGAAACCATGGACTTGGGAACTGCACGGCTGGTTTTGTATCTCAGCCCCTCTACTTACTCACTCTTGTGACTTGGGAAAACAATATGGACCCTTCTATGCCTGTTTCCCCATCTGTAGAGCAGGGACAATTACTGCTTCTACCTCATAGGTTTGTTGTGAAAAATCAATCAGATGAAAGAATGTTGTCTGGCATGTTAGATGTTTTTGATGTTTTTTTTTAATCTTCTAAATCATCTTTGCTATTAGCATAATTTTATCATGTAGGTTGACTTTCAGCTCCAGTGATGAAGATCCAGTTTTTCAGCTTTTCTAGCAAGCTATTTTGGTCTTCTATTTTGGCAGTCCCCTTTCCTGACTCTGGAGGCCTTGAGTTCAGAGGTTGGTTTCTCACAGTGACTTCCTATCCTCTTCTATTCAATCCAGTTTGGTTCTTTCATCTTGTGGACTGACAATGTTAATGAAAATCCTCTGATTCTGGGGACCACCTGGCCCCTCCTCTGGGCTCTGTGCCTTTCCTAAGAAAGGCAGACATCTGTTTCAAATCACTTAGTAGAAGACCTTGGGATGCTGTTTTAGCAAAACCTTTCCCCCAGCGTGGACACAGTCTCCTGTTCCCCGAGAGAGAGAGAGAGGCTGGATTGTTTCCTTGTTAAAAGTTTTCTGATACTGTATCAGTACAGAGTCTTTGGAACAGGTCACACCAACCTCCACATTCAAGCCAATTACCTGATATTTAGTTATCAGTTTCCTTTGGGGACTGTCTGCTCTTGGTGAACAATTAGATTAAAGGATGCTGATGAAATTCGAGTGGCAGGAAGTAGAAGTTGCATATCTGAGTTCAGAGTTTCTATTTCAAGGTTGAGTAAGTGGTAAATTTTTACTGAGAAATCCTAGCCTAACAGAGTCAGATTCTTAAGGTCCCCCGTGGGTGTTTTACCTGCCTGGGAACTTCAGTTCCTTTTCAGAGGTGGGTCTCACTGTTCTTCATGTTGGCATAAAAATAATTAATAATTTAGGCCATATCCATTAAAAAAATACTGTATAAATACAATACTGTAATAATAAATTTAAAAGTCAGTTCAGCTGGGCACTGTTCCCAGACTACCAGCTGAGGCAGAAACACAAATAAGTAAAGAAGAAGGAAGACTTCTATATAATGCAAATGGCTGCAATCTCATTGTTTTCTGCTCTTGTATTGCAAATATATAGTATTGAAGTTACATTATTGATAAATAGATTTTGTGGACTAACCTGGAAACCTAATCACTATCTATAACATTATTTCCATGGGAAGAAACATGTATTCTATACTACAAACAGGTGGCTTGCAAGCAAATTTTTGAAGCACAGTAGATCTGTAAGGTGAGGGCTTCCTGGAGTTTTAACCTCTAGTTGCACTTTTTGTATTCAGGGCTAGTGATAGATGAGAATCACAGGCCTTGGAGAATTACCGCCCCCACCCCCCCACTCCCCTACCCCAAGTCCCTGCTGCCCTTTTCATCCTAGAGACTGTACCTGACCTTCTCTGTTCTCTGCTCTTGGGAGCCTCATCTCTGTTGCCTTATCCTGGCGCAGCTCCACTCCTCAACCACTGTTGAGGCCCCAGGAAGCCGGGAGGGACTCTGAATGTCTTTATCTTTACACACCTCATTAAATGAGTTGGGGCACATAGGAGGTCATGCAGCCAAGTGGCCCAACTTCTGCCACCTGTAGCCCTGTGACTGTGGCATGTTATGCACTTCTCCAAGCCTCTGTTTCATCCTGCAGAATGAGGTGGTGTGAGGCCCTATGGGAGAGTACTTCCTCTGACCATTGCCTGGCATGGAGCAGTGTTCCCTCCATGCAGATGCATGGTGGGACACGTACTCAGGGACATTAGGGTTTAGACAGATATCCATGAACTTAGGAGGCAGACTACTGTGTGAAAGTACTGTCTGAATTCCAGACAGAAAACTGAAGAAACAAGTGTCTGGAACCTTTTGTTTATGAGCTGGGGACTGAGTAGGGTTTGAACATAGTTTTTGTGCCTTGGGGGTGGGGGAGGGGTGGCTCATAATAATAATAAACTATTATTATTATTTGAACAGATTAAGCTCTATAGCTGATTTTAAGCAAACTAAGAAGAAAAAACCTTAAGTAGTTTCATTCACTATGCTGTTTCCACATTCAGTGTGTTTCACCCAAGGAAAGCTTTTTTTTTTAAATTAACCTTCTAGATTTGTTTTTTTTTTTCCTTCAGGCCTTCTTTTCTTTGCATTTGAACTGGTTCTATTTGCTAATTTGCAAATAGGCTAGTGTCTGCATATTGGCTTTATGTAGGCATGAGCTCTAGTTGGCAATAAAGACTAGAAAAATAAAATATTGGCTGGGAGTCTTAGGACTTCTGGTAGGCCCTCAATAGCGGATGGGGCAATAGCGATAACATGGCGTAAGGAAAACAAATCTCTCTCTGCCATTTCCTTCAGAATGCACTCATTCTAATCTGAATCCAGTTTTCTTCCTATCTGTGGCCTGCAGAAATTGAAATGAAGCCAGCTAAGAAGTCAGCCTCAGAGTGCCTCACTGAGGATAAGTCTCACCAAGAGTCGTATCCCACAATGAGATTTTAATTTAATTTGGGGAAAAAAAAAGTGTCCGTGAACTTGAGCATTGTTTTTGTGATACACAGGAATAAGAGTGATAGCTTTCAAAAGGGACCATTTTAAAGTAACTGGTTTTGTTTACTGAAGTGTGGGAGCTATAAGATCTCCCCCTCCTAAAGAAATTTGAGTGTGTGGATAATGTGCTGTCATGAAGATTTTATAATCTGCAATATTGGAGAAGTAATAAGATACTGTTGCTGGTTGACCATCTGGTTATACATTGATGGTGACACGGTTTGCTTTTTTATTTTTTTAAACTGGTGAGAAGCAAGAAACTGAGTTTAGAAATTTCAGAGGTGTTTTATAAACATGGAATTTATGTTTGGTTGTTTGAAATGGTTAGATTTTATTTTTACCTTATTCACAAGGTGAAAGATTCATCACATATTTTCATATTTTCTTTTTTTTCCCCCCAAAAGATAGACTGAGAATCTCAACTCCTAATTTTTCCCTCTCTGGCCCTGAGTTTGACCTTTCATCTTACATCAAAAATAGTCTTTTTTACCATAAGTAGAAGTCAGACATAAATTATAAGGAAACTCTAGATAAAGAAAAATCACCAACAGAAAGGACCTATAGAGATTTTATATTTCATCCATTTATTCAAAAATATTTATTGAAACCCTAGTATTTGCACATTGTTCTGCCAGACACTGAGGGATTTGTTGAAGAAATATTAAAGGCATTCTTCCTTCCTTTGAGGAGCTTAGAGCTTATTTGGGGGAAAAAAATGACATAGACATATGAAACAGTTAAGTTGTAATTCAAGGCAGCATATGATTAAATACCAGAATGTGTGGTTCTGACGAGAAATGCTATAGGAGCTCAGAAAAGGGAGTGATAACTCCGTGGCACTCCTGTGTTCTGCCTACAAACTGGCAAATTGTAGCACTATTTGTATGAAAAATCTTACACTTGTTTTTTTGGCAGCCTTAGGCCTTGACTCCCAGGCAGCATTAAAATATTTGTACTTCAGTCTCTCCAGAACTGGCTTCTTATTTATTTATTTCTTATAGGCAGAGGAAGTGCCTTATCCAAACCAGAGTGCTCACGGGAGGCAGGTCGTTTCTGACAGTCACAGTCTCTTTCAAACACAAAATAAGGGGTGAGCCTCGTCATTCTGTTCTCAGCGGCACACGCAGTCCTCACCCCTTCACTGCAAACTCCCCCTGACACTGAGAGGCGGTTTAATTTGAACTTACTGTCCGTGACGGACAAGCTAGCATGAAGGGTCAGATAAATTTATGGCTTTGGAGACTTGCTGATGAAAATCCCCATGGTCAGGCCGCTGGGGAAGGAACTGACCCAGATGCAGGGAAGCTGACATCCAGATGTGCTCCCTGGAAGCAGGGTTCCCCAACACATGAAAGTATTTGCTTGGAGATGAGGTTTAATGAAACTCACTGGCTTCCTGTTCTATTTTTGTCGTATTCAAATTAGCACAGAGCTCAGAGATGAAGCCATGGGGCCTAAATTCTTAAAATCATGAAAAAGAGAAGAAGAAATAAAATGCTTGTGGAGTCAAATCCACTCTGTAGAACCACACCTCACTCCATTCTGGTCCTTCCAGGAACAGCCCCCGCCCCCACCCCCCACCCCCCGGGTCCAGTTGCATGTGGTTATCAGTTGGTTGCTTTTCCATCTCATGATTCATGAATTTTCAGTTTCTTTTAAAACTCACTGTCACTGGTTCTCCTCTGCCCCTTTATTTAACCTCAGGCCATGGGGAGACACAGGTAACAGAAGTGTTATATTCTTTGCCTGATACTGTTTGACAGAATGTTTGTGGAGTCCAACCCCATTTGAAACTAATGTGGCACTTGATGTGCATTCTTCTTGTCAGGTGGACGGCCCTTCTGGTGAGGCAGGAGTTCCCAGCTTAGCGCGACCTAGAGTGACTGAGGCATCAAGTGAGGCTGTGATCTCACCCCTCGGCCTCTGACCAGTTTGGCTCTCGCCACAGCTTAAGATTTAGGCAGGGCATTGTTTGCGCTGGCAGACTTGGGAAAGTGGCCCCAGAAGGGGTTTCACCCATATCTTTTTATTTAGTTTGGTATCTGTCTAAATAACTGTTAAGTAGCAGAATGGTTATGGAACATCTTATTGAATTCGTAGGAAGACTCTGCCCTTGAAATATTTCTATTTAATTATCATACTGCAAAGCACAAAATAGTACCTTTATTTATTTCATTTTTTTAACAAAATGTTACACAATAGCTTGACATTCTGGAAATAAATCACAAACCTAAAATTTATACAGTCTGTAAACCCTTTCTTGGGCTGTTCTTTGCTAGGTTTTTCTAGACAGGAGCTTTTTAATTCTAGAAGCCATGGGAGGATGTATTTAGTGATGTCATCTTGAGAGAGGGCTCAGGAGTCTAAGTTCAACATGTTGTCTGCAGTTCTTTGCTCCTAGACATGATGGAAAAAACACTCCACTGTTTTCCTGTTGCTTTTCATGGTTTTAGCATCACGTTCCTATTCTTGCTCAAGATCAATAATCCACTGTACAAAGGCTGGCATTTTGTACTGAAGGCCCGGTATGAGAAAGTTTTAACTAATTCATGTGTGGGGTTATGTCTTAGTGCCTTTTTTCACCCTGATAGGTGTACTTTTAAAGAAGATTGTGCACCTTCAGAGAACTCAGAAAACTGGCTGGATATTTCACTGGGAGCTAAAAGGTGCCCTCAAATTCACCTAGTTCGAAGCAGTAAAGATAAGGTAAGAGAAAAGATTTTAATTTGTCTCTACTGTCTCATTTTGCACAACTGAAGCTAATTCCTTCTGTGTATAAAATATCTATTAGCGATCAGATAAGCTAAAAGAGTCCATTCATCTAATAATGAATACTGAGTGCCTGTACTCTACTATTGAGTGTCAGACATTCTGCAAGGTGGTGGGGATATACACAGACCAAGGCACATCGTGGGCCTGCCCTCATGGAGTTTGTCATCTTGTGGAAATGAAGATGACCCTCAGTAGCTGAATTTAAAGAAAAGATGGACTATTAATGTAGTAGAAAAGCATGTTGGTTTAAAGGAATAGAGAAAAAGGAAGTTCAGAATTATGGTCAACAAGATTCCTTAAATGTGGCCTAAGTGTAGAGTTGTGTTTTATGCTTCCTTTTGCTAATTTGTTCAAGCTGCTCCTGACACTCTCGTACGTCCATGGCTCAGGCAGTTTGGGCAGAAAGGGAGAGAAAGCACTGTGGGCCGTGGCTTTGCCAGCAGGGTCCCGTTGGAAGCCAGGAGGCTCTTGCTGTAGCAGGACTGCCCTTCGTAGCCTATCAGCCCCGTCATTGGATGAGAGAAATGAAGCAATGAGCATATCTAGGCATTTTCTGATTCGCATACCAACCATGCCCTATGGGAAAATGGAATTCCTGCCTTGTAATCTCAGTGGTGCTGTAAGGAGACACTTTCTTTCTAATTATGGCTCTTGTATTATGAATAATTGTACAGAATCCCCATCAGCAGCCAAGCTGACCTGTCTGTTGAGCTCACTGTTTCATTTGAATGCCACATTAACAAGGAAATGGGCCACTTTCTCTTTTCCCTTACACTTTGCCATTTCAAATCGCAAGAACCATACCACTTAAGATGATTTAACATTTAATAAAGGAGAGCCAGAGTATTTAATGAGTGATAAATAATGAAAGAATCAAGCTTTCAAGTCATAACTGGTCAGAACTCATGGATTTAAAGTTATTTGGCTATTGTCACTTTCTGTTGTCTTCCCGGTGTTGGGGGACGGGATAAAAAAACTGACTTTTAAAGCTCTCACCCCAAACTGCCATGAGCCCTGAGTCTGAGAAAACAGATTCTGTGAAGAGGATGTTTAGACACCTGAGCATCGGTATACTCAGATTTTTATTTCTCTTTACCAGTCTGAAACGCAGCTGGGTTTGGTGCTGATAGAGAATGGTAGAGAACACCATGATCCTCGCATGTACCCAGGGCTCTGAGAAGAGGTTAAGATTGTGCAAGTTTTTTCTTTTATCATTTTGAAAACTTTAAGGCTTATACTTCAGCTAAATGCAGTGAGGGAAAGTAACTTCAATAAATCACAAGTGTTGTTTCCACAATTTGCTTCTCTATCTCTGAGTTTACTGGTATGAATTAATCATACTTACATCTAGTCTGGAACATTACAAACAATGTATAACACCCGACCAACCACGAGTACTTTCTTCCCCACCTGGGGTCCCCCTGTGGTTTACCCAAATCCCTTTAGAGTCTCCCCACACAACAATTACCTCACTCTCTCCAGCTCACCATTCACTCTCAAGGTAAAAGAGATAAGAATTTAGTAATTTGAGTAAAGTGATTCTTTGAAACCAACTTTGAACTGATTATTTTAACAATGTTGATAAGATGCCTGACTCATCTCTTGGTCATAGTATTTCAAAGTATTTCCTACCCTATGGTCATATAGAAGTTACCCCAAAGTCTCAAATCTTTATTTAAATAATACCTGACCCTGACCTACAGAGATGGCAATCTATGGTTTTTTTCAATTCTACCTATTAGCTTAAAGGTTACTTACTAGCTTAAATTCTACCTGTTAGTTCAAAGAGTGTTTGCTAACTGCCCATAATATGTCTAGCAACATTCTAGTCACTTTCTATGTACAGAAAAATCCCCATGTAAGGCAGAGCCTCTGTTGCCAAGAAGCATCATTTCTTTACACAAAACAATTAGAAGATAGTACATCTTCTTATCCTTATCCTCATTATGGAATCAGCATTAAAAAGAAATAAATGGAGCAATTGTCTTGGAAGGATTTTTGTGAAGTTTTGTTGAGTGAAAGCAGCAAGATGCAGAAAAGTATATGTAGCATGATCCTGTATTGATAAAAAAAAAGTCCCTATATATGTATATGTATGTATATATCTATATGATTATTTGAACATGGAGAAAAATGTGGAAGAATTCATAGTAGGTTGTAAACACGGGCTCCCCAGATTGAATGACTGATGATGTGTAGGAGAGGGAAGGCAGGAACAAGCAAATAAAGAAAACTGAAATCCTCACAGGCACAGACAAACACAAAGAAGAATGTAGGTATGACATCCCATTTTTGCACTGTGTGAAATTATGCTTGTACACCTATAAAGAGATTTTGACTTTCAGGAACAATGGTTTATACTAATAAAAACAGGAAAGACATAGAAACAGAAATATTTCCGACAAACAGGATGGTTCCAAAAGGAGAAACCCTAGAAACATTCTTTTATAAATCAGAATGAAAACAAGGAATTCCACCATCTTTGATACAACCAACATTGTTTTTAAAGTTGTGTCCAATGCAGTAATACAAGAAAAAAGTAGTAGCGATAATTAAAGGAGTGGAATAGATAAAATATAATTATTTGCTAATCTTAAGTGGTTGTATATCAGCAAAATCTAAATATATTAGCTTTTAAAAACTATTGAAATTAAGAGTAAAATGAAGTGCTAAGTGTTCAATAAACATTTACATATCAATAACCTTACTATGTGGAAGGTCAAACCATTAATATCCATTAATAAAAGATCCCATTTATAAAAAATAACATAAATACACAGGCATAAACTTAAAGAGTAAGGTATATATCCCATATATTTAAAATCACTTCTACTAGGAGATACACATGGAGACAACTACCCAAAATAGTAATTTTGACTATGTAACTGCTTGTCTATAAGACAGTGGGGCAGCGGTCTGTTGAGGCTATTTATAATTCATGATCAAGAAACCATATCAGTTAAAAACATAAGCATAAATAAAAAAAATTAAAAATACCAGGTATTTTTTTGGAAGATATGAGAAACATCTTGAAATTATTCAGACACATACTACATTTCATGGTGGGAAGATATCATATCACTTCTCCCTCCATCTATTTTCTAGATTTCATGTAATACTACTGAAAATCCCAATTTTCCTTAAAATTAATATAAAATCCATCTGGGATAATATGCACTGGTAAATGATACCCAAAATACATCTTGAAAAAAAATTAAGACCATTTCCATATGATTGTAAACATATTTATAGCAACAATAATTCAACCATGAGTCTGGTATCACAATAGGAATATAGATACAGAGAATAGAGTGGAAAGCTCAGAAATAGAAGTAAAAATTTTAAAGACCAGCTATCATAAAATAAGAGAAAAATTTCATAAAAGGTACTGAGACAACTTGGCTTATAATATGGAAACATATATAAAAAACTAACACAGAAAAACCAAGAAAATAGATTGAGCATCAGAAAATTTGTAAGTATAATTTTTTTAAGTCTGAAGCAATATACTATGTAATAACAAAAGAAAAATATTCATATACTTGACTGGCTTTAAAAAAACTATACAACAAAAAAATAATTAAAGCACATCAGGAAAACATTTGCAACAGGGCCAATATTAATTACAAGATGTTAAAGCTGGAAGAAATTAAAAAGAAAATTATCAAGACACCAAAAGGTGGGCAAAAACATATATTCTCACAAGAGGAGGTTCAGAGAGTTAGCCATAGATATGGAAATAAATTACCAAATAAAGACAAATTAAAGTGATAATAAGCTATACTAACACCTAGTATTGGCGATGCCAATTAGCACAACCTGTTTGGAAAGCAATTTGGCAATATGTTTCAAAAGTCATAAATATATTCATTCTGTTTGAAGCACTAATTTCAGGCATAGAGTTCTGAAGAAGTAACTTGAAGAAAAACCTTAAGCATGCGGATGCGATTGCAGTAGCATTTATAGAATTAGAAAACTGGGACTAACCAAACTCTTTGGTGATAGGGGAATGGTTAAGTAAAGTAAAAGGTCTGTTGACCTGATAGAATGTTATGCAGCAATAAGTTCTTGGGCCTCTCGGACGCTACCAGCTAAATCAATGCTCAAACTTTCTATCTCATCTGACCCTTTGTGTCTTCATTCCCTCTATCCAGCTTGGTTCAAGAAAGAGCTATCAAGCTAGTAAGGATTACCATGTTGGCCTTAATAAGCCAAGGCATCTACTTTGAAACCCTACTTGCCTTTGCCCCACATTCACTCAAAAATACCTTCAACTCCCTGGCAACCCTGTGCTTCCACTACATTTGAAAAAAACTTGCTGTCTCCAATTTTCAGATCAACTCCAACCTGGCTTCTGCCGCATTGTTTCCCTGAAACTGTTCCTGCTGAGGCCAGTAGTGAACTCCATGTAGCCATTCCAGCAGACTCCATAAGCCCTCCTCATATTTGGCCTTTTCTGGAAATTCGCTCTTCCGTTGCCTCCCATGGCCCACCCCTCCGTGTTGCCTTCCTTCTCTTGGGCCATGCCCTAGCCTCCTTTGCTGGCTTCTTCTCTCTTGGATTCTAAATAGTGGAGTTGTTTCAGGCTCAGCTTTGGCTCAAGACTCTCTTCTAACTCTATACTTTGTCTACACACAGTCTTATCCACTACCATATAGCATCTATATGTTCATGTTTCCTTTACCTCCAGCCCAGATTGCTCCTCTGAGCACTAGGCCCATAACCAACTTGACATATCCTCTAGGTTAGCACACAAGTATCTTGAACTAAACACATCTGAAACTGAGATCTTGGATTTTCCATGCAAAGCCTGCCTCTCTCTCACTGTGTCCCATTTCAGTACACGGCACGTCCATCCATCCATTTTTCTCACCAAAATCCTCCATATCTACATGCCCCGCTTCGAATCCTATCCATGCTCCTTCTAAAGGGTGTCTTGAATCTGATAATTCTTTTCAATTTCTACTGTACCATCCTAGCCGAGGCTTCTGTCATCTTTTAAATGTCTCTTAGTACCATATGGCCCTCCAGTTTTAGTCTAGTGGACTTGGCCGTGCTTCTACTAGACTGTAAGCTGTTGGAGGTGATGACTAGCCATTTGGTCCACTAAGGTATTCAATACGTGAACAGCACTTGGTACATGTCAAGAACCTGGAATAAATGAATGCAATGATTATAGTTATGTAAAAACTGCATGTGAGAACTGGAAGGAAATGTGGGAAATTTAAAACATCTGGTGAAAATAGGACTTTAAAAAACTTGCTGGTCCTTTTGTTACAATGTTTGAACAATGAAATAAATTTAAGGCCTACATATATATAGGATAACATATATATGTTATCATGGGCTAGGATGGGTGGTGCAGATGTAAGAACTGGGTTGAAGAAGGCAGCGCGAATGAGAGGTAAGCCATTTGTTGAAGATGAGTTAGCGGGAGTGCTTTGGAGTTCATGAAGTTAGACTGTAAGAACTTGCCTTCTCCAGCAGATTATCTGGTCCAGAAACAGAATTTTTTGAAAATGGAAAGATGAGGCTGACCTTGACAGCCAGGATAGACTTAGCAAGCTTAATAGAAGATAAGAGACAGCAGGGTCTTAGCTGGCTGTGCAGAAAGTCTGGGTGGAGGTCAGAAGCATAACAGAAGATAGACATCTCCCAGGTTGTCTGGAACAGTAGCTCTTCATCACAGTTACCACTTCCCCTGCTCCCAGTATCCTAATAATAAGTCCATCTCCCATCAGATCCCTTTCATGTACCTGACACAGAAGGGGTCCACCATTGACATAGTTAATTCATTTAATTTCCTTTTTTTTTTTTGCTAATCTTCATTTTCTTTTTTTTTTAATTGAAATATCCACATATAACATTGTGTAAGTTTAATGTGTACAACATGTTAATTTGATATGTTTATATATTCCCATTTGAGTACTACCATAGCATTAGCTAACACTTCCATCATGCCACATAATTATTTCTGTTCTCTGTGATCAGATAATTTTCTGTTTCAGTGGGAGAACTAACTGCCTTGTTCCTTTAGATAATTCATTTGGTAAAAAGTTAAAAAGTTGCTTTGGGGAAATTCTAAGATTTTCTTTTGTGTCTCTTTGTGTACACACACACACACACACACACACACACACACACCAGCCTCCCTCTCCAAAAATATGATTATACTTTTGACCACACATAAAACCTTAACCATTTTCAAAGTAGATTTCATAGGCTGCCTTCTTTACTAATCTAATTAAATTAGCAAAAAAAGGGGAGAGATGAAAAATGTATCTTAATACCTGGAAAATCAAAGTATATCCTCTTTAATAAACCCTGGACCAACAGAAACAAATGAAAAAAGAAATTCATGTGTTTGGAAGGGAATACTTAATATCATAAATATACAGATCTCCCAAAATTAATGCATATATTTAGTACCACCCCCATTAAATACAGTCTCCTCACTCCATGTGGATATAATGATCTTAAAGTTTATATGGAAGAATAGTGTCTAGGAAATGCTGTGGAAATAAAGATTAATAGGGAGAGATTTGCCTTATCAGGAGTTAAATATATTTAAAGTCATGATAGTCAAAACTTGATGACATTGGAATAGATCAATAGATAATTAGAACAGAGCAGAGTTCAGAAATGGATTCCAGATATATGGTAAAATGAAGTGCTACCAAGGCAAGTGGGGTAGAGACAGGTGGAAAGCAGAGCAATAGAAAAGGGATGACAAAAGTGGTATTTCAGTTCAGTGGGAAAAGGAGGACTTTTTTTTAAGGAAATGGTTATGACATAGCTGATTAACCATCTGGATAAAAATAAAGTTGGACCCTTATCTCACACTCTAATAAAAATAAATTCCAGATGGATTACAGATTTAAGTCTACAAAATAAAACAATAAAGATGGTGGAACAATTTTATATTTGTCTATAAGCTAGAATTTGGGAAGAACTTTCTAACCAAGACAAAAACGCTGTATTTGATTACATAAAGACATGTTGTGTGGGGTAAAAGATACCACACATTCAAGTTGCAAGACAAACAGTAGATTAGGAGAAAATATGTGTCAGAAATATGACAGATAAAGATTAGTATCTACACTAGAGAGAGCTCTTAAAAACTGATAAGAAAAGTACATATAAAGGAGAAAAATGGCCTACGGATATGAATATGCGATTCACAAAAGTGCAAATGAAATAGCCAATAAAACATCTCTTTTTTTACCTTGGCAATCTGGGAAATACTCCTCCTCTGGCAGGGCAAAGGGTGAGTTCATGTGAAGCCCTAGGATGCATGGAAATGATGCAGAAACAATGATTTGGGTCCTGAATCTCTTTCTTCCCAACGCAGACTATGGTGACTGTCGTGGGCAGCTTCTCTGCGGGGCACTCGGAGTGTGTGGTGCAGAACGCGGACTCAGGCAGGGAGCTCTGCAAGGGCCGGAGTCCGCCGAGCCGCCCATGCACCTGTAGCATCCCAACCAGAGCTGCCTACAAAGGTAAGGCAACTCGGTGTTCGGTTTGTTAGAAGTAACGGCGAGAGGCCCTCCTGAGTTCAGACTGCCCAGGAAGCAAGTTAAATGACAGGGAATCTGAAGAGTCCCACCCCATGGACTCACCTTCCTGCTATTCCCCTCTGTCCTGCTCACCTCTGCTCTCCTTCATCCTGTGAGCCCAGGACCCCACTATCACATGTGGCTGGAGATTGACAGAGGAGGGCAAGTTGGATGGGAGGGTGGAGTAAAGCCTGAGACCCCTGAGCTGACCCTACCTAAATGGTTCAGGTAATTCAGAGATCTAAAAAGCTGGGAATGCCCTTAGTGAAATAAGAAAATAGAACAGCCAATGTTCTGTCGTCTTAAGTTCATCACATTCATTCATACAGCAAGTATTTCTTGGTTTATTGAGTATCTCCTATGTGCCAGACACTGTGCTAGGGATACAGCGACCAAAAAAGACTGGCCTGGTTCTTGCTCACAGTGTTTGTAATCTACTGGGGTAGAAACAAGTAAATGGCTTGTTACAATGCAGGCTGTAAATGCAGGGGACATGGAGTACCAGGGGAGGCACAGGAAAAGGACCCTTACTTGGACTGGGGCGGGGGGTGGTGAGGAGCCGAAAGAGCTTCCTGTAAGATGAGTTGGGTTGATCCAAAGAAGAAGGGGATGAGTATTCCAGGCAGAGACCAACTAGAGTGATGACCGGAGACGAGAAGCTTTGTTTGAGGAGCCAAAAGAGGTTCTTCATGGCCAAGGCAAGTGGGGTAGGGACAGGTGGGAGGCAGAGCAATAGAAAAGGGATGCCAAAGAAGACACAGAGTAGCTATGAGCAATGTATTTTTGTTGACTGCATGAGTGAATGGCTACAGGTGGAGAATGGGTTGGAGGAGGGAGTTCTGAAAGATCTGAGAGAAGGCAAGTTGTTGCCCTGACCCCGGTGCAGGTCACAGTGAGAGCTGGTGCGGAGGCACCTGGGGATGGAGAGAAGTGGGTAGATTCCAGATATGGTTAGGAGGTCAGTAGGCAGACTGGGGCTTCATGAGTCCCTTTGGGTAAGAAAGGCTAAAAGTAAAGTCAAGTTCATGGTGCAGGCCTCCTAGGGTGGGTGAAGATCATAATGGAGCTGAGTTTTGTGGTAAGAGCTGGTGTTCCTCAGTTAGTGCTAAGTCCCTCAAAAGGGAATTTAATGTACCAGGCTAGGGAGAGGGAGCTTGAAAAAGTCTCTCAGCCACAGGGCTCATGGTAGCTCTTTGGTTCTGAGTTGCTTGGAAAATTATCTCAATTTTCCACTCTTCTTTGTCCATACTATGCAGCTTTTGTGATATGCTTTGGTTAATTTTGGTAATTAAAAAGCAGAGCTTGCTCATCTATAAAATATGCTTCTGAAGTAGTTGAGATCACCTTGTAAAGCTAGTTGGTTGCTTATAGAGCCTCTATCCATTGCACCCAACTTTTTGCCTGCCACTTTTCTTTGAATGCCTTGCATATTCTGAGTAGGCAGACAAACTCACTTCCTACCTCTAGCACTCAGCCGGCCAACGGCCATTGCTCAACCTTTGTCTGTGACCTCACCCCTCTCAGCAAATCCTGTAGCCCTTCTGCTTTTGACACAGGGTAAACTCACCTCTCCCATACAGCCTTGCCAGATCCTGCTGTAACCGTCCTGGTCATTTTAGCACCCCCTGGGTTCCCTCCTCCCCAGGCACCCCAATCTTAGTACCCAGGTGCTACATGGAACTCAAGCCAGTCATAGGCTGTTTCCTTGACTGTGCTGTCATTGTTGTGGTTTTTTATTGTGGAAATAAAAAGTTATTTATCCCTTCCAAAATAACTAAATGCTTCCAGAGCAGAGATCATACATATTCATTTCTTTCTGATATTTCCCAGTGGTGTTTCCTGCAGAGCTGATACTCAACAAAGAATGCTCCTGCTAGCCTTTACCACTGGACACTTGTAGATTCCATTGACATGAAGTTTTACTGGAAGTTCCTCAGTTCTTAGCGTCCATATGTTTGTTCTATGAACATTTAGCAAGTGTCTGTTCAAATGCTCTTGCTGAGAGGCCATGCCAGCCCTTCAAACCGCCTTATCTTCAGAAGAGAGGACTGTCATTCCACATAGACTCACTTTATGTGAGCAGAATTTTATGGGGCACCCTGGCTTTCAGAGTGAATTTTATTGCTGTAGAGAAGCATCTTAAAGTAAGGGTCCTCAGACTTCTGGAATTACACACTAATAATATTTCCATAAGAAAATTAGGGATTCCAACAAAGTTAGGTGAACTTCCTTATTTTGTCAAGTAGAGACTTTTATTTTAACAGTATCATGTTCTATCCCTCTAATTCATAAAAGGAAGAAGATACTGATACCAAAATGGGTGACAGCGAAAACATCACAGAGTAGCAATGGTCCCTGGGCAGGATAGGACTTGAAAGGCCGTGCTCCGGGTGGTGGCGCCCTAACCTGGCTATGTGGGATCATTTCCTGGAGAGTATAGCAAACCAGATTCCTGGGCTCACCTCAGGCCTGCTAAGTCAGACTATCTCTGGAATCTATATTTTCATCAATTTCTCAAGTGATTCTGATAGACAACTGAGTCTGGGAACATACTCATCATGGGTAGAGTATGTAAATTTCAGAGGAAATTGGACATTTCTCAAGTGCTAATTTAGCCCAGGTTTTATTTTTTGCATTACTTTATTCTTTTGGGGTTTTCTAACCAATGGGTACGTTTCCCAATGCAAATAAGGACACCATTCATAGATCTGGCGACAGCTGATTCCAAGAAGATCATGGATCTCAGGACGTGGGAACCATACCTTAGAGTTCGTTGGATTCATATTTGTAGTGTGGATATTTCTGAAGGTGCAGGATTTCCTCTGTAACATTCTGGTTATCAGGTTTTAGGCAGTTCCTGCTCGGTGACTTGTTCTAATGCTGTGGCCAATTACAAGCTGAGATAGTGATCTGGGGAGAGTGTGGGATGTAAATGGGCTGTAAAATGGCTTTTTCCTAGTGATGATCCATGGGGGGCTTGGAACGAAGGTGGGCCTGGGTCTGCTTGGAGATCGCTCTGCACAGTTTGGCTGCCTGATGTGAACGGCCCACAGGAAGGAGCCACATACTGACTCAAATGTTGGTGAACAGCTGGCAAGCCCCCACCCTCTATGCAGAGGAGGCAGAAATATTTATTTTTTGCATTCACAGCTCTGTGATGATAGCAGGACTCCATCATAAATGAGTTTTTTTCCCCTTTGCTCCAGATGTTTTAGTGGTCAACGTGACGTTCTCCTTCGGTTCTTGGCATTTATCAAAAAGATTCAGCTTTACCAACTGCTCATCATTAAGAGAGTAAGATTTTATTTAAAATTTAAATATTCTCTCTTTGGTTTTAATATATTTATTTGCTTTACTCTTCGATTTCCTAGTAAGATTTTATTTAAAATTTAAATATTCTCTCTTTGATTTTAATATATTTATTTGCTTTACTCTCCGATTTCCTAAAGAACTCTTGTGGAGGGGAACTTTCCAAAGTACCTTTTGGAGCATGGCTTAATGGGAGACGGGAGGGCCCCTGAGCTCATAAGCTGGCTCGTTCAAGCCCTACTAAGTAAGGTGGAGCAGCAGCTAAGGAGCAAATACTGTGCTGAAGTATTCCTACCAACAGAGATGCGTCTTCCCCAGACTGAGAGGCAGCCTGGAAGTGAGCTGCCCCGTGGTACCGCCTCCTCAGAGCGGCTCTGGGAATTTGAGCCAAGGGAGAGGGTTGTGAGCATGAGATAAGGGGCAGGACAAGATAAAGTCTCTTTCATTAAAAAAAAACACGTTGATTCTGGCCCCCCCGCTTCTGTACCACCTTTGGCCCTTTGATCTGCCCACCCACCCTGAGCCAGGGCAACACCTCACTCCTTGTTTCTGAAGCAAAGAGAAAGCAGTGGAAATGTGTTTCTCAGAGTCCTGATTTTCCCACTGGAAGATGGAATGGAGGTTCCCATGGAAACAATGGAAAGCTGTATTATTAGTGATTCTGTAGTTCACTCAGTGTTTGATTGACCAGCTATGTGAGTATCAACTGTGACTTTCTTTTGGCCTGGGCTGGGAACCAATGTCTCCACAAGGTAAATGAATTTAAATTCGAAGCTGAATTCATTTGACAACCGTTAGAACAGGAGTGCCTGGACCTCATCTTTACAGAAAGCCTCAGAAGTCTATGAAAATAGGAGCAAAGGCGGAGAGTTAAACAGCATTTTATAGCTCCCAGAGAGTTTAAACACAGTGCTGCTTCCCATGCCTGTTGTAGAGGCCAGACTAGGGGAAGTGGCTCGTCTCAGGTCCCACAGCTAGGGAATTAAGAACCCACAGCTCCCAGAGAGCAAGTGCCTGCTCCTGGGTACCCGCTTCCTGTTAGAAAAGCAGCTGGTACAGCAGGCACGGGTGGCCACGGAATGCAAGTGCAACCCTGTGTCCAGCCCACTTAGGTGGGGAGGCCAAATACACACTTAAGCTATTTGTGTTTTCTTCTCTCATCGAAACTGCAGTTTGTATAGGTGAGAATCTCAGAATGCTTCAGCATTTCTTGAAGAATATCCAAAATACAAATGGTGTCCTCTCTCCCTCAACTAGTTTTCTCCTGGTCCTGGGCTGAGGCTTCCCCTGGCCCCCATGGCTGTTTCCAGACCAACCCTGATTTCCATTTTTATCACTCCTCCTTTAACTCCAATTATCCTATTAAGTGCTTTTCAACTCCTCCACTGTTATCCAGGCATGATAGGTTATTTGGTTAGTAGACACAATTCTTCCTTAATCTGATGAAAAAGCAAACACTGGTACCCCATTCCCTCTGCTGGCCAGGTAACACTTCTGGTCTTGCATCTTCCAGATGGAGGGTGGTGTCCCTGCTCTAGTGAGCGGGGCTGTGCTCATCTGGTAGGGGATTCATTCTCCAGATGGAAACTTCCCTGAGGGTAGACACATAGCAAAACTGGATTCAGAAGCAGATCCAGTGGGTGCCTGTTATCTACCAGCTCAGTGGGTGACCACCCCGCTTCAGGTTTCCATGACAATAGCCCTGCAGGTGTGGTGACAGGCCATCAGCCCCGAGGGCTGCCCAGAGCAGGACACAAAGTCAGTGCTCTCTCCTCAGCCTCAAAGGACTGTCTTCTCTCCCCTGGGTTTGTCACGGTCTGTCCAGGCATTTTATTTTCCTTCTTTTAAATGCTTGCATACTGCATCACGGGGGGAAATTCTAAGATAAAAACATTGTCCTAAAAGTGCTGGAATTAAGCTGGTTTTCCGTGTTGCCAGATGCCCAGTATGCATTGGAACTGGCTGTGCTTGGTGTAAGGGACAGAGAAAGTGCATCCATCCCTTCACAGCTTGTGACCCTTCTGATTACAAGAGAAACCAGGTAAAGTGACATTTTTGGTATTACAAGGTTTAACCAAAAATAAATGTTTGTCACTGCCAGTCCCAGCCTTTCTTTTGTGTTTGTTTCAAACTCTGAATTTCCCACTTATTCTGGATGTTGAAGGGATGTTCTTCCTTCCAGGAACACTGTCAAGCTGCTCTTGAGAAATGGGCACCACCCAAGACAGGAGGAGGAGGAAGATTCAAGGAGAGTAAGAGTAACAGAACCAAGCAGGGCTTGCAGGTCAGACCCTGTTTTTGTATTAATACTGGAAAAATCCCCCATTAAATGAGAATAACAACTACTACTACTTTGGGATCCTTTCCAAAATTCTCTAGTTTACTTCCTACCCAAATTCCCTTTTTTACCTTTGATTTTTAGCCACGTTTCATTTAGTTGGCCCAATACATCAAAGGCTGCATACTCACATAAAAGAAATTAAAATTCTGTGATTATGAAAAATGATGTTGTTCTAGTAGAAGTAAAATTTTAAAGGTCACTCTGTGGCTCTCTCGGGAAGAGTCAGAGGGAAGGACGTAGTACTCAGCACTGAGGGGATTTCAATTCAAGCCACCTATTATGATTGCATTCCTGGGTGGGGGGGAGGGGAGTCTATATGATGTACACAAACTACCCTTGTTTGGGTTGTTCCTCTCTACTTTGTAGACATGATCTAACTAGTAGTTAATAGTGCACCAGAGTGGCTTCTATATAATAGTGATTTCTCTCCACTTCTCAAAAATGTTTTTCATGGAAAAATATTTTCCATGGAGTTTCCTTGGAAATTCCTCTTATTTTCGTCATAGTAAATCACCAAGCTCAAATAATAGACACGTTTGAAAAGAGAGGACGTGACAATGTAAACATTTCCGGGTGAATTTAGTGGCTGTGTTTAGAGTGGCTGGCTTCACTCAGGCGATAGAAGTTAATTGAGCATCTGCTATGTGGTAAAAAACAAAGGGCAAGTTCTTGTTCTCATTAACCTTGCAGTCTAGCAGGACAAACAAATTAAAAGCAATATATTTTTTAAAGTCTTGGTCTTCTATTTCATGACTAATCTGTGGCTTTGATTTATCCATTTTCTGCTATTTAAGGTCAAGTGCCAATATAAATAAGTAGCACATTTTTAATCACTACAGAAAAATTGATAGTAACTTTAGGTGAATTAAGTAACAGGCAGAGGGAATATGAATCAGAATGAATTATGAGCTTAATTAAAGGCATTAGGAAAGCTTGGTGTGCCAATACCTCCAGACTTTAAAAAGTTCTTAAAGTCTTATTAAGCGATAGGCTACTTTCTCCTCCATCGGTTTACAAAACTCTAAGGCAGAGGGGCAGGTATTTATATTACAAAGGCAGTGGCTTTTTTAAAAAAGGATTTTTTGTTGTTTTTCAAATTATTTTTTAATTTTGATAAAGTACACATAACATAAAATTTACCATCTTTACCATTTCTAAGTGTACATTTCAGTGTCATGTACAGACAGTCACATTGTGCGCAACCATCATGACCCTCCATCTCTAGAACACATTTCATCTTGCAAAACTGAACCCTTTCTCCATTAAACAGTAACTCCCCATTTCCTTACCTCCCTAGTCCCTGGCGACCATCATTCTGCCTTCTGTTTCTATGGATTTCATTATTTTAGGCACCTCATATACTCTGGGTATCACGTAGGATTTGTCTTTTTGTGGCTGGCTTATTTCACTGAACATAGTGCCCTCAAGGTTCATCCATATTGTAGCATGGGCCAAAATTCCCTGATTTTTTAAGGCTGAATAATATTCCATTGTGTGTATAGACCACATTTCATTAATCCACTTAGCTGTCAACGGTCACTTGGGATTTTGATTTGCATTTCCCTAATGATTAGTGATATTGAGCAATTTTTCATGTACTTACTGGTTATTTGTGTCTATCTTCTTTGGAAAAATGTCTTTTTAAGGTCAAGTGCCAATATAAATAAGTGCCCATTTTTTAATCAGGTTGATTATTTTTGTTCTGTTGTTCAGTTGTAGTTCTTTATATATTCTGTATATCATCCCCTTATCAGACACATGATTTACAAATATTTTCTCCCATTCTATAGGTTGCCTTTTCCCTCTGTTGATTTTATCTTTGATGCATAGAAGTTTTTAATTCTGATAGTGCAATTAGTCTATCTTTTAGTTTGTTGCCTATACTTTGTGTGTCATATCCAGGAAATCATTGCCAAGTGAAATGTCAGAGGCTTTTCCTCCATTCTTTCTTCAAAGGGTTTGATAGTTTTAACTCTTACATTTAGGTTTTGATCCATTTTGACTTCATTGTCCTCTATTGTTTAAGGTAAGGGTCCAACTTCATTCTTTTCCACATGGATATCCAGTTTTCCTAGCACTTTTCATTGAAAAGACTGTTCTTTCCCCACTGAATGGTCTTGGCACCCTTATCAAAAATCATTTGACCGTATATACAAAGTCGTATTTCTGGGCTGTTCTATTCCATTGGTCTATGTGTCTCTATGCGCATAAACACACCCTTTTGATTCCTGTAGCTTTGCAATAAGTTTTGAAATCAGAAAGTGTGAGCTCTTCAACTTTTTCGAGCTTGTTTTGGAAAAAAATTAAACTTATTTTGAGACAATTGTAGATTCACATGTAGTTGTAAAAAAATAATACAGAGACTTCATAGGTCTTTTACCCAGTTGTAACATCTTGCAAAAACTGTAGCACAAAGTACAGAACAACTCTTTATGATCACACCCACTTTCCTGCCCCACCCCCCACCATTTCTAACCCTTGGCAACCACTAATCTGATCTGTTCCTCATGATTTTATCATTTCAAGGATTTTATATAAATGGAATCATCCAGATGTACCCTTTTGGGATTGGTCTTTTTAACTCAACATAGTTCTCTGGAAATTCATCCAATTTCTTTTATATATCAATAGTGTTTGGGGTTTTTTTTTAATTGTTGAATAGTGGTCCAGGCAATGACTCTTAAATTTCTTTCAAGAAGAAAAAAAAGGTCATTGCATCCTGGTTTCCTGTATTGTGTCTTCCTGTACCTTTGACTTTTGACACTGTGTGATTAAAAGAACTGGGAACACCAAGAGACAGGAGGAGGCTAAAGATGAACAGAAGCCCAGATCTGTCTTCAGTGTTTCTCTCTGAATGACCCTTCTTGGTTTGGAGAAAGACATTTTATTGATACTGAAATGTTTTCTTTCATGACTCGGAACAGAATCTGAATTTTGGTCCATGGGGACTGGAGTGTATTGTGTGTCACAGGAGGATTTCTCGTGCTTTGTGGTCACTGCTCTGTTTCATTATGTATTATGGGGAATGTGTAGATCCATTTCCAGTTTGAGTCCTTGTGTTGGCTTTGAATGAAGACCAAACCCTCTTTTTCTAGCAGGGAAGCTATTGAAAGCTTTTCTTCAATGCGTCCTCCCATATCACATATGTACCGAGTGCCAGGCAGTGTGGACACAAGTTGTGAATGGTACAGATGTGGTCCTAGGCCTCAGGATGCCAAGCTCGGGTTGATTCTTCCTATAGGTAGTTATCAAACACCTAGAAGATGCCATTCTATTGAACTCCATGGATACCGTGAGGAGGACACACATGAATCAGGCACATCTCTTGCCATCAGTCTCAAGAATCTTATAAATGAGCTCATAAGTAAGAATACAAGATAAAAAATAACCTAGGGAAAGTACCAGAAAATACACAACCACAGAGGGTCTCTCTGCGCCCAGGGCCCTTGTCTTAGTCATTCCTGTTTATTTAAGCCCAGTGCCTGGCAGTTAAAAACACTTAATCAGTGTGGTTGGTTAAGTCTTTGATTGATAGATGGATTGATTGACAGAGATGGCATTTCAGCTGGCCATTGAAGGATGAGAAACTTGGAGAGGAAGGAGTGTGTACTGTAAGCAGGGGGACTAGCATAAGCAAAAGCATAGTGGGCTGCCAGAAAATTCCAGGGCACCCATTATAGAAGACCCCAAGTAATTCAATTTGGCCGGAGCAGAAGGATATAAGTAATAATGGACACAGGTTTGAAATGATGCTGGAGCTTTTTTATCTTTAGGGCCTTACATGCAGGCCGAGGAATTTTGACTTTGTTCTTCAGTGGCAATAGAGCTCTTTTCAAGACATTTTATTTTTTTAATGTATGAATTGACTCATACAAAGTTGTGGTACTTACAAGATAGGGTTCCTGGTTCAGTCTCATGTGGGCCTGTCACCCTCACACTGTCTCATGACCCTGTGACCTGTCTCTTAACCCTGACCTAAAAACTTGTGTTATCATTTACCCGGGGGGGCGGGGGGCGGGGGAGGGCTGCGTTAAGGAAAAACATAACCAAAATGGGGAAACAAACTCAAAACCTATGTTTGCCCTTTGTCTTCTCAGCTGTAAAGGCCAGTCCCTCATGTGGTTGGGCCTGTCGCCCTGCCCTCACCCCTTTACCTTCCTTTTGTTAACAGTCTTACATCTTCTGCCTGCGCCTGCTGAGAGAAGAGGTGGCTGCGCTCCCTTTCCTGTTCTTTGGGAAAGATTGTGAAGATCTATGCCATGATGTTGTATTTGCTGTTCTTCACGATATGCTTATCTTTGTATGATGAATGCACTGTTGAAAGCCGTGTCTCTTGCTCTCAGGGAATTTGGATTCACATTGTCCTTCTTTCTTTCCCTTCCCTGCACCTTCTCTTCTCTTCCTTCATCACTTTTGGATGTGTATTTTAATTTCTCACAGGCAGTCCACCTTGATTCTTCCAAGGACCTTGCCTTTAAACTGAAATTAAGTTTACATATACCTTGTTGGGAAGCTTCTCTGGGCTGGGCACTTTGCTGGGTGCTGTGGGATTCACTTCCAGTTGTTCATTTACTCACTCATTCAGAAAGTGTTTATTCAATACCTGCTATATGCTGGACAGGTAGGCAAAATGTGTGCCCTCATGGTGCTTACGCTGTAGAAGTTAAAATACTTTGGAGGAAGTAAGATTCATTTTCATGCACCACAGAAAAAGAGATAAGAAGGAATGCCAGGATGTACTAAACTGTAGCCCGTGTTTGTTAGGTCTATGCTGTATCCTGAGCTCGGAGTCTCTCTTTATGTAAGCCCCACAAAGGACCTGTTTTCCCCATTTTATAGACAATGAAATGTTGGCTGTGGAGGGTAAGTAGGTGGTAAATGATAGGCAAGAGATTTGAACTCAGGCAGTCAGACTCCAGAGCCCACAGTTTTAACCACTAGTTTACACTGCATGACCTCTGTTAAATGCAAACAAGTGTTAAACCATGAAGTATTGATTAGAGTCTGTCTGGAAGGGAGAAAACTAGTATTGGCTTCTCTTGGCAAAGCCTGCCCCGCCACAGAGGTGCAGTGGGACGGAGCGCTCCAGCCCGGGCAGGCTGCAAGGGCAGTGTGTCAGCATGGACACCCGCAGAGGAGGGTGGAGGCGGGGGTGGTCAGAGTGAACCAGGCAAGGGCAGCACCTTCCCCAAGACTGGGAGAGCAGAGAGGCTTGCGATGGGAAACAGGCCCTTAAGAGAGAGCAGTAAGAATCCCGTGCTGAGGTCGACAGTCCTCAGAGAGGTAGATTCTGAGTGGCTGCGTTTAACTTGCAATCAGGGGTCTCTACTGAAGGTGAAGAGATGCCCTCGCTGGTCACAGAGTCCAGTTTTGAGGAGTCACACTCAGAAGGTTCAGTGACCAAGAGTAGCGACCGGAGTGGCCTTGCCAGCCCCATGCTGGGCCATGTTAGCCATGCCTTAGAGTCTCCAGGCCAGGGAGGTGAGCCTTCATCTCTCAGCACAGGGCTTGGGTCTGTCACCTTCTCCCTGCAAGTCTCCAGATCTGTCCCTGTTGGTATTTGAGCCCCTGAATGCTCCAGGGGCCAAGCAGAAGTTACATCCCAAGTGCCCTGGGGACTGTACCAGGACCCCATGATGGAGCATTTGCCTGGTGGCCGAGCATCAGGGGGCAGCCCTTCTGTTCTGTTGAATGCTCTAATTTTTATTTGGTGGGATTATATTTTGCTATTTTCTGAACATACCTCACCTCCTTTTACCCTCCACCATCTCCAGTGTTGGTTACCACTCTTCTTACTTTATATATTTCATTAATATATTACGTCCTTTCTTCCAAGTCATTAATAAAGACGTTAAATAATTCTGAACTAGGTACTCACCCCTGGAGGGCCCTACGGGACTCTTTCCTTTAATTAGCTGTGCTACCTTTCATCTTTCTAATGTCCTTTGGCTTCACATTTCCAGCTGGTTTTGAATATATGTGACTTTTTATCCAGTCCTGTTTGAACTAATTTCATGAGTGAAAATCTGAGAGCCATTTTACTGAGTGTTGATTCAAGTCCAGGCCTACAAAGAGCTTTGCTATATTCAGATTTTTTTAAAACAGATTAATAGAGCACAATTTGGCCTTAATAAACCAAGCCTTACTAATGTACATCTGCCGATACTCTTTTCAATCATAGCAGTATTTTCCCCATTAATGTCACGGGAATTTGAATTGTGTTGATGTCAGACTTCACAAAAGGTACTCTTACTGTCAGGATTAATCCTCTTAGACCTTTTCAGAGATAACTATTTCTTTGTGGTTGTGCTGTTTCCAATATTTTATAATGACTTCATTTTAAAAAATAAAAAGAATTGGGTATTCTGTAATCAATTAACCAGTTTCTAATGTGCTTTCTTCTATAAAACAGGGAGTGATTTAAATTCTTGAGTGACCAGAGCTCATGGTGTTTTATTAAATAATTTAAAGCGGTGCAGCCATGTGAAAACAACTCTTTTGAAAGTCTTTAAAATGTAACTGACAGGAAGTGGTCTATTCTGAGGTTAATTGCTGGACAGCACAGGGCAGTGAGGGTTATACTCAGTGGTATTTTGATTTGACATATGGAAATCCTGGGACATAGAATGTGGGAGGAATCTCACTATAGGTGCTGTAAGATATTATTTTTTTGCATCAAGCTAGATTATGTTTTTAAATTAACCCCTTCTGTGGGTCAGCTTGTGGGGCCAACTACAGCATGTCAGGTTGTAAATTAACTCTCAATTACAATATAAAAATAGATCTAAAATAAGTGTGTGGAACATTTTTGGGGAGATCATTCTTTGTTTTTTATCTGCACTGGAATTTTAAAATTCTTTATCAGTGAAAATGGAAAATGGTGTTCGTTTCTAAGAACTGTTGCACCCATATATACTACAGCTATGTAGTGACCCTGTCTCATGTATACCTGCACTGTTCGTTTAATGAGGTCCTCTTGGGAGCTCTAACTCATTTAGTAAGGTGAAGAGAGGTTCTCTAAGCAAACAAAAGACAACTAATCTGACCCTTTTTTCAAGCAGACTGGAAGCATCTGCTTTCACAAGATGCGCCAGAGCTGGATTCTGCCCTGGAAACGTCTCTAAACAATAAGGTCTAGAGTGAAATCCTTTTGAAGTTGCAGGACTGTCTCTATCAGGGGGAAATGAAAGTTAATAAGGTAACATGGAAGGTCCTCTGATGTGTTTGTAGAACCATTTAGGGAATAAAATATAACCGCCTTAAAAATCTTTTTTACATTCATTATAAATCTCTCTTTATCCTCTACTGAGAGGGAAGTAGCATTTACTTGGCGTGTCTGAAAATTTTGCTTGAGCAGACACCAACAGTGTAAATATGACAAGTGAGAAGGCCTATCGGGAAAGAAACCTGGCAT
Source organism: Smutsia gigantea (assembly GCA_032199065.1). NCBI lineage: Eukaryota > Metazoa > Chordata > Mammalia > Pholidota > Manidae > Smutsia > Smutsia gigantea. The sequence goes on from JAVSCE010018797.1 coordinate 67,910, forward strand.
CATAGTTGACTTGGATAAAAGATGTGAGTCTCCACTGCCTCCCTAAGAAGACAGTGGGCTTCTCCAGTGCAGAGGTTGCCCAGTTGTTTCTACAGAGAGCCATGCTGTAAATACTTTAGGCTTTGTAAGCCACGCAATGTCTGTTGCAGCTGTTCAGTTCTGCCACTGTAGTGCAAAAGCAGCCACGGACAACACATAAATAAGTGGGCATGTCTGCGTCACAAAAAAACTTTGTTCATAGACACCAAAATTTGAATTTCATGTATTTTCACATCATGGAATGTTATTCTTTTGGCATTTTTTCATGGGCCATGCAATGGACTGGATTTGGCTTGCTACAGGCAAATCCAGTAGTTGGCCAACTTTTGTTCTGGGCACACACGGACTACGTGTCCCCCACAGCACCTCATGCTGTTGCAGGGTTCTGTTGGTGCTCAATAAAGACTTGTTCACTTAGCTGTCACCATGTCAGAGCAAAGAGTAAGCCTTTTGCTATACAACACACACTTGACATTTCCAAGGGATTTATCTTGAAGTCTTTGCTAATCCCCTCCTTTAGAAGTACCACTCTTGCAGATAATTTCCCCCATAAAATGCAGTCAAGTATAACAGGATAATTAAAGTGACCCTTTAAGGCCCTTCGTGATTCTATAAACACGGGGCTAAAGTCCTTTACTAAGTGATTAAAATAAATTTTGCCACCAAAATCAGTTCTCTGTCACATTACATCATTGCTGTGATGACATTAACAATGAATTCACCTCAGTCTGCAAAGCCAATCCATAGCGATAATGAGTGATGGGGATCAAACAGCACCTGTGTTTGCCGCGGAGCAGAATGATAAAGCATTCCTTCCGGCAGGATGGGCCATCCCAGCGGCCTACCAAGGCCATCGTGATGAGCATCACACATAAAGAGGAGCGGAGAATACGAGGCTGCTTCAACAGACAGGTGACAGGCAGGTGCTGGGACTGAAGCCCTCCCAGTGCCTTAAGTGGCTTCCTCCTAGACTTTATCCTCTAAGTGGGTACACTTGGCCTTATGGCTTAGCCAAATTTCTCCTCATTATATGTCTCTGGACCTGGGGTCATTTTCACATATCAAAAGTATTGAGTATGAAATTCATTCATGTAAAGATCTGCTGTACTTTATATTGGCCAGAATCGCATTCCATGTCCTGTTTTGGGCTCCATATTGTAGAAGAATAGAGACTGGAATTCTGCAAAAGAATAATAAAATGATCAAAGTGATAGATGGGAACATCTGTGGGAAAAAAGAAAGAAATCAGGATTCTTTTGGCTTTGAAAGGGAAAATGATTCTTGCTATCAAATAAAGGGTTTTTTTTTAGGGGATTTTGATTAGATTTTACAAATAGAGAAGTAAGGTGCATAAGCCTACACAATAAGAGGCCCCAGTAGCAGGTGATTCCAAGGGAAACTTCCTTGATAAAGAAAAGCTTGATAAAGCTTGTAATGGGTGCCGAGGAGATAGGGTGACCTTCAAAGTGTGGAGCAGGAATGGTTGGCCACAGTGGTTCAGGCATCCAACTACTTGATAAGAAGTGACTGAAAAGGTTGATTTCTTAGGGTTTTTTCCATGCGTGTACTCCTTGATTCAGAGAGCCTAGCCAAAACAAACAAAAACTAACAATGGCTTTCTTGGGAATTAAATTTATCCAGAATGACATTTATTCCAGCTTAATGATGAGGCTGTCATTGGCCTACTGTCAGTGGGCTCCTCGCGTTTGTCTTCATTCTGTTACATTGCGAGCCCCCAGAGGCTGTAGGGAGTGAGCATTTTTGAGACTGTAGTGATATCTCACTCTTCAGACAGAATGTCAGACTCTTCAACTGTGTTTTCAACTGTCTTGTGAGACAAAGACTAATTGGTTTGACCTCATGCTGTCACATGTTGAGAGACATGAATCCACCACTCTTCCTTGAATTCATTGATTTCATTAAACACTGTCTGCTTGTGTTTGCAAAATGTTGTAATTTCCTAGTGATTTCTCCGAGCTGCCATGCATAAACAGATTTTTTTGGAACAATGCCATTTCTTAGCTTTGATCTTGTATTTTAATCTTTATTTCCAATAGGTCTTCTACATTAAGTCCATTGAGCCACAGAAAATATCGACCTTAGGGAAAAGGAATGTGATAGTCACAGGAGCAAACTTCACCCAGGCGTCCGACATCACAATGGTCCTGAAAGGAACCAGTACTTGTGAGAAGGATGTGTGAGTTGAAATATTAGTTAATTTATCCTTGATGATATAGCAAAAAGCTAAAACTTATGCCAAAGGAGTATCACTGTGATTTCAATCTTTATATAGTCGAATTACTTCCATGGGCCAAAGGAGGCTGACTAGCTCTCATATTTCATATAATTTCAATAAGTAAAATAATTTAAATACCGTGTTTGAAGTCAGTTGGGAGAGAATCTGTTCTGTGTTACCCCCAAATTCTTAGTACACAATACTTTCAGTATATTGCCTGTTTGGGGTCTTGATTTGTTTCCATTAACACAATCATGTATTTCAAGTAGCAGACATCATTCTGAAGATATTGTCCACTTAGAAAAATCGTTGCCTGCCTCAGAATTTAAGGAAAAATAGGCAACTCTTCCAGTGCTTTATTCAAAATTGGAAAAAGACACTTTCTGATCTGTGTTATTCTTTGTAGCCTTCTCCTTATTGGATTGGTTTCAGGCTCAAGTGATAAGTAGACTGGAACATACATTAGCAAGAAGAAAAAAATCAAAATACCCAACACAAATACCTGGTCAGTGTTCCATTTGAACATCTTTATTTCTATGACTTTTTTTCCCCTCAATAATCCTTTCAATGAAACTTTGAAAGGAGAAACACTGACATCTTTGTGCAAAGGTTACTCCCCAGAAGAGATGTCATAGTAATAATACTATAGATAATTTGAGTTTTCTGCTTACTAGCTTTTGTAAGTTTGGGCTAATTTGAAGTAAAAGATGTTGCAATTTCCATGAAATATAATACCAAGCTCGCGCTCTTCATGGAAATGCATTGAAGACAATCTGCTGAAGCACAGTGTTTTGGTTCTTAACTACTAAAACAGATTTGTACAGCATTTTAATCTGCCACATTTACTGAATTTTCTTTTGTAATTCATTCGCTGCATGTAACTGCCATTCCCTTCCCCTTCTAACAGTAAATTTGGGATGTCTTTCAATTTGATGGAAGAAGCTGCTCATGGGTGACTTTCCTCTGTTCTGTTTACCAGAATTATCAAGCACACATCAGTGGCTGTATCTGTTCGACATAGGTGTTTTTGTACCATTTATCCTGGCTAAACACCGTATTGCAAAAATCTGTTTTGTGTAGCGAAATCTGTGACGTTAGACACCTGTGTGTTCACAGAAAGGCAATCGACTTCACTGGAAAATAAGTACTTTTTCAGAGCATTAGCTTGTTTCTGACTCTTTATGCTCTCATTTCAATTCCAAATGTGTCTTGAGATACTGCAGTTATTAAATTAAATGACTAAGAGACCTTTCTGCATGTAGCATTTCAGTTACTACATCTGTGTGGTGAACCCAAGTTCATGAGCAGTAAACTTAATTCCCAGTTAATCCTACGTCTGAGTTCATGTTGTAATCTCAAGCTCTTTTAATATGGTATTTTTTAAATGCCTAATTATTCTGAAGAGACAAATACAAGAATTGTAGTGGAATGACCCACATTTCCACCTCTCTCCTTCCAAAATGTATAAACAAATTCAAATTTTAATGATCAGCCATTTTATGATGAATTTCCTAGAGCTCTGCTGTGAATATAAACCTTAGAAAATATGTCTGAGGTAACGTAAGTACAAACTGACTCAAATGTGTTTCAAATTTGCCTGATTGTTAGATTCTAGTTTAACTGCTTAAAGAATATGTGCATTAAAGTTAATAATCATGCACACACCCTTTAAGTAGTAATAATAGAGTCTCATGTAGCGTAATTACACCGAGCATTATTCAGACACACACCAGTCTTAATGATTTGTTCTCTAGAGGGTCGCTGTAGACAGAGAAGCTGCAGGTTGCAGAGGGCATGTCGTGGAAGGCCCGGCTCTGACTCCTGAAGGGTGTTGAGGGCACACCCTGTGGTTGTCAGGAGCCCAGGACCGTCCCCACCCACTTCCAGTCTGAGGCTCCTTGGGAGGCTGCTTGGCTGGGATGCTGGTTGGTTCGGAGGACCCTGGGCTCTTGGCCTGGACTTGAGTCATGGGCTCTCAGCTCTTCGACCAGGAGAATTCCTGTCTCTGTGTGGGTTTGGGTTCTACCCTCCCAGAGCTTAACTGGAACTTCTCTTCTTTTTAAACTTTTCATTATGGAAATTTGCAAACATACCTAAGAGAAAGGAATGTAAAGAGCTTCCCTGTACCCATCCTCCAGCTTCAGAACTTACTACCATTTCGCCAATTTCGTTTCATCTTTCTCCTCTGCGTTTTTGGAGAGGAGGGAAGGACGGTGGCTGGAGTTTTTAAAAGCATATCCCAGACACCATATCCTTTCACTCATAAATACCTCAGTATATATCTCTAAACAGATAAGGATAGTGCCATTATTGAACTCAACAAAATTAACAGTAATTCCTTAGTATAACTCACTACCCAGTCCAGGTTCTTCTTTCTGTTAGGGCTCCTTAGGGCAGTGGTTGCATCTCCTTTCCCCACTTCCAAGGTAAATGCAAACAAAAACAAAATTGCACAGAAGAAAGAGGAACCCAGCTCCAGATAATAACCAACCTGGATAAGTGGCCCCTGATTTATCAGCAGCTGCCTGCTGCTCTTCTGCTAGTTTGCAAATTGTAGTTCAGGTGAAATTCATATGCTGTCACCCTGGGTCATCAACTGTGCTAAGTGTTGGTGTCATTTCAGAATTCTTCTGCTACCCCTTTCTAGGATACAGGTTAGCCACGTGCTAAATGACACCCATATGAAGTTCTCTCTTCCGTCAAGCCGAAAAGAAATGAAAGATGTGTGTATCCAGTTCAACGGCGGGAACTGTTCTTCTGTGGGGCCCTTGTCTTACATCGCTCTGCCTCACTGTTCCCTCATCTATCCTGCTACCACCTGGATCAGGTATAGGTTCATATTGGTTAACCATCATGGTGGTTAAAAGAGTCATAGGCATAAAGATCATGGATTTCACTCAAATAAATATAGAAATAATAGTCACATCTAAATTGCTCTCACAGAATCCCTCTTAGGATTGATTCCTAGAAAACAGCCACATACCTGAGAAGTCAGCTGCTTTCCGATGCCAAGGGAACACTGTGAGCACACCCTGCTGTACTCTTAGCCATGGCCGCCAGGAAGCTCACAGCTAAAGCATGTTCATGCTTGCGGTTCACTTTAGATCATAGACATCTTTCACCTTTTAAAACATTTGTTCAATGCGCTAACTGTTCTCGGCCTGGAATTCTGAAACAAACTCTGTGTCTCACTCACTCCTGCTCATGATACAAAGCTTCTTTTTTCTTGTCTTTTAAGCTGTTTTGAATAATTTAAGAATGTGTTGGGAGCTATCTAAATTAAAAGCAGTAACTACATTTCAAAGATACTCCCAAAGTAAGAGACAGAAATTCCACAAAAAACTCTCCCAGATGACTCTAATACATTAAGAAAAAAAAATTTTCTCCTTGGTTGAATTTAAATTCACATTCAGATTTTGGAATATAGCCCTAAAGATATTTTCTTCTCCCAACACAGCATGAAACTAATTTTCAAAGTACTGTCCAGATGAAACTACAGATAAAGCTTTGTTAAAGAAAACAGAAAGAAATAAAATGAAAAAAGGGGAAAAAAATCCTTCTAGTTTTCCTTATTTAAGTCAGAGGTGGATGTATTTGCGCTACGAGGGCTGCCACAAGGTACCACAGCCTAGGTGCCTTAAAGAACAGAAATTATTTCATCAAAGTTCTGGAAGCTTGAAGTCCAAGATCAAGGTGCTGTCAGAGCCGGTTTCTCCCCAGGCCTCTCTCCTTGGCTTGCAGATGGCCTTCTCTCCCCTGTATCTTCACATGGGCTTACATCTGTGTGTCTGTCCTAAACCTTTTCCAAGGACACAGTTATTGGATTAGGGCCCACACCAGTGACCTCATGTAACTTTAATTCCCTCCTTAAAGACTCTGTCTCTGCATCAGTGACATTCTGAGGTACTGGGGGTTCGGACTTCAACAATTATGCCCGTAACAGGCATGAGGGAAAATGAAATTTGCAAACTGAGGCTCTCGCATGGCTCTGTCTGCTCTGGGTCTACAGCCCTTCCTGTAAACACCGATGCGGCCCTCCCCACACGCCTGGTGTGTCACGTCTATTGACTCAGTTAATCCTCGCAAGGGTAAGGGGTTTCCTAGGAGTAGCCCCTTCTGCAGATGAGGAAACTGAGGCATGGCGTGTCCAGCCCAGCATGCTGTGCTCTAAGCCACCAATGTTCTGCTTTGCTATAAAATAAGAGGCTTCTTCTGTCCAGTTCCCTGTGACTAAGCCTGTGTCTCGGTTACTCCTGGGCGAGGATGTGTCTGTGCAGTCTGGTCGCGGGCCCAGCACGCGTGGCCTGGTTTCTAGTAATGGCAACAGACTAGCATGAGGTCAGCTGGGCCCTTCTCCCTCGTGGCTGGAAGGTTCAGAACTTCATGTCTTCCCTCTGCCCTACACAAATTGGCCTGCTCGTGCCCACCTTCTGGTCTTGTCATCATGGGCTCGGCCGTCTGACAGGGCTGACATAACCAGGCTCCCGTTCCCTGGAATGAGAGTCTTGTGACCTACGAGAACGGGGTATCAGGGCAGCCAGAGCTGTGGACAGCTGTTTATTTCACATCTAATGACCACTTTTCTTCTATGCAATTATGTGCTGAGAATATGTGAAATCATTTGGCATGGTTTGGGAGAGAGGGAACGTAGTTTGTTATTTGTATGGTTTATCAAACAGGAATTTATACTTTTAATGTCATTTATATTTTTACCATGTCCAAAGCATTCCCTGTCTCCCTACATAAAATATTATTGGTAGGTTGAGAGTTTGATTTTGAAAATTGTTAGCTGAAGAATCTTCATGTAGATTAAATAGCAATCAAACAAAATTCTGTTTAGTGAAACCTTTTCAAGGTACAACTGATAATCTGATTATATGTGACAATATGACACAACAAAACTCAAAGTCCTATGAAAGAATTTGGGCATTTTCCTAGAATTAAAACAGGATATGACCTGAATTTTTGTACTTATGCTTCTTTAAACTATGAATTTGTGGCCAGTGTCATTAAAAGACTTCTAGACTTCTCCTGCATGAAATTAAAATTTGTTAATTTACTGTCAAAAATAACTGAGTTTAATATTAAGTGTGAGTAAATTGATAGCTTTTTTTCAGGAATGCAAAAGGCCTTTGTGTTGACTATGAAATTCCTATTGTTTTTTTCCTCGCAGTGGTGGTCAAAATATAACCATCATGGGCAGGAATTTTGACGTAATTGACAACTTAATCATTTCACATGAGTTAAAAGGAAACATAAATGTAAGTCTTCAGCTGCTTTGTAATCATAGTTATTTTTGAGGATGATTTTGTTTTCATCATACCAAAATATGCTGGGATATTTTTTTTATTTCTGCACCTTTGTGATATTGTGAGCTTTTACTTCTTGCGTGATATATACCATCTGTGCTATCATGGAAGTAATGAGACTTATACTTGTAGTTGAATATTTTGAGTTGTGGCACAGAGGACAGAGGAATGGACTGGGTGTGACAAGACCTCATTTCCTCCCTGTGTGACTGGGAGCAAGTCACTTTAATGAGACACTGTTTATGAGTATGTGTGCCGATGCCTTGTGAGCAGCGAAGGTGTGATGTAAAAATAGGTGGTGGTGATCCCATCACACAGAGCAAGCTGGGGTTCAGAGTCTAAGAGACCTGCTGACGTCTCAGATATACTTCTTCTCTTGCCATTGTCTCTGACCCTCTTTGGGTCTTCTTGCCTTTCATCTCCACCAACAGGAATCCCCACCCTTCACCCAGTTCCTAATACCAACACCAGTCACCCACAGGCCTCAGTGTGGGAAATGATGGATCTCAGATACAGGTTGTAGCCTCTGAGCATACTTCTAAACCCCGCCGGATGCTCTCCCCGTCCCGCTTCCCCTTTCTCGCTTTCCTCTCCTTCCTTGATGCAAGATGTGAAGGTAGCAGCGTCTCTGGGGCCCAGCCTGAGCACTTCCTGCCGCAGCTGGCAGGACTGCAAGTGGCTGCAGGCCTGGCCCTGCTTAGGACCAGTGTGGGTTCAGGCGCAGCTGCAGGCAGCCTTCTGAAGGCGTCCTCATTGCCTGGTCCAGCACGTGTCCGCCTACTGACACCCTCCACAGCCAGTTCCATGCCTCACACTGCATCTCATTCCAGGTTGCATCTCCATGATGGGAACACATCCCGTTGAATGGCCATCATATCACCAGAACTGTGAACAAGAAATTCAGGGCTGTAGTTTGGGAAAGGTGTTAAGGGGGAAGGGGGATTTTCTTGTCCAAATCTCAGCCCTTTGCATCAGATTTCCCCACCTATTGCTTCTCCCTACCCTCTCTTTTATACTATAATATTAGAGAGTAAATAAAACAGAAGAAAACTCCCACCAGACAAATTTCCTTTCACAAGTTTTATAGCTCTTCTTCAAAGTGTGTGTCAACCTCCCCCTTCCTAGCAGCTCTCTCTGCCTGTCTCTCTGCGCATCTGAAAAGGACAATATTTGTGTTTGTCACAAATAAACCTGTGAAGTTGGCCACACTTTGTGCATTTTTTCCAAGCTTCATGTTCTTGATGTCACAGAGGACCGCATTGTCCCTTTTACGTTTGTTTTCCCCTGTTTTCTGTTTAGGCTACAGAGTCTCTTCCTCTTTGTGGTTACTGATTTCTGCTAATGCAGAAAGGTTCCCCACAAAGGGTGGTTCCGCCTGCAGCCGGCCTTGCTGAGGGATGGCCTCCCTTCCTGTAGCTTCCTGGGACTCAGCCTTGATGGCTTGAAGGACACACAGGCCCACTGGTGCAAAGTCATCCCCTTCCTCTAGCCTACTTCCGTGTGCCATTTTTCTCCCATTGCATGACCTTCTGGCTTCTATAATTATTGCTAGTAACGTTAATAATATTTGTTGAGAGCTTACTGTGTGCCAGGGACTGTTCTAAGCATTTCTGCATACATAATCTCAATTAATTTAGCCCTCATTTAATTTAATGAGCTCTCGTCTCATTTAATTTGATTTAGGGTTAATTGCACCCTGTGAGGGAGGAGTATTGCTGCCTGCCCCATTTTGCAGATGAGAAAACCCATGCACAGAGAGGTTTAGCTGCCCGGGTCACCTGGCTATTAAAGGCCAGATCTGGCATTCTTTAATGAAGTTGTTAAAATGCTCTTTTCTCCCCCCCACCCCCCAGGTCTCTGAATATTGTATGGCGACTTATTGCAGGTTTTTAGCCCCCAGTTTAAAGAGTTCAAAAGGGCGTATGAACGTCGTCGCTGTGAAGCTAAGGGTTCAGGAGACCTACCTGGACTGTGGAAGCTTGCAGTACCTTGATGACCCCAGGTTTACGGAGTATCGGGTGGACCCTGAGGTGGACACAGAATTGCAAGTAAAAATTCAAGTATGTTTCTCTCTTTCCAGGTGGGAGGTGCCCCCATCCCACTGGACCATGTGCTTCTGTTTGTAACTTTCCACTTGTGCCCTGATTTCTCCATCTTCACTTTGTTCTTCACAGAAAGAAAATGATAACTTCAACATTTCCAAGAAAGACATCGAAATTACTCTCTTCCATGGGGAAAATGAGCAATTAAATTGCAGTTTTGAAAATATTACTAGAAACCAAGATCTCACCACTATCCTTTGCAAAATTAAAGGCATCTCTAATGCAAGCAACATCGCAGGCTCATCTAAGAAAGTTCGCGTAAGTCACCAGACATCCTACCTGTTAGATTTACCTTATGTTGGGGAATTCTTCAGGTAAACCAGAAGCCAGAATGGAATCTTTCAGGGGTCTTTAGAGCTTTACTCAAAACAGAAGACAAACAAAGCTGATATTGCAAGCCCACCCATAATTCCTTCACAATAGCTGGCAGAATACATCGATGTGCCTATTCGAATGTCAAAGCATTGAACACACCATTGTCTATAACACTAATGAGTCTTGATAGCTTTTGTTCTAGCCATACATTTAGACCGTAGCATCTGCAAGCAGAATCTCTAGACCCACTGACGAATGAGCTGTCATTCTTTTCCCAAACATGGAGGTGACATGTCTTAGCAGAAACTCAAAACGGAGGCCTCTTCAGTGCACTGAGAGTAGCATTAGAGCCTGATGGGGATCAGATAATCTCTGGGCTGTGGGTTGCTCCTCTGCCACAAAGTCATACTTGTTGCATTTAATCTCTTCCCTGACATGTGTGAGGATCCCATCGCTGGTATATTTATGTCCCACAATAAGAATGTGAGACCATCGGGAAAGGAAACATATTAGAAATCTACTTTTACAGTGTTCAAGCCATAAGAGGCCCTGCACAGTCTATACCAAAAAAAAGTGCTTTATTATCTATATTCATGAATAATTGAATAAAGGTCAAGAAGAAGGAACATTGGATTAGAAGACAAAAACAAAAATGTGTTCATGTCCCATCTGCCCCAGCTTACAGCTGTGTGGCCTTAGGTGAGTCACCTGACTTCACCGACCCTCGCTTTGTCTATATCATTATAAATAATCATTATAAAATCAATAACAGTGACTAAACTCACAAGTGCTCCCACACGTTGAGTTAGCTGAGAAGAGTAATGCTAGCATTCTTTGTGAAATGCTTCATGAAATAGTTCCTGAGTGCCAACCCTGTGGTGGAGACACAGTGGAGAAGAAAACAAATTTAAAAACATCTGCCTTAATGGCATTTACCTAGAGATATGGGTTAAAGAAAATAAGTGAAAAAATGTGTTAGATGGTGGCAATTGTTAGGAAGAAAAATGAAGCAGAGAGCAGAATTGGAGCATAGGAGGGCGGTGCTGCGAATTTTACTATGGGGACGCAGGAAAGGTCTCCCTGCAAAGGTGACATTTGAGTAAGGCCCTCAAGGAGGAGGCGAGCCATGGACTCCTAGGGTAGGGGATTTAGGCAAAGGGAACTGCAGTTTGCAAAGCTCCTGGGTCAGGGACCTGGCTGGTGTGTTTGAGCAGCAACGAGAAGGCCAGTGTGGTGGGAGTAATGGGGATAGTCGGAGGTGGGTACACCATTGATGGAGGGAGTGGGCAGATCAGAAGGACCTTGTGGGCCACTGCGAGAGCTGGGCTTTGAGCTCTGGGAAGCCACTGGGGAGTGGTGAGCAGGAATGCCCTGAGCAGACTGACTTGCAGGGTATAAATAGTGCGTTCAGTCTTCATGACAGCCCTAAGGCAGTAACATCCATTCAGAGATGAGGAAAGTGAGGACTGGCTAGTTGAGGAGCTAACTCAAGCTCCTACAGCTGGTAATAGAGCAGATGGCAGAGCTGGGATTTTGGACCTGGGCTCTCTGGGTCGTGAATCTGTGCCCCAGCCGCTTCATTCAAATGCCTCCATAGGGGCAGCTGTGGCTGTTGGACTGGAAACGTGCCTTAATACTTGTTTGTACCTCCGTGCCAAAATAAGGCTAGATATAGAGAGGAAAGTGGAAGGGGCTTCTCACCTATAGGTTACCACCTCTTTAAACCCCCAGGGTAAAGAGGACCAAAGTTTAAAATCTCTAGGTCTAATCTAGCACACCTCAACAGACATATCTGAAAATCAAGGCACAGAGAATGTTCTGGATTTGGCCAAGATCACAAAGCTAACCTACCCCAGAAATGAGACTTGAACTCAGATCTCCTGCCTAGCTCATCACCTCTTTTTGGATCTTGGGAAAAATCTTTTTGGGGAAAAAATTGCACACCCAAATATACCCAACTCGACTGGGTCTGATGATACTCTTTGTACTATTAGGTCAAACTGGGAAACTTGGAGCTCTATGTCGAGCGGGAATCAACTCCTTCCACTTGGTATTATCTGACTGCACTTCCTGTCTTGCTAGTAATTGTCATTTTTGGTAAGTGCCCTGTGTAATTTTTGTCAGAGAAATTATTCTCGGGGGTCTCTCGGCAGGCAGGCAGACTTCCAGCTTTCAGAGGCTGTTAGCTTCAATTAAATATTAATGAATAAAACGCAAATCAAAACATGGATAGGTACACGTTGCGGGCTTGCCTAACAACTTTTAGGATATTTTGTTAATAAAAAGCTGGATTACAGGAAACATAATCCATTTTGCTTCCCCCATCCTTTGAATGGTGATGACAAGCGTCCCATTTACATTAATCTCTCAGAATTCCTCTGGGATTTCAGGCTCCCAGGATTTGGTGGTCTCCTCCTGCCTCCTCACCCCATAAAACACCACCCCCACCTCCCACCCCAGCCCTGCCTTTCCTGGCAGAACTGTATTTTAGAATTATGATCTGTACCATCTATAAAAATGTTCCAAGTTTCATCCGAGCACAATGACCCCTTGGTGGTTGCCCACTGGCTGAATCTGGCCCTCATTTAATATGTTTTGTGTGGCTTGTGTAGCATTTTTTAAAACTTTAAAGTAGTTGACATTTTAAAAGTAGGTGATTCACATTTTTAAAAAAAATCTCTTGAAAATATGCAAGATCCTGGATCATTGGATCTCAGGTTTTCCATAGCGTCAGTTTACTGAAACTAGTCCTTGAGAGAGGGCATGGGGTCACTAGGTTTTTGCCACAGTCTCCACTTCTCCCTATTGTCTCCACCCAGGCCATTTAACTCATCTATGTACCTCATCATTGTACTGTTTAGTTTGTGACCTCTGATTCTGAGCTGGTTTTCATTTTAAGCCTGTTTCCTCTTGTCCTTAGAAAAAAGAACTCTTCCACACCAATTAATATAGCACTGCACTGTTCAATCCTTGATTTAATACAGACATTGCTCTGCTAACATTTTCTGTTGACAGTTGCTGATGTTTCCTTCCATATACTCACTCCCTCCTTCGTGCATCCTCACATCCATTTACCTTGTGTTTATTGAGCACTTGTTATGTTGCTGATAACTCCAAGCCTCAGAGCTAGAGAGGATGAGCTGAGGCCTGATCTTCTCTCCTGGGTAGTCCCAGTCCAGGAGGGTAAGACTTACATGTGTGATTAGCTGGCCGAATGGAATGAATTCATTTTGCAGAGACCCTATGTTTTGCCCTGCTGATGTTCATTTCAGGTATTTTTTTTATACCCACCCATTATGTATCTGGAATTCAGAGCTGGGCTTGATATTTTAATAAAGTCATGGCTGATGGCAACTTCAAGTAAGAAGATTACTTGTGAATTCTAAATACTCGGCTCTATTTTGAGACTCCATTGCTGTCAAGCTGCTGTAGATATAACAGTCTCACCACAGAGTCACGTCCACTTTGTGACTTACTAGAAACCTCTTATCTTTTCCCATGCTGTATGTGACTCTCCCTTGCACTCTCTCACTTTGTAGAGGTTGCTTGTGCTCTTTAAGGTGAACTGAGCTCAATTTGACACATTGCTTTTGGCTTCAGTGGTACCTGCCAAGCCCTTTAAAATTCTCATCCCCTTCTTGCTATGATTCCAAGGAGGCATGTGTCATCAGCAGCCTGAGCAAGTGTACTTTAGCCCATCGATCACATCATTAGTGAAAACACTAAACACACCTGGCCACTGCTTGCCACCTACAAAACGTTGCCACTGTGTCTTCCCCTGGAGAGTTCAGCCAAGAATGTCTCACTGTTTATTGGTGTAGCCTGCTAGCAAACTTTGCATGCTCTGAATCAGAGCTGCCCAAGGGCAGTCTGAAGACAACAGTCCCAGCTTAAGCTCCTGGGAAACGGGTCCTGTGGTCGAGTAAATTTGTGAATCACTGCATGCCCCAGCCACCCTTTTTTGCATGTTATGGTTAAGACTGTCGAGTTGGTGAAGTGGTCCAGTGAGTAAGTGTATTTAATTTTGTTTCCTCCAGCATCATTCCCATCTGTGGTAGCAGGGTCCTTTCATCATGAAATTTCTGTTAAAATAAGAAAAACTTTCCAGAAAAATGATGAGAGTTGGGAGTTGTTGAGTATTCTTTTTAAAAAATAGCTTCAGAATGCTTTTTGTGAGTTCCTTTTTATAATCCTCCCAACATCACAGTGAGATGGACACTTTGACAGGTAAGGCAGCCAGGCACAGAGATGCTAAGGAACTTAACTGGGTCACACAGCTAGTAAATGGCAGAGCAGGGACATGAGCGTGAGCACTGAACCTGTTCCGTTTACTGCCTCCACGGTACAGTTAGAAGCAAGATGAAGTGGAGAAAGAAGTGTTATCCAGATACAGGGTTCATTGTGGACCACTCAGCATGTCACTCCACTCGATCTATGCAACTTGGCTTATGTAGCTCACTGCAGATCTGTGGTTCCTTTCTGCATTTGCAGCTCAACTTTATTTCTCCAGGGATGTTTAGAAACATTAAAAAAAGAATGGAACAATATAAGTGGCCTGTGGCAGTAGGAAAACTTGGCTTGTTTTTGTTTCATTACTTTTCAGTCAGCTGGGATCTCTGGTTACAAGTGAAGGTTATTTGATTTAGTTTTTGCTTTTTAGAAGAGTCGTTTTTTGTTTTTCTGGTGCATTTGAGTACCTTCCTCTTCAGAGTGACCCCTCCCCGGGAATTTTTCTTTTTATTAATTCCACCTCTTAAATGCTCTGCTATCTCTCTTCCTCACCCCCTGTCCTTTTCTCTGTAAGAGAACTATAAGGGTTAGTTTTGTTTTCTAAGTTACCATGTCAGTCTGATGCCGGGCCTCTGTGTCCTCAGCCGCTGTGGGGGCGACCAGGTACAAATCGAAGGAGCTAAGTCGCAAGCAGAGCCAACAGCTGGAACTCCTGGAGAGCGAGCTCCGGAAAGAGATCCGTGATGGTAGGCTCCAGAATTTTATTTATGGAAAAACAAGCTTTTCTTATTGTCATTTTTTTTTTTACCCTTCCATGGAGCCGGTCACAGTAATGAGAACTGTTTGTATAATAGAAGACAACTGAACAGCAGGGTCTAGGCCTGGCTCTGTGTTTTATTTCAGTTCTTCTCTGTAGCCAACCAAGTAATTATCTATTGTTTCTTCTTTAATGAAAACCAAGGTCATACTCCGTGTTAGACAAAACAACAGAAGATCTTATCCATTGTTTGTTGAGTTAAAATATTGCTCTTGGGATTCTGTTTTGCAGGCTTTGCTGAGCTGCAGATGGATAAATTGGATGTGGTTGATAGTTTTGGAACTGTTCCCTTCCTTGACTACAAACACTTTGCTCTGAGAACTTTCTTCCCCGAGGTAAAAGAGCATTGATCATATTCCTAAGGTTGAGTCTTGAATAATAATGAAGGTGCTTGTTGCTACTCTCAAAATGGGTGTTTGCTTCCAAGGCAGCTGTAGGTACAAAATAATGGCTTAAGTTGGGACAGAGCAGAGGGAAGGATAACTGTTAATTGGATTGATTAGGGTATAAAGCAGTGATGGGTGACTGGCAATTATTCTTTGTCCAGTAACAAGAACCTAGCAGGGACAGAAGTTCAGAGTGATGATTTTTGCTTTATTTTACTACCAGTTTAGAACTGAATTTGTAGCTGAGAAGTGAGTGAGTTTATTTAAAAATCAATAACTTGTGGGCTGGCCGATTTGTTGTCTTTATCTGCATGAGTTACATCACAGCTGCTGGATTATTCACTGTTACTGCTCAAATGGAAATGAAAAGTACTGTCGGCCGAGAGGAAGGAAAGTAGCCATGTGCAGAATAGGAGGTGACAATGCCATTTTTAGCAGTGCAGGGTTTTTACTGTTCTCTTTAGCTGATAAGTTCGTATCACCCTCATTAGTAGAAAAGGCTGCACGAAGTGACTGGTTACTTGGTTCTAGGACTCCAAGTAGACTGCTCAACCCTGTGGGTTTTCGGTCTCACCTATGTTCTAACACCTCCATTTTCTCACCTACTCACTCAGCCTTCTTCATTTACCCTCCCAAGTCTTTGGCGAGGTACACTCATCCTCCTCTCATCACGCCCACATCCTGATACCCCAGCTCCACCATAGTACCCCTTTGTGTCCAGATCTGGTGACCACAGAGAGGCCCAACCTCCAGAACACAGCAATACTGATTATCATATTTCAATCCAGACTTCTAAGCAAAGGCAGAAATCTCACCAGGCCAAAACAGACCTGGTATCACCTCAGCAGAAGCTTCTCAGCAGCATCTGGCCAGAAGCCTAGAGTTCAGAAACCCAGACACATGCAGTAAGCAGTTCCCAGTTTCTGTGTAATTCTAGAAGTGGACACCATGATATGTGATGCTGTGTCTGGAAGTTGGGAGACTTCCATAAAACACCGCCATATTTTTGTCCAAGCTTTAAGGTTATAAATCAAGAAGGCTATCAATAAGACTTCAGCTTTTTGCACTTATAAGGTTTTTTTTTTTTTTTAACTTATCCTCCAAGAGTACGGGTACTAAGACTTGCCATTGCTACCTCATGCGTTTCTACAGCAGGACAGCACTGAGGGAGGGCAGTTTAATTCCCTGAGTCAGGGTGAGTTGGCAGGGCCTCCGCAAAGGGTGCATCTTGAATCCTATTTCCTAGCTATCTGAGATCCCCATTAAGAATTTAATAGCAATAAAATAACAGAGATTTCTACCATCAACAGGAGCACTGTGTGGGCTTTTACAGCCAATGACTGCCCTTGGGTACCGAAGAGGCTCGTCTGTGGTGTGAAAAAGAAATTTTCCTGTGTTCTAGATTTAGTAATCAAGAGCAAGATAGAGGGATGAATGCAAAGGAACGCTGTTATAAGTTGAGTGTTTAAAAACAAAAAACCCCAGGCCAATGCTCTATTATTTTAGTAGAAGAGAAAGACTTGCAAAAAGCCAAAGTGACTTAATTCGGGTTTATATATAATCTTGAAAGACGACCATAAAAGCCACAGACACTGAAGTCAGAAGGAGTTGTTGAAGGAGAAGATCCAGGAAAAACAAGCATAAATTTATCAGAACCCTATCAAGAAGACCTCAGCTAAAATTGAATTTATAATAATTAAGAAAAGATAGAGAAGGGAAATATTCTATTAGGACCATGCCCGTCGAGATGTATTCTAGGCTGCAGCTAAGGCCTGTTATTAGGCCCTTTGCTGACAGGTTCAGGAGCCACATCCTCTAGGCCTTGGAGGTTGGATGTGGGAGGGGGAACTTGGGCGACCAGCACCTGCCAGGTAACAGTAGGCAAAACCAGAGGACATGTAGCTTCCCAGGGGCCAGGGGTTACCAGTTCCTGCTGGTTGGTTTTTCACTGTATTAGCTGCTTTGCTTTGCTGAAAATAGAAGAAACGGGTAAGCAGACCATCTAACCTCCCAGAAGAGAGAAACTTGAATGAAAGGAACAAGCAGCCTTAGAACACAGGGAACCCAAGTGGCATTTCTGTATTTCAGGCGGCCAAGAATTAATCTCTTTAAACTGCCTAGCTGCATAAAGTTGGTTCTGCAGAAAAATATTAGGAACTTGAAAATGCAAACCCAAGGTCTGACTTTTCTGCTTATTACTAGGGTAGAGTATGACCAAAATAGTCTGAAGTCTTCTGCTTGGGCTAACAAATTTGAAACTATAAAGCAAAAATTCTCTGCAGAAGAAACTTAACAAGATATAAAAATAGCCTGTTTCAATTATTACAAAAAAAAAGAGGGAGAATGTTTGCGTTTATCTCGTCATTCTGTTGACTTATTTAGTGTTCAGCATGCTTCTAAGATTTAATCATGTAATTCCAATGAGATTTATGAGACATTAAAAAAACTCAAATTTGAAAGTTTATATACCAGAGCTACAAAGCATTGCACATAAAAGTATTTTTAGAAGCCATTTGGACAACAGCATTGTGGTCTAGTTTGCCATAAATTAGTGATAAAAATGATAACAGCTGATGTAGAGAACTTAATATGCACTCATTCATTTTATTTTCACACCAAGCCTTTGAGATGGGAATCACTGTCATCCCCATTTTGCAGATGAGGAAAGTCAGGCGCAGAGAGGTTAAATGACTTGTCCAAAGTCATGTGACTAATATGTGATAAAACCAGGACTGGAACCCAAGTAATTTGGTTCCAGATTCTAGCTTTTTAACCGCCCTCTGTTGAAGAACATCATGCATTGAGAGGAGATGCTACTAAACTGAGACTTAGAAAAACTGACCCACACAGTTCAGTATTTATCCTTACAAGGTAAATTGCTGGAGGAGTGGTCTGCACATGTGCATGATCTTCGACCACCACTCTAACTTTTGAATCAGTTATTTGTAAGTTTGAGATGCCTTCATCTACCAAAAATGGGACTGATGCAATGATAATCATTCTTGGAGGCCTTCAGAATTCACTGGTGTTTCTTGAGAGCTGAGTATTTATTATGCATTAAAGGATATGCAGTGAGCATAAGCCCACAGGCTCTTCAGATTAACAAACAGTGTCTCTACTTTCTTAGAACAGACTTGGATATTATAACAAAAAATACACTATTCATTTCCTTTGGATGTTATGAATAATAAAAGTGTCTCCTTCCTCTCAGTCAGGTGGCTTCACACACATCTTCACTGAAGATATGCATGTAAGTCTATATAAGTTTTCATTTTTAGCCCATGACTGCCTGACTTTCATAGTGTTGTTATCATCATCATCTCCATTATTACTTCAGATTTTTGCTGTGGGTTTTTTTGGATCATGAATTCAATATTAAATAATTCATTGTCTTGGAAAACCCATTGTGGATCTACTTTCTAACTTTAAGTTTATATATTATTATATTTTATTTTATTTTTTATATACTTTTTTTTTCCAGAACAGAGATGCCAATGACAAGAATGAAAGCCTCACAGCTTTGGATGCCCTCATTTGTAATAAAAGTTTCCTTGTTACTGTTATCCACACCCTTGAAAAGCAGAAGAACTTTTCAGTGAAGGACAGGTATTAATCAATTTGTTTATATTTGGAAAGTCATTAAGTAGTGAAAATAAAACCAGAGCCCCTTATTTGATCTCCAAACCACAACGTGAACTCATGGTATCTTGAGAATATGCATTTAGCCAAAGGCTGTCTGAGTGGTCATGCAGCCGTGATATCTCCATTTCAGTCTATTTTGAAAACACACACACACACAAACACACACCCTCCAGAAAAAAAACCCTAAAAAAGTTCAACACTAAGAAAAAACATGAGTCCTGAATCAAAAAAGCAGAAGTGCTATTTTCTATTTTTAAAAACACCCTGAAAATTCAGGAAAGACATTCACTTCTTATTACCACTCTGATTGAAAGTTTTAAGTATGAAGATATGTGAAATGTCCTGAAGTTAACATTGGTGTGTCGTCATGGATCATGGACAAAGGTGGTTGAAACCTAGACATTAGGAAAAAAAAGTACCTACAAGGCCAACAGCTCACTGGCCCTCGAGCTGCCGGGGAGCTGGCTGTCGGTGTCAGACCAGATCACCTGTGATGGTCGAACTTGCTCATGAGGCTCTGCTTTTGTTCATGTACATCTTTGTCACCTGCAGATTCTCTTTTTCTCTTCCAGTTTTGAGGTAAAATAGGCGTACAGCATTGTGTAGGTTTAAGGTGAACAGTATGATGACTTTTACATATACTGAAAAATGACTACCCTGATAAGTGTAGTTCAATCTATCATTTCGTATAGATAGAAAAACAAAGAAAAAATTGTTTTTTCCCTTATGAGAACTTTCAGGACTTTTTCTCTAAGCAACTTTGAAATATACCACAGAGCAGTGTTGACTATAGTTACCATACTGCACATTACATCCCAGCACGTATTTCTCTTATAACAGAGGTTTGTACCTTTGACTACCATCCTCCAGTTCTCCCTCCCTCCACCCGCTGCCTCTGCTGAGCACAAATCTGATCTTTTTTCTGTGAGTGGTTCTTTATGTTCTCCTTTTCCAGATTCCATATGTGAGTGAGATCATACAGTATTTGTCTCTGACTGACTTATGTCACTTAGGTGTGTGTGTGTGTGCAGAATAGAATTTGTGTTGGGGTGGTGGGATCTGAACTGAACAGACCACGGCCACGGGGCCACCCACATATCCCACGCTGATGGACGCTGCGGCCGTGTCCCTGTCTTGGCGATTGTGACCAAGGCTCTGTTTTCAAACAGGTGTCTGTTTGCTTCCTTCTTAACCATTGCGCTGCAAACCAAGCTGGTCTACCTGACGAGCATCCTAGAGGTGCTGACCAGGGACTTGATGGAGCAGTCCAGCAACATGCAGCCTAAACTCATGCTGAGGCGCACAGAATCTGTGGTTGAAAAACTCCTCACGAACTGGATGTCCGTCTGCCTTTCTGGTTTCCTCCGGGTAAGTGTCACATCTCCTGGCAGTGTCAGAGGTAAGACAGTTATTTTTAGTGGATGCTGATGTCTTTGTAGGATAAAGTCCTGAGCAGTCCGTGGTGTCAGCATTTAACCACTTAGTCCTAGCCCCTAGTCCTTACTAGGAGCACATAGACGGGAAAATGACAACTGTCTTTGCTGGAACTGGCCTGTGCAAATGTAATTCATTTAGAATTTCCTCAGGTAAGACTTTTCTCTTTTTTTTATTTTTATTATTATTTTTTATTAAGGTATCATTAATATACACTCTTATGAAGGCTTCACAAGAAAAACAATATGGTCACTACATTCACCCCCATTATCGAGTTGCCCCTACACCCCATTGCAGTCACTGTCCATCAGTGTAGTAAGATGCCACAGAGTCCCTATCTGTCTTCTCTGAGCTACACTAAGACTTTTCTCTTTTTAAAAGTTTTATCATGGTAAGAACAATTAACATGAGACGTTAACAGACTTTAAAGTGTACAGAACAGCGTTGTTATCTATAGGCCCAATGTTATATGGTAGATTCCTAGAACTTATCTTGCATAAATGAAATTTTATACCCATTGAATTTTGGGCCCATATTCACAACACTGATTAACAACCAGAGCCCAGCTGGTCCATTTAGGAAAATGTAGTGAGTGGAGGGAATACTTCAAAGACTGAAGAGAATTGCACTGCTCTCAGGGCCTCTGAAGCATCTTGGAAATATATACCCTACCCATTTACCCACCTAGACCGTAAGCTAATTACACTCAGTTTCTAACCAGTCGTTCCACATTAAAGCAAGTCCCCAAAGAGCTGCCTGCCCCTTGAGTTCACTTTGTTGGAATTACTGTATGAACACCGTTGTAATCTTATTGAATCTTAAAGTCTTTTCAGATGCAAACTCTGTGCAGATAATGGGGATTAAAAGAATGGGCTCTGGGGCTTGCTGCCAGTCCAAATCTAGTCTGCCCCTCACCAGGACCTGGGCAGGTTTCTCGACCTCACTGAGTCTGGCATTATGACCTGTAGAATTGGAAGAAGAATATTTTAGGGCTGTTTTGAAGCACAGATGAGAAAATGTATGCAATTGCCTAGCACTGAATAAGCACTCCGTAAGTGTGGCCATTATTATATAAAATATTAATGGGAAAAGAGTGTTCTGTTGAACCCAATCTTCATTCAGTGCTTGGAGGCCCCCAGTACAGAGAAGGTTCTTATCCTCCTTTAATTTCACCAGCCATCCTAATTGCAGCAAAACTGCATAATAGTGTATCTGTAAGCTAGTTCCAAAATCTAATTAAACTTTGAATAAGATGCACAGCCTATGACACAGGTTTTAACAGTGCTACTTAAGTTTAGATCCAAAAGCAGCACTTTAAATAGACTGTGCTTAGTTTAATGTTTAATGCAATCTTACAAGAAGATACACAACATTTTTTTTCTTTTTACCAACCCTTTCCTCTCCCAAGGCAATGCCCATTTATTAAGATTAATGCAATCTGCCTTCTTTCCTGTTTACTTGGTATAAATCATCTTATGCTTTGGGGGAGGCATTGAGCAGTTATTTCTGGGGCAAATATATTTTGCTTCCTACCATCCTAGCTTCAGCCACAGCTACTTCTGCCCAGAGGCAGCAGGACTGTCCACCCAGCTCCTGGGTCTTAGTCTTAAAGGGCAGACCCCTGCCTCCCACGGTGCCAAGGCATCCAAGGCTCAGGGTCGGGCCCTATAGTCTGTGTTCCCAAGCGCCTCCGGGTAAACCCAGGTGCCCTCCATCTGAGAACCCTGGGGTCGTAGGAAGAGCACTGGACATGGAGTCTGGTTGAAGCAGTAGCTTCTGGCTCTGAATTAGTCTCATCCCCATGAGCTCTGCGTCTCTGGGTGTGGCACTTTCCACCTGGCATCCGTTTTCCACCCAGCAAATGAGGGGCGTTGCATTGGGTTGAAGTTCTTTCTAGCTCTTTCTTCTGGGCTCTTGTGCTTCTTACTCTGAGCCCTCAAGGGCTGGCTGGCACCTTGTTCTTGCTGCTCTTGGGCATTAAAGGAGTGAGGCATTTGAAAATCAGGGTGTCAGACACAAAGGAGCCCCTTGAGGAGAGGGTCCTGGGTCAGGATTTCGCAGCGCTTGCTCAAGAGCATCTTGAGTTCCTGGGGTGGCGAGGGGCTGACATGCTCACCAGGGGGAAGTGGTGTTGGGCCAGTCAGCAATACTTTTCATTTTTGGCAGAATAATTCTGTTGAGGAGGGCCTGACGACCCCCACCATGTGGCCTGGTGGGGTGGGAGACTCTGACGGCCCTTGTCCTCCTGCCCTACTGGACAGGTATTTGATGGAGCACCACTAGCTCTGTGACCTCCAGGTAACTAACCCCTCTGTGCCTCCAAGGCCCTGGGTAAAGCGGTGCTGACACCTCTCCACCCCACCCCCCTCGAATGTTCCAGACACTTTTTCTCATTTAATTCTCTCATTTAACAAGTATCTTTATGATTGTTTTGCATATGAATTGGAGCACACAGAATAGATGTGGCTTGCCCAGATCCCACAGCTGGCATGTGACAACACCTAAGCTTGAGAGCTCCACAGCAACCCTCACCACAGTGCCTCTCCAGTGAGATGGTGTCTTCCTCCAGGCTCGGGGGAGGATTTAGGATGGAGCAAGATCCCGGCGGGAAAGCCTCTGGCTCTGCCCAGGCAGAGTCTGGCAAAGGGCGGTGAAGGGCGCCCTGCTAGTTTCCATCACAGGAGGGGGCGGGCGGGGCGGGCTCAACCAGCTGGGCTGGGCTGGGCCACAGGGGCTCCCTGGGGAGCTGTGGGAGCCCTGCTCTCCTAAGGTGCCTAAGCGCCCGCAGCACGACTGACATAGAACTCATGTTGATAGCGGCAGAGCAGCCCCGTGGCCCCTTGCTTTCCTAAGCTGGCCATGTCAGAATTCCCTGGGCAGATATTAAAACTACAGACGCCCCGGCCTCCTCTCCAGACATTCCCAGTTGGAAGGTGTAAAGTAGGACCCAGGCATCTGAATTTTTTACAAGAGCCCCAAAGGATTCTGGTGATGATCACGCAGGCTTAGAGCCATGGGTGTGGGTAACAGTGTAAGAAGAAATATGACTTATCTCAGTCTAGCTGCATTCTGGAGAATTCCAGAGAACTCCCGACTACAGGGCCATTGAGTGATAACTGCCCCTCCATACAGCCCAGAAGAGCCCATCTGGCCCTAACTCCACCCTCTGTGGGCGCATCCCGCCCCTCCCAAGGGCACTGACCCCTCTCTCTGCTGGAGAAAAACAGAAGTAGAGGTTCTAAGTTTGCAGTCAGGACATCACCCAAGCGGGCAGGCGGAAAGAGAAGAGAGAGCTGTGTGGTTGCGAACACTAAATAAAGGAAGTTTCTCGTAAGAATTTAAATGTCATGTCCCAGCCCTCTCCCACCTGGGAAATTTTTGAGCTTTCCACCTCTGCCCTACCCTAAGAAAAAGACTCAGGAGATACCAGCAGGGAAGAGAGAAGTGCTTAAGGGAACAGTGGAGCGCAGGGTGGCGGAGCGGGCCGAGGAAGCCCCGGGGTGCGGTGGGGCAGGCACATGGCCTTGCACAGCGTGTACGGTATGGGCTGGGATGGGGGTGGGACCCGGGAGACTTCAAAGAGGTCTCAGTTTACCTGTTCAAGGGAAAGTGGGGAAATCCTCCTTTTAAAGCCTCGTGGCTTTGGCTGTAAAGCTTGACTTTGCAAACTGGTGCTTCGGGCCCTCGTCACGTGGTGGGCTTGTCCTCCTCGCTGCGCAGCCTGACTTCCTGGTTCTGGCCCTGCTCTTCCTCTGCCACGTTCGGCCCAATGTCCACTGGCCCCAGAAGGTTCACTCAGTGCCGCAGTGTGTTTGCTCCATGCCTTAGGAGGCCGCAGCGGAGACAGAACACACGAGCCTCCCACCTGAGCTGCTCAGAGTCCAGTGGAACACATCATGGCTACGAACTTGAGACATTTCATTAACAATAGGGGTGGGTGCCCTGGGGATCCAGGGAAAAGGGCCCCGTGGCAGAATCAGACAGAAGCCATCAGGAGGGCCGAATGTTTGGGGAAAGCCTTAGAGCAATGGCACTGGCTCTGGCCTGGGAGAGGAGGCGGCCCGTCCCCGCCAGGCCGCCCAGGTGGCACTGCGCATGCTCAGTCTGCAAACCCGGGGACTGGCCGACGCGGGGAGGCAGAAGGCTGCCGACCGGGGGACCCACCCAGCTTCCTCTGCGAGAAGCGGTTAACACCGACCGGCATCCTCTTTGGCAAATGTATAAAATGTTCTTACATGTATTCTGGTTACCAAGGCTCACGGTGATTTTTTTGAAAATGCCATTTATTTTCAGTTTGCTCGAAAAAAGGGCCATTAAAGAGGAAATGTCAACAAAGGTTAAACCTCAGCATCTACTAGCCGTTGCTCAGCATTAGCCGGCTGATGAGGGCCAGTCCACCCCACAGAAGCTTGACCGTAGGGGAAGATCCACTGTTGTGTGTGCTTCAGGTTGCTATCAGCTGTAAACGCTGCGAGTCTGTGTATGTGCGTGGACATGCGTGTGCGCTGGGGAGAGAAGGCAGTTTCCTGGGTCTTGCTCCCAATGCCAAGTGGAGCAGTGTGTATTTTCTTGGGAGTGTCATGTTGATTGTTAGAAAACACTGCCTCCCGTCTCCTGTCGTACTGCCATAAATCGAAACTTTAATTCTTTGGAAATTGCAGCAATTCCACTGACAGCTAACTGTCGCTTTTGTGTCTTTTCCAAGGAGACTGTTGGAGAGCCATTCTATTTGCTGGTGACGACGTTGAACCAGAAAATAAACAAGGGTCCTGTTGATGTGATCACTTGCAAAGCCTTGTACACCCTTAACGAGGACTGGCTGTTGTGGCAGGTCCCAGAATTCAGCGCAGTGGTATGTCTGCGAGGCGGCTTTCCATCTAGCCTCAGAAAGAAGTCTGGCTGGGTGTTGGGGGAGTGGGGAGGGGGGGTCACTTAAAATGAACTGATATCACTGCGACCGTGGGAGGCCTCAGACATTTAGTTAATTAAAAATAGTAGTTGATAAAATATTAACACGTGTTCACATAATAGATTTTAATTACTTGAATTGGGGGAGAAAGTATTGTAATGATGCCTGGGGTACTCATCAATTTCCAAAGATTTTAATATCAGGATTGCTCATAGCTTTCAGCATCATCAAAGGAAATGCAAAGTACTCCCTATTCAGCACTTATAATTGCAATCAGAATTTCTCAAATGGCTCTGCTCTGGAAGACAATGTATGAAGATATATTTTACCCAAATTGAGGCCGTCTTATTTTAGAACGATAACACAAGACAAATACCGCTGTGTTCCCCACGCACCATGATGCCCTTACTTTATTTTCATGGATTCATTACAAATGTTTGGTGTCACGCACTTAATGTTCTGTGATCTCATAGATATTTTTAGAGGAACGCTGTAAATCACTGCAGGGAAATGATTGCCTGGGTGCTGGAGGGTGTCATCCATTTGAGAACTTCCTTTTCACAAATCCCCCCCTCCCCCCACCCTCTTCCCTTTCTGAAGGAAGGGAGACCAATTTCTTACACATTTAGGAATTTTAGAGGGACAGCCAAACATGTTAAGTACTCTGAAATTACTTAGGAATGTTCTATTCTTTTCTGTTAATAGGGACTTGGGAAAGAGATTGCTGTGTATTGGTTTGATCTGTGGCTTCCTGGAGACTCTGGGCTTCTTCACAATCTTTTTAGTGGAGGAGGACAAGTTGCAGTGAGGTCTTGGTGTTGCTCAGTAAGGGGGCTGTCTCCTGTGGCTTTGCTCTGCATGGCCAGTTGCAGCATCATCTGGGAAGAATTCACTTCCTAAGTGGAGAAGGCACCACATCGCTGTGGACTGTGTTATGGCTATGTCCTCTGCTGGGAGGAGCATCTGCTCAAGTTCTCTGTCACTGCCAGACATAACTCACCCTCCCTGGAAGAGGGCACCATGTTCAGCTGCCATCCAGGAGGCTGGAGGTTGAGCAGAAAGTCAGCATTCCTCGGTGCTCTGACTCTGTCTGTACCCCTGGCCTGCAGCTGAGAAACAGTGGGATGCAGTGGCTCTCAAACTTTAACGTGCATCAGACACCTAGAGAGCTTATTAAGCACCAACTGCAAGGAAGCAGCCAGAGCTTCCATTTAAGTAGGTCTGGGGTGTGGCCTGAGAATGTGCATTTCCAAAAAGTTCCTTGCAGATGCTTCTGGCCCAGGGCTACACCTGGAGAACTACTGGTTTAGTGGTTAGGAGCAGGAACTCTGGAGCTAGACAGGTTTACATCTTGCCTCTGCCACTGGCTCACTGTGTGACTTTGGGCAAGTTTCCTAACCTCTCTGTGCCTCAGTCTCCTCATCTGTAACATGGAGATGATGACCATGGTGGCTGCCTGTTTCATGGGTGTTGTGAGTCAGTTGTCCATAAAGCACTCAGAGCACTGCCTGGCATGTGAGTGCTGTGTAAAGCTTTATTAAGTTTAATTCAGATCTCTTATTAGAAATGCAGATCCAGACAGGCCAGTGACTGGAACTTTCCTCAGGACTGATTAAGTCAGAGCCTCTGGGGATGGAGCCCAGGAACAGATAGAAGTGCTTAAATGCTCCAAGTAGTTCTAATATGCATCCTGCACAGAAAGCCCCCAGATGTCTTAGAGAACAAAGACAAATTTGGCATCAGAGACCATTGACTCTCCTTTCACTGACCCTGGGTTTGTCTTCACACCCTGACCCTTGGTCCTAACCCAGATGTTTGTGCCTTTACTTTGAAATATTTTAGGAGTCCCACAGTTTCCCAAAGAGAATATGTTTGGAGGTCCAGAGTATTTTAGTGTTATGAAAACGTGAACCCCCAACTCCATGGAAAGGAGAGGCCAGGAGGAGACAGGATTGGGAGTGGGGAAGAAGTCTGATGCCTGAAGCAACTTCTGAGGTTTGAGTCCTTTTTAAATGCTTTACATCAGAACACTTTTTCCCTTTTCATTTTGAAACATTATTTATTTCACAGTCAATTAAGACCATGTGTTTCTGATTTGTTAACACGCAACTCATCATCAAAATGTTTCTTGATGTTGAAGAAATTCATGTCGACTCTTGGACTCTTTTCCTTTATAGCCCCTGGGAAAAAGGCTAATGGAAAATTATGATTTTAGAAATCCCCATAAAGCTTCCTTTTCAAATATGGATTTGTGGGTTAGACAGAGACTGGAAAAGGGGTGGGCCACTTGTTTCTAGGGGCCTTGCTTTAAAAATGATTTTGGTGCCTTTTATTGGACCTGTCCAACCTCTGTTTCATGGGAGACAATAATTTCCACGAGCTCCAGCACACGATGCGGTCTGTGCTTAGATGACAGTGTTAGCAGAAGGTCAGTATAAAAAATTTAAGGTTTCTCATTTCCTTTCAGGCAAGTCCCCCCCGCCGCCCCCAGCCTTAAGCATCGTATTTAAGATTTTCTTTCTTCTTTTTCCTTCCTCCCGTCTCTCTTCATTGCCCCCAGCCCTCCTGGGCATCCTGTACACCCAGTAGTTTGAGGTCTTGATTTTCTAAATTTGCCTGAGGTGGTTTATGTGATTGAAAACCAATTTTAAGTTGGTGAGCACACTTGATTGTGTGTGTGTGTGTGTGTGTAAATTCTTTCAGGGAAAGAGGAGTCAGAGAAGAAAATCGAGAGCAGCCACGCAAGCAGCTTGCAGTGACAGAGCCTGCTGTGTGGCAGACACACACTTAAAGAGGCCCCCAAACTCCTGTTTGCCTAAATGCTCAGAAACACAGCACCTCTTGTAGCAACCTAAAAGTTAGGTTTTACACCTCTAAGATTAGGATGTATTCTCCCTGAGGTGTGGGGTGTTTTCTAGAGCATAAAGCCATCCTGCCAATTTCTTATGCATGAAATCATTATATTAACAAATGGGCTCTGGGATGTAATTCTTGTTCACTGCCTTCTCAGAGGAAAATTCTCCTGTCTTCCCTTAAATTTAAGTGAAGCCTCATAATGTCATGCTTACCCTAGTAAACTAAGAAGGCAGCCTTCTCTGTGAAGGCATAGCAGGCTGGTGTTCCACAGGGCCAGCTGCCCTGACACCCTCCTCCTCCCAGGTGCTGGCATCGGGAGGGTTTGTACACACATTACTTGAGTCTTCCTCTAATACCCAGGGATTCAGATTTGACTGCTAGAAGAGGAAATGATCCCTATTGCTCTGTAGTTTTCTTCCTTTGCCAAACGTTAGGCACATTTGACTTGGCTGCTGGAGAATCTCTCAGGCCCTCCCTCCATGTGAGCTGTGTCGAGAGAATGATTGCAGAGCAGATTACCTGAAACCTTAGAGTAGCCAGTGAGGGCTTGAGGATTTCAGTTCCAGGAAAAGGGTACCACATGGGAGAAAGGACATTTTCTTCACTTTCAGGACATGAGAAAACCCAGTAACTCATAGCAAGGGTGCTGAATTAGCAAGAGAAGTTTGACTTGTAATCAAAGTTAAGTGAGAAATGGTTTTTTGAACTCTTAAACCCAGGAAATGAGCCTGCCAATCTCCTTTATCTTAGAGATAGCATCTTGGCACCCTGGGAAACAGTGTTTTGACAAACATATTATTGCCCTCATTCTCATATCTTTGAGAGAGTCTTCAAGATTATTAGAAATTCTTGAAAAAGCACAGATACATGCCTGCAGAAATCTTAACGCCTCCACTATGATTTATAGAAGGTTTAACCAGCCCACACCAGTCTGTCTCTTTTCCCCTTGTAGTTACCATTTTGGGGACAATCGTGTTTAACAACATATTTCCTATGTAACAGGGTTCTGGCTGTCTCTAGCAGGACTCCGTCTCCTACATGCTACCTTTAATATGGTGGCTGTCCCCACCACTGCCCAGCTCCTTCTGTTACTTTAGTTTGTCCTTTCCAAAGATCCATTATCCCTGTAATTAAACAACCCACTGTCCCAATTAAGTCATTCTCTGTTACTTCAATTACATCCCATTGTTCTTTAAATCCTGATGTTTGCACTTCAGCAATCGTGTTTTTAATACTCCTAGCATTTGTGGAGAAACAGTGAAGTTAATTAACATTTCTTGAGCTTTTTTTTCCTTTTTCTCTCTACCATAGTGCAAATCATTTCCATTATGACTTGCAATAATACAGAAACCATTACTAACTTCATAGTTACTGTTCTGAGCTTCCTGATCAAAGAAGTGAAACCATTTTTTATAATCATTTTAGGTAAGTCATTCCCTAGTTGATGGCAAGCAGTGGAAAATGAAAAATTAACATTAAATGAGTGCTTTAAATGACTTTCCTCTTCATATCCTTTCTTCTTACACCTGTAATCTTGGGATTAGCAAATGATTTGGTTACCTAAATACAAAAGTATTTAATTTTCTTCTTTATGGCTCAAATGTGACTCTATTATTTCATTGCTAAGGATCCTTATTCATACTTGTACCCCTTAGAGAACAGTAACCTTTGTAGCAATTCATG
This sequence comes from Smutsia gigantea, assembly GCA_032199065.1. Lineage (NCBI taxonomy): Eukaryota > Metazoa > Chordata > Mammalia > Pholidota > Manidae > Smutsia > Smutsia gigantea. Next base: position 97,868 of record JAVSCE010018797.1, read on the forward strand.
GTGGAGATAAAGGCGTTTTTTTAGATTTGTCTTTTTGGCATGTCAAAGGCAGCATTCTGTTGGAAGTTACTGTTATCTAGAACAGGGGTCAGCAAACAAAAGCCTATGGTCCAACCTATTGCCCAAATGTGGCCCTGCTGCCTGTTATAAAGTCTGATTAGAACACAACCATACCTACTCATTTACCATTGTCTGTGGCTGTTTTCCTGCCGCAATTACAGAATTGACTAGCTGCAGCAGAGGCCATACAGGCTTCAAACACTTAAATATTTACTATCTAGCCTTTTTACAGGAAGTTTACCAGCCCTTCATCTAGAGCTTGATATAACAGAAAAAGAACTAGAATCCACCCTAACCCAAAAAGGAGAGAGGCCCCTCTTCTCTCCTTCTGGGGACACAACAGCGGACATGCTTCACCACTGTCCATACATCTGAAACTCAGTGGGGGGCTTTGCCGAAAAACAAAAAACTGTGAAATACACATATTGAACCTAATATACTAGAACGAATCATTTGGCCTAAATCAGATTCTCACTGGATTCTGGCATCAACAAATGTTAGCAGATGCAAACAAGTATAGAAAAATTTATGAGACTTAAATTTGAGGAAATTCTCTCTCCATTAATTTTTTTCTTTCAAAATGGAAAAGGCTTTCCTCCTCATTCTTCTGCTGGGGGGCAGGGTGTGTGCAGCAAAATACTTTGATCAGGAAGCTTTGGGCTGTCAGTCTTTGGTGAGGAAAGGGAAAGGAGGGTAGAGAGGGGATGTCAGGAGGCAAAAGCAACATTCAACGTTCGGGGGGCAGGTGGGGGGAGGTCCCATGGCTGCAGACACCAGCCTGAGGGAAACCTCAGATCAGCAGCTTTTCTGAGATTTAACACTTCCAACTCTGGGCTCACGCTGTTTCTGCTGAACTTCTGGAAGTGGTTTTCTTCTCTCTTTCTCTAATTCAGCTTGGTATCAGAACCACTTTTCTCTTGACCTTTATTTGGCTCTGAAGTGAAATTGGAAATGTATTTTATAGGTTTTATTTAATGAAAGCAATTGTTGGCCTAAGACCTTTTATGATAAAGTTGTTGGTTTGTAATAAATTCTTTTAAAATTGCCTTCTACGATGGTAAGGTCACTAGTGGAAGAGGAATGTGGTTGTGTGTCCAGATGCTCTGTAGTTCCGTGCGGAGGAGGTGGGGTTTGGATGTGAATTTGGGCTCAGCCACTTTACTAACTGGCTGTGTGACCTTGGGCAGGTCACACAACCTAGCCATGTTTCCTCCTCTGTAGAACAGGTGGTCACAAAACCTAACCTTGTATGTTTGTCATGAGGTCAGAAAAGAATGTATGTAAGATGTCTAGCCATCATGCCATGGAGTAGGTGCTCGTTATTTATTTATAATGTTGCTTGTCTGAGCTCTTTTTGTCAACTGTAAGGTCTTTGAAGCAAAAGTGTCCCTCAGCATTCTTTTTTGGTTGATTGTATATTGATGATGGTGATGACAATAGTTGATTAGCTAAATCCATTGTCATTAAAAGCTTATGTTACTATTAAAATGTTATCTATAATTTCTCTATCTGGGTGTTTACAACCTATGGCAGACAACGTTCTGTTAGACAGCTGTGAACAGGAGACTGCAGTGATAAGCCTGAACAACTCCCACCTAAAGGGGCTGGTTTGTGCCCCTGGGTTCTGCACTATATGTCTTCCAAATAGGCTTGCCCTTCTATTAACCCTTCTTGGTAACAGGCATGTGCCTGAGCCCATTAGGATGCAACTCTGCGGCAAGAAACAGGGCCCCAAGAGACCTGTGGCGTAGCAGCGGAGAAGTTGAGTTCCCTTCCACATTGTGGTTCTGGGGTGTGCCGCCCAGCACCGGTGGGAGCCTCTGCCCAGGGACTGCCTTGCTGACCCGGGCTCCTTCCCTCTGGTCCTCAGGTTGCCCTCAGGGTCCATGGTGTTCGCTCACCCCAGCTTCCTTCCACATTTATGCCAGCAGGACGTAAACAGGGCCATAGCAAAGGGGACAGATGGTCACCAGCTGTCTTTTAAGGAAGTTTCCCAGAGGCTCCACATAACATATCTGCTTAATCTCATTGGCCATAGCATAATCACATGGCCATACCCAGCTGCAGCAGAGGCCAGGAAAGGTCGTCTTCATTTTGGGTGTACATGAGTGCTATAAAAAATGCCTGTGGCTGGTACCTGAGCCACGGGGTGCTCCAGATTGAGTGCATTTGCTGGGGCTCCAAGCCAAGCCAAGAAAAGGAAGTTGAGCCTCTTCTACTAGGCTGACCGTCTAACCTGTCTGCTCTGATAACATTTATTGAAACTCTCAGGTAGACAGGAACTGCCCTTCACAGGTTTATCACCTCAAGTGGCCTTTTGGCTTTGAAATTAAGAGTATGGACATATCCTAGTTATGGCCCTCATCAGCTCTGTATCTTGGACATATTTCTGAAACTGTGTGTCTCAGTTTCTTCATCTGTTAAATGAGGCTAATGTGCCCACTTCATGGCGCAGTTGTGAGAATTAAGTGAATTAGCAAAGCATTTAAGACAAATCCTGGCACATGGTAAGTGCTGGCTATTATTATTAGAAACTAAAGCAGTATTCACTTCTTTAGCTTTTGTTTCTATAAACAGTACAGGGCTTCTTTCTCAGATGGCAGGTGGTGGTTTTGGAAAGGCAAGCATGGTTCTTTAAGCCTCTACCCTCTGTTCTACCCAAAGGAAGTGGGATTCTTTATCTAGGTTTCCTGACCTAATAGACTGAGTAAAGGTCAAAGCTCGCTGCTCACAATCTAATTAGTACTGAAGCCAAGTATCTCCATGGCCCAGAGGCCTCCTCGTGTAGTGCCACACATGCAGCTCCTTTCCAGACCAAGTCAAAGGCCCCTTCCTCCATGCAGTCCTTCCTGATTTCTCTCCCTTTAAAAGCCCTCCTCCAGGCTAGAGGCAATACCTCTCTGATCTCCACCTATACCTACTCTTTTCCACCTGGCATTAGAATTTGTTGTGTCTATCCCACAGTAGTTCTATCGGTCTTCAAATACCTCCCAGGCAGGATCAGTGCCAGGTTCTACTTTGAATCATCTGCAATGGCCTGTACACTATCAGTGCACAGTCGGTGGGTATCAGTGAATGAATTTATCTTCCTCAGCATTAACAAAGTGAGTTCTGTCAGGTTGGGTGCATTCAGCTCTAAGTAAGATAAAATCTGACGAATGGTGCTTGAATGATAAGAGCATGGAATGGCATGCTAGAGCAGAGAGTCTGGAGGCCCCAAGGCTGGCCCATCTACTCAGCATTGCCGGGGCTCTGGGTCACCATCTCCAGGCTCCCCTTGGCCTTATCTCCTAGTCACAGAAGAGCCACCATGGCTCCAAGTGCTGCTTTCCCTTTTGGATGGAGGGAAACCCTCTCCCCTTATGTCTTATTCCCAGAACTGGGTCACATGACCAGCCCCTGGTGAAGGAAAAGAGAGGTGCCACCCATCATGTTTCCTGAGTTAGGGCTACTGCTGTTGATACGTGGCTTCTGTTAGAAAGGAGAAGAGGCAGCCATTGACTGGACAGCCAACCATGTCTGCTGCTCCAGCTTTGCTGACACTCTCATGCCAAGGGAATAGGGAGAGCCAGAGCAGTTCCTCTGAACAGAGAGGCAGGTTTTTGGAGAAGAAATGGCTGTCCATTTTAGTGCACTTTAGCCTTTTGTGGGTATTGCAAATTAATCACCATCCCATGGATTTGGACCACGCTTAGTTTATAAAACATTTTCATACTTTGAAAGACAGGATCACCAAATGTTTAAGATCACAGAGCTAGGTGCCTGCTTCTACTATTTTCTTGCTGGTGATCTTGTGCAATTTACCTTACCTATCTGAGCCTCAGCTTCTTATCTGTAAAGTGGGAATAATAATAGGATCTACGTCATAAGGTTGTTTCTGAGATTATGCACGCACACGTATACATACACAAATACATAAAATTTAAAGCAGTGCACGGCACGCCGGAAGCACTCCTTCATTTGCTATTGTTACATGTCATTATTCAGTGATCTCCTCACTTCTTTGTGATAGGAACAGTTAGAATGTCACGGCTTAGAGAAGTTAGCTGACTCGCCGCGCTCCCATGGCTCAGCGCCAGGAGAAGGGGGGGACCTGGGCGGTCTGATGCCCTGCCCCGCACCTCGCTTACTCGCTTTCTCTGTGAGGACTGAGCGTCAGCAAGTACTGATGCGATACATTTGAACCTGGTGGCTGAATATGATTTCAGAGGTTTCGCTTTAGTTTCCCGAATGTACTAGGAATTGTCTGAACACAAGGGTGTGGTAAGGTCTCTCCCGCGGCCAGCCCCTCGCATTGAGTCAGGCACAGAGAGACTCTGGTTGAATGGGCCTGAAGGGAGAGACGGTGCTTCTGTAGGGGATCTGCCCACCCCCCGACGTGGAGCAGGGGCCCCAGTGCGTGTCCTGAGCCTGGGTTGGGTGAGGAGGCCAGGCCTGCTCTGAGAGACCCCGACTACACTTATGCTTTAGGAAACTGCTGTTTGAGCTCGAAGCATAAGCAGCATAAACAATGCATATAAATCAATTTGTGTCCAAATTGACTTGAATTCCCTGTGGACTCTCTAAAATGCCATTTTACCTTTCTTTCCACCTGTCTCACTGTGGAAGTAGTGGTAGATTTACATTATTTTACATCCAGTTAAGATTTTTTCCCTTTTGGTTATATTTTTAAAAAGAACATTTATTGCCTGTAAAGAGGTGTTTTTGTTGAAGACAGTGGTGCCCTTTAGGTAGTCAAAGAATGTTATTTCACAAATACCTGTAAAACTATTAAACAAGCTGGGATCACTGGAGGGCTGATGGGAAGGTACTTCCCATTTGTCCTTATCTTTAAAAGCCCTGTGAAATAGCTTAACAGCCATTACCCCCACCATGAGGAGAACAACTCGCAGAGACAGGGAGACACAGGCCAGGGTGCCCAGACCATAGGGACAGGACTCACACTCGCCCCACCAGCCCCTCCGGAGCCCCGTTTGTGCTGGGGACCTAGCTTCTAGCTTCAGGCTTCACTTACAGCAGATCTAGTGCAGGGTTCCCGGAGGTCTGGAGGGCTCCTGGGCTGTAGGTGGGACTGGAGTGAGGGAGGGCCACCGGCTAGGAGGAGGCTCTCCACAGCTGAGGTGGCTCAGGGTGCCGGCTCTGGGCCCGGCCACTTACCAGCTGTGTCCCTGGGGCAAGTTATTTGACCTTTCAGTGTCCTCACTCCAAAACGGGAATAACAGTCATACAACCTCTTTCACCAGCATGTTGGGAAGATTAAAAGAAGTAGGTCTTGAAATGGACCCGGCAGGGTGTCCATAAATATCACTATCATAGGGAGCCTCTGCCAGAGGCTTCACCACGTTGGTTCCTTCCAGACAGTCCACCCAACCATCACCGTCCCTGCCTTTCCCTGTCCTATTTCAGGGTTTGTGAGCAGAGAGGGATTCTGCACCCCTTCCTAGTGGGTGGCGGGCCCAGACCTCGAATGTGCTCTGAGGTCCGGCAAGGGAGTGACTCTGCTCCAGGAAGAAAGGAGCTCTCACAGGCCAGGCTGAATCCCTGCTTAAGCTCAGAGTTCAGACTCCACTGATTCTGACTTTTAATCATTTGGTGGGGGCCGGGCCTCACCAAAGAGTTCAATCTTGCGAATTGTAAGCAGGATTGTGGGGGCAAGCTTTAAAGGCAGTAAAAGGAAGACATGCATGGAGGACCTCCCCAGAGTTCAGAAGCTGCTTGTCCGGGTCAGGGACCCTCACAGCAAATCTCCCAAGTGCTCATGAGCCACACACGGCTCTGAGAGCTCCGCCGTCAATCCTGCCCTCACCGGAGCCCCAGGGCGGGTGCCGCCATCGTTCTGACTTAACAGGTGAGACGACTGAGATACCCAGAGGTTCCCCCGCTAAGGCGTGCTGGGCTGGGCTGGGCTGGGCCGGGCCCCAGGGGTCTGACCTCAGAGCGGATGCTGGGTCCTCCTCTGCTTGCCGGCAGCACGCTCCTTACTCTGGTAGAGGTACTGAGCGTGGAGCCAGCATCCTAGCTGCTCAGCTGCGGCTAAGTCTGTTTCCAAACGGTGGCATACCAATGCTAACAACAATGCGAATTGTGATATGTTCTGTGAAATAGTAACTGATCACCATGATTATGATCGTCATCATCAAGCCCTTCCCAGCAGCCTGGCCCTCTGCCAAGCCTCTGACATGCATTATCTCCACCTCCGTAACAATGCCAGAAGGCACATACCGTTATTACTCCCATTTTAAAGTTGAGTTAACTGGAAGGATCGCCACATTACTGCATTTTCACTCTTTTAGCATATCCATTAATTAATTATTTTACATTCCCTCGTTACAGCCAGGCTCAAAAAATAGTAAGGTGCCATTTCACACCACTCCCAGCCCCTCTGACTCCATGATCACCAAGGTGCCTTAAAATCTAAACTGTATGTTACGCTAATTACAAAACACTCTTAGCATTTCCCTGGATCAGTTCCCCAGAGGATCCGTAGCAGGCAAACTTTGTTGTTTTAGACCTGTTTACTTGTTCTCAGGCACAGGTAATCTGAAATTGCTCTTAAATTCATTTCGAAGTAGTCCTTAGTTCTGGGTTTTCATGCATTCACAAAGGCGTTACTTCCCCATTAGTCTGACTCTGAGGTTTTGGTGCCCTGGGAGAATGTTAGCTGACAAAATGTTAAGTAATGGCACGGAAATGTAATTAATGCAAGAGTAAGGGTGCGGGGTGGGGCCCCAGCACTTTAAGGAGGGCTCAGGAAACTGTCTGACTAAAGCTGTTAAGGGGGAGGAGAGATAAACTCTCCCATAACTAATGCTGCATATTCAGAAATGGCCTCTCCCTTGTGATGCGTATGGCGACCGCCTGACCTTTCCTGTCACCTGGAACTTCACTTCGGGGAACTGTGGTCCTCCTGTTAATGAAAAAGATCATTTCCATTATTCTCATCCACTGTGGAACCTTTCCAGTTCTTTTTTTCTGATGAAATTAGAAACCACCTTTTTTAGAGTATTTATGTGTATATACATTTTACTCTCAGATATATTTATTCAATGCTTGCTCCATAATGAGAGTTTTAGCTTTCTGTTTTTCTTTCCATTATCCCTGAAAAAAAGGGATCATGGAAAAAAGATTAAAATGGTGTGACTTGCTACGGTGTTTGCTGCTATGCTGTCAGAGGTATTAGTGCTCGCCAAGGTTTGTGTCTTTTACGAGTGCTTTTCAGATTTCAATTATCTAATAGACTTGGAAACTTGTTTGTATTCTTGCAGGCATTAAACGTCGTCTTTGAAAAAATCCCAGAAAATGAGAGTGCAGATGTCTGTCGGAACATTTCAGTCAATGTTCTTGATTGTGACACGATAGGCCAAGCCAAAGAAAAGATTTTCCAAGCATTCCTGAGCAAAAATGGCTCTCCGTATGGGCTTCAGCTGAATGAAATTGGCCTTGGTAAGGAAATGTGAGGACTGTTTTGTCCCAGTCCCCTGAGGAGCACCCTTCCACCCAGCCCTCCCTCCCCGCCCCCAGCATCCGAGCCACAGACGGCTAAAGCTCCTGCTGTCCTGGTGGTTCCTGGAGGGTCCCCTAGGGGCCAAGCCAAGAGACTGCAATGCTCTCCCGTGAGCACGGTGATTCTTTTTAGGAAATACAATTTTTCAAAGACATTGGTTTTTTAAAAATTATGTTTGTAAATGAGATTCATGAGATTGCTAACCCTGAGACGGAATGGCTTCACCTTGCATCAAGAAGTACAAAAAGGTGGAAACCACGTGCCTTCTGTGTGTGTTGGGTTTCACACTGGCATTTGATTTGTTTGTTGTGATACTGAGCGTGTCATTAGAGGGTGGCTGAGACTGGGTGTCAGCTCCAGCAGCCTGAAAAGGTCATCTTCCTCGCTGCTAATCATGGCCTGTGTTAAGTATATTCTTCATCCTCTCCCAGGGAGACACGGCATCTGCTGTGAATTCATTCAAGGTTCTACTGGTGCACCGCAAAGGAGAGCATACGCAGGAGCGAGGCGACAGGGCGCCACTTCACTCTAATGTTCATCAACAGTTTAGAGTTGAGCTCTGCACAGCCCTCCCGGGAGACTGTCGTGGGATTTTACAGCAGATAATGGGACGGGAAGGAGAGTAAAATCGCAGCAGTGACAGGCAGCGTAACGAGGTTCCTCTCCCCTCGATGTACAGTTGTAGCCTTGACTCCGCAGGCAATTAAAATCATCCCACCTGGCCCTCCCCATCAAACCTCCTGCTAAAAGGCCATTTAGAGAGGCCTGGAGGCAGGGCTGGCAGATCTGAGGGAAACCATGCAAATATGTAGCTACCCCATGACCTGGCTTCAGAGAAGCAGGGCTGCGGCACCCCTCCTCTGCCTCTTTCCTGTTGCCTAGTGTTGGAAGGACCGTTGGGCACTCCAAGACCATTTTAGTTTATTTGGCTAGATGCAGGGTCAAAGGGACAGTCCCAGCCAGGAAATCATCCCATGACCCAGGGCCACCACCTTCTTGCTCTGGCCTACCGCTCACCTGCAGCTCCGGCTGCAAAGGAGATGGGCACGCGGAGCCTGTGACCGCAGGGAAAACAGCTCGATGGCCGCAGCCCTGCCACTGCCAAGCTTGGCAGTGGTTGCGTCCTTGTGCCTTTCCTGTTTGTGTGCCCATCCGTTCCTCCTGATACAGGGAGGCAGGAAGCAGAACAGCCGACTAGAAGCTTCACATTGTAGTCTGATGGTAAATGGGGACACAGCAGTCCAGCCACATCAGGCTTCTGCATGTCTAATGCTCTTGCAAACTACCTCCAGAGCTGGCCTCTAAGGCAGAGCCTTAGAAACCAGCCACAGACGGTAATGAAATCCAAAACCAGAAGCAGCTATGCTGAGATTTCTTAGAACAGAGGGTAACAAACTCAGATGCCAAAAGGGGCAGGAGTATAATAAAGAAGGCGCATTGGCTCAGCTGGACACTAGGAGGTGGTGGGGCCCAACGTAACTGGGGAACTGCCACTGAAGGGGGGCAGTGCCACTTAGCTTCAGCCAGTGGTTGCTAAGCTCTGGACAGTGTTACTAGGTGATCCAGTTTTTAAAGGATAAATCAGTCCAAATTTTTATGTGCAATCTCCTGAACTTTGATGCTGGTGCTGAACTGATATTCAAATAAGTAAACCATCATGCAGGTTCGCAAAAATAGAAAACACACATTTGTGGGCCACATTCTGACCCTAGGGCACAAGTTGGCAGCCTCTGTAAAGGAATTTGACCCCTGGGGGTTGGGATGTTAGCCCAGAGTGTCCCCTACACAGGGAGCTACAAAAGGTGGATAGTTCACAGTACACCTCGCCAACACACATGTGGGAGTACACAGACTTTTGGTTTTTGCTTAATTTTTCTGAAGAGCTTAGTCCCTCTGAGGATGCACTATTTTGCCTTCATTGAGTTCACTTCCAGGCTTAGCCTCAGAGTAAAAGCTTCAGGGAAAAGTAGTCTTAAAACTTAAAGCCAGAAACATAAAACAAAAAACAAAACACTCAGGCTCCTGGTCTGGCTGATATGTCTCCAAACTTTCAAACACATGTTTACCACTTTAAGTTTTATCTGTTAAGAATTGCAATTATTACAGGGTAGCACTGAAAATTTCTCGTTAGAATTTTAAAAGAGAACAAAATGCTCTTTATTTATTTATTTTCAGAGCTTCACGTGGGCACACGACCAAAAGAACTTCTGGACATTGACAGCTCCTCTGCGATTCTTGAAGATGGAATAACCAAGCTAAACACCATCGGCCACTACGAGGTAAGAGCAAGGCTTGGACCCCAACGTCTCCTTCCCCACCCCGGATTCTAACTGGATTATATCATCTCCAGCATCCTGTGAATTCTGTGAAGAATTATAGGACTGCCACCATTTTCTGGACTAGTTTACATATTGCTTGTCTCTGGGGAAGAAGTTGTTTCCGTTGTTCCTTTGGAAAAGCCCACGAATTACTGTCTTTTGTGGTCTACTTTCCCCCCTGCCCCTGCCTTTCTGCAGGCTTCGCTTTTCCTGCAACCCAGTCATGCTCCGTCCTGCAGTTTAGGTCAGACACTCTTCTTTATGAGCTCCTCTGACCTGGTCAGTAGAATTATCATTTGGCTTGGCTGAGCCAAGCCAGGAAAAGCCTCTCAGTGCTCACGAGAGGTAGCGTGACCTTTGGTGTAGTGGCATTTTTTTCTGAAAAAGTTCTACATTTCCTGTTTTGTTTGCAGTATTCAGTGATACCTTTTGGCCCTGACCCACATGCTGGGTGAGGCTGAGGTAGGTAAGGGGCGCATGTGACCTCTCAGAGATCTGAGTGCCAGAGAAGCCAGCACAGAACAGGAGGAGACGGGAGGTTCCCAACCACACTGGGTTACTGGGAGTCATTCAGCAACATTCGTCTAAATCTTTGCTCAGTATCTATTGTGTGCCAAGATCTGGGGATGCAAGTGAGAGGAAAAAAGACCAAGTCCCTGACCTCAAGGAGCCTACAGCCCTGGGGACAGAGTGGAAAAGCGAAAGGAGACAGTGAGGCCACACCTTACACTGTAATGGAGCATCCGAGAAGGCTTCCTGGAGGAAGCTGTGACTGAGCTGAGACCTGCAGAGTAAGGGGACCTTAGCCAGGCTGGGGTGGGGGCCAGCACACCCAGCAAGGGAGAGCACGCGTGTTCTGCTTGTAGACTGGCTAAAACTCGAGAGGGCAGGGGTGGTAGTGAAAGCCAGTCATCGCTGACGTCCCAGGGCTCTTGCTCTGTGCCAGGTGCATCCTCAGCATTTCCCCTTGTTTCAGTTCCTTCCATCCCAGAGCAGTCCTGTGAGGTAGGCGGTGCTCCTAAACTGCCTTACGGATGGGCGCGCCGAGGCTCCAGGAGGCTTACTGACAGCCGGTCAGCGGCAGGGCCAAGGCTGGGCCTCAGGCAGCTGGGCTCTAAGGCCCATGGATCCACGGTTCTGCCAGGACGTGGCCTCGCAGTGAGAAGCCTTGGAGGGTCTTAAGCAAGGGAGATCAGGCCTCGGAAAATGGCTGTGGCTGTGCATGGAGCATGGGTATAAGAGGGGCAGACCCAGAAATAGGGAGACCCGTCAGAAGCTGTAATTAGTATTCTGGGTGAGGGCTAATGCTGGCCAGAAATGACACAGTGGCTCTCAAGATGCAGACAGGTGGGCCCTGCAGGCCATACGGGCCGGGGAGGGTCGGGGAGGGCAGGGGAGGGTCCAGAAGGCACTCGGGGCTGGTGGCAGATACAGGGCCGCAGGTGCTGTCCCAGAGACGGGGAAGCCAGGAGTGGCTTCCCAGGCCACTTGGGTGCCTCCTGTCATTCACGGCGGTGAAGTCCCAGGGATGCATGTCTGCACCCAGAAGGCCTTTGGACCCTGCCAGGCTTCCCCCTCCCCCGGGAAGAAGCTGAGACTGTTCCTTGCACAGAGCTTTCTGGGCAATAGCCAGGAACAGAGGACACCTCAGCGAGCCATTTGGCTGAGTGGGTCTCACAGCCAGTTTGGAAACAGTCGCTTTAGGTGACACAGAGAAAGCTGCGGATGAACAACTCGCTCCTGTCCTCAACCTCTGCCTCCCAGACCTTCCTACCGTGGATCATCTTGCCGAGAGCTGTCGTTCTTAGTGTTTGGAGTTTGTAAAAATCCCCAGGGAACTTTCTGAATGTACGTATTCCTGTCAGTGGGCTGCATTTGGAGAAGCACCACTGTTTCAGAGGGAGTTTACCAGACAGGAGGGGTTAGAGCTGGGGTGAAGTGCTTAGAGAGGGCTCCTCACGGCAGCAGTTTGAAGTTCAGGGTTGCAGCTGGGCAGAGATCTCCTCCCCTCCCTGCGTGCCTGGTAGCAAGCTTGTCTGGGCAAGTTTGGAAGGAACCTGGCCACAGGTGCTCTCCGTTGGCCCTCTTTGCTGAAGCGCTTGCCATGCTCAGCTGTGCAGGGAGGGCTGGGCACGCTGGGCAGGCCTCTCAGCATCCCATGGCAACCGTGTGGCATGGTGTGGGCCCCAAAGGAAGGGGCTGTGGCCACTCGCTGCCCTTACTAGGGAAAGGCAGGCCAAGCCGCCCCCCGGGAAGAACGGAGAGCCACCACAGCTGTCTACCCGGCAAGGGGAAGGCTGTCGGGAGAGAGGGAACATCAGTCTTCCATGGAGACATGGGCCGTGCGAGACACCTATCTGCTTAAGGATGATAATGAAATTAATCCGGCCTGTAGTCACTTCCCGTCCAAATGATTTATTGGCCTTATACCCTAGCATTGCCACACGGTCGTAATAAATGACAAGATTAGGACACAAGGGCTTAAAGGATTCTCCTTATGTTCAAAAAGCTAAGCCATAAGGCAAATGAAGGAAGGTCATAGGGCATGGCGTTCTCTGCCTGGACCATCTCAGATGCTCTGTTTTTCAAAGACTGTTGGGATGAAAGCATCCACTGCCACCCTCTGCCACTTGGTTCAGCAGCATCTGTGTAGAGTCAGAATTTGGAGTCATTTGACAGGGCTGGGATGAAGCTTACTTTGCCCTTTCGTTAAAGAAAAATTTTCTTCCCAAACACTTTCATTTCCCTCCTGAGAGACAAGATGCTAATTATCACTCTTATTCATTTACTAAAGCACCCTAGTTTGAGTCACTGTAAGTGCTTGAAAGCAAAAAAACTATATTTCATTTAAAAATAGGGTCTAACTTGGAATTTTAAGTGATTCAGACTCACCTCCCCCCAATTAGCCCAAATTAGTTAGGTTTTAAAGTTAATCTTTAGCGACGGCCAGGTCCTCCTCCTCGCTTAACAAAGTCCAATTGCTGGAGAACGAGCCCGCTGCCTCTCGCCTTGTTCTGGCCTTAGAGCAATCAGAGCGGAGCTGTTCTCTTCTGAATGACTTACTGTCCAAATATTTGAAGAGCAGGTTTCTAGAGGGCCCCTGAAGGCACAGCAAAAATGTAGCATCTCATGGCTGGGATGCAGCCTCCAGAGCCCCAAGCTGCTGGCAGTGCCGTGTCCACCTACAGGTCGGCCTGCTTGCCAATCCTGGGCGTCAGCAAGACGGCTTTCCACCCTGATGACAGCAGCGCTGTTCGCATGCATTTGCGCAGCTCATGTTCACAAAAGCCCTGTGCTGAAGGTGCTCTTATTACTCTCACTTTGCATCAGAAGAATGCAGAGGAGGGCCAATTTCTGCTTGTCTCATTCTGTCCTGTGCAGATGAGGGGTAAAGCCGACATCTTCACAAACACATTAAGCCAGAGGCATCTTTCTCCCCTATAATTAAATCCCTGCAAGTGCTTCTTTGACTAGCAGTTGCTGTGTGTGCATTTACTATGAGGGGAACTGCGCTGTGTTGTGGAGCTGGTGAATTCATTTGTGTGTGGTGGGGGGGAAAGTTGGTGGTGGCTTCCTCAGACTCAGGCTTTCTGTCCCTCACCAGCAGGTGGCTTGCAGTGGGCCCCAAAGGAAGGGGATGTGACCTTTGGCAGGATGGTGTTATCACACCCACAGGCTGCTCTGGAGTGGCAGTGAGCGTGCAGGACAGGTGGTGTGTCCGGCAGGAAATGCTCTCTACAGATCATGCCTCTTGTTTTCAGCTGCAGAGTTTTCAGGGGCAAAAAAAGACATTTAACCCCATGTCACTGAGAATGTTCCTTGTAACTGGTGCATGCTAATGCCAAAGTTGTCATTCAAGTGACATTTAAAGCTCATAGGAATGTTCCAAAGCATTTGGGTAAGGTCAGCGGTCCTTCCAATCAGGTGTGTCATGTGTGACACTAAAATAAAGGGATTGGACTGCCTCTAAAGGTCTCTATAAGCTTGAACAGCTAGATATTTAAGCACGTGGGGTGCTTCTTGCATACCAGGCACTGTTCTAAGGGCTTTTACAAATAGCATCTCCTTTAGTCCTCTTTAGAGCACAGTGAGATGTGGAGACTGTCATTATCCTCATTTTGAGGCGCAGGGAGGCTAAGCAACTCGGCCCGGGTCACATGGCTCTTGTCGCTGATGCCCCAAGGCTGGGAGCAGACGGGAAGGAAATGCACTGAGACCGCAGCTCCTCTGGGGACCAGAGGGATAACTCTGCTCAGAACTGGTAGTTACCTTCTCTGAGGTCAAATTCAAAAGGGTAACATCTTATGATGAATCTCATGTCTATGAGATTTATCAAAATTCTTCCTTTTTTCTAATCTTACTTTAATCCTTTAAGGCCAACATTCCTTGAAGAAAATGATAGTTCCCTTCATCAGAAGGGAGTCCTCTCTCAAGCATCTAAGAGCTGACAACTCCAGTGCCACAGAAGCGCAGAGAGCTCTTAGGCTCCCAGTTTCCCGCACACTCTTGGAGGCCAAACCGCCTCCCGAGGACTAGCTCAGGGTTCTCGCAGTCCTCAGGAGGCGTTTGCCAGGGCTAATTCCAAGCACACAAGAAAGAAACAGGAACCCTACTGGCATTTTCACTAGTCTTAAGACTCCGGCAGAGCTCTGCCCAGGGGCCAGGAACCACGTGTGCCTTGACGTGCCTGTTGACAACGTTCTGATCGCACCTTCCAGACACGGATGAGCCCTGAACCTCTTTGGCTAAAGGACTGAGCGAGGGTATCCCTCTGGCCCTGAGGACGATTCCTGTTTCATCTGCCTGCGGCCTTGGGGTGCCAATGAGAAGAGCTAAGGGGAAAGACAAGGAGAGCAGGCCTGAGGAGCGGCTGCTGGGACACTGTTAGTTGAATAAAATTCTGCTTTCACATACTATCATTTTGGGAATGGGGGATACCAGTATGGGTTTGCATGTGTTGATTTGTACTTATTATTATGTTTTGAGATTTTTTTTAAAGGCGTAGTGTCACAATATTTCAGATCATATTCAACTATGAATATGGTCAGTTTTCATAATTTTCTATAACATTTGTAGGCTAAGATTCCAGTTTTCCTTTTAGGCTAAACCATATGAACTTGCCAATATCTGACCATTTTTACCTAAAGAAATGGCCATCTCATAAGGTTTAATATAAGCTCAACCATGTATTTCTAGAAAATGTATTTTTTGTGGAATTATCTTCAGTTTATGCCATAAAGATATTTTACCACAAAGAGATCTCACTGTCACTTGCACATGGTTGTAGCTTCTGTTTATTTCAGGAGTGACTTTAAATTATTGACATGGGTCCACTTATCCCTGTGTGGGCGCAACTCTAAAGTCTATAGTCATCTCCACCTCATTCCAACATGGGCCAGTCATCACTGAAGGGGTACCGCCTTGTCACACTGAATCTGGGAGCAGCCTGAGACTGGAAGGAGTTTAACTTGAAATTGCCATGTGTACCAGTTCTGCTTGGGCTGGAGAAACCTTCCTGCCTCCGATTCATCTAGAGACATTAATCTTTCTTTGATTTAATTTGGTTTTCATTCCTAAAGCAGGGGCCCAGTGAACACTCCCTGCCTCACGGAGTACGGGAGGATTAATGAGCCACTTAGGAAAGCATTTGGAGTTTTTCAGATGGAACAAACAGCAGCATATTTTTAACCCTTTGGATTCTGAGGCACTTTTCAAAAAGGCATTTCTGTCCTTAACTTGGCAGCAGCCGAGACTTGTGCAAAACAAAATGGAAACCTTTTCCCATGACAAACATCTGTACATAAACTAGTTTTCTGTCTTTACAATGGTGTTAAAGCGTCATGTGGGGGAAAATGTTTCAGCCCTAGAGCAGCTGTGAAAGTTAGAAATACGCTCACACAAATACATGCTCACACGCACACAACTCATCCACTAATAAAATGCTTTTACTCTTGCTCTTGGGAGATAATTTCAGAGTAAAATTTCCTCGGTACAAGCTGCGTCTGCCCTTTCTGCCTGAGCGCTGCTCCAGCAGGGAGTTGTTGCCAACACTTGAAAAGACATTTGAACTTCTGGCAGCGCTCCTATTGGAGCCCATCATGGTGTTGGTGATTATAGAGCAGGGGTGCTTGCTTTTGGCAAAACAAAGCATCTGACAGTAGCCGGTATTGGCTCAACACTCAACGGGATCCATTTGGGGTTCATTCTTTGACAACTACCCAGAATGAATCACCAGCTTCCTTTTATAAAAAGATACTTATTGGCTTAGAAACAGCATATCCAGCTCTTCATGGGGAGGAACTTTGTAACTGTTCAAACATCCTCAGTGTCTGATGATTGCTAAGGGGGTACCTTCACAGAGTGTTCAACTGCATCAAATGGAGGAGAATGGAAAAATCAGCCAGGAAACAATGAATAGCTCAAGAGAAAAGGAGAGGATATTTGGTAGGAACACCACTCGGAAGAGCTCGGTAAGAATTCAGAATCCACGCCTGAGACACTCTGCAGAGGCCCAATGGTCCAGCCCAAACCCCACTCCCCACAAGGTGCCACGAACACAGCCGCTGGGGCCTCTGGCCTGCGTTCCGTGGTGCGCTGGACGGCTGCACCCAGAGGCCTCTCCAGGGCTGGCCATCCCTGTTTCTTCCCGAGGGTAACCTGAGGGAGATGAGGCTTTAATCCTTCCGCGTTTGTTCAGCCGGTTTGTACATTCTGATGACCGCTGTGCAGCAAGCCAGAAGAGAAATTCTAGGTTTCTACTTTTTTCCAAATGGGGGAAGGCCAGTTCTAAATTAGCGTTAGAATTCATTAACAGCCTTAGAATTTTGGAGTGGAGGGAAGCGGTGCTCAGCTATTAATATTCAGAGATGACAGGGTTAATCCTCCACAATCCCAGAATGGGGACGATTCGTGTATCCCTGACCTGTCTCTTCTTCAGGCCCATGTCTTATATTTTTGTGGACCAGCCCCTCGGAACAATTTACTCCTCCCAGAGTAAGGCCTGCCCTCTGCAGTTTAGCATCTAGTCTCCCTCTGCCTGAAGGGCACTTCTTCCCCTGGCTGGGTGTCAGGGAGGGGTGCTCTGGAGGGCCATGTGGCTCTGGGTTCCACGGCCCCAAAAGGCTTCAGACCACAACTCTTGACTTTATCTCCAAAAGCAGTGATACACAGACACTGTCTCAAGTGTGGTAGAAGCATTTATTTGTCAAACATGTATATCTAACATCTGTGGCAATTTTTTAACAGTCTGATTGAGAAATAATTCTTATAAAGATCACCTTTTTAAAGCATACAGTTCACTGGTTTTTGGCGGAGTTGTGCAGCCATCACCGTGACTAATTTGGGAACATTTTCATCACCCTGGAAAGAAACCTTAAGCTTATCAGAAGCCACCCCCATTCCTCCGCCCCCGGCCTCAGGCAACTAGTAATCTACTGTCTGTATAAATTTGCCTGTTCTGGACATTTTATATGAATGGGATGTGGTCTTTCACAAGTGGTTTCTTAGCATGGATGTTTCGAGGTTCATTCATGTAGCATGGGTCAGTATCTCTTCTATTGTATGGCATTTTTTTGGTAGCATATTCATACAGTGGAATAATATATACTAGTTTTTAAAGGACGTCTGCTGTTAGCTGCAGCAATGTGGATAAATACCCCAGAACTTATATTGACCCTAAGGAAACACTGTATGATTCCATTTATATGAAGTTCAAGAACAGATAAAACTAATCAATGGTTATGAAAGTCAGAATAGCAATTACCTCTGGATGAGGACTGGGGTGGGTATTGACTGGAAAGAGTACTTCTCAGGACCTTGACATAAATTTTGTTTTAATGTGGGTAGTAGCTACACAGTTACATAAGTGAACTTTCACTGAGCTGTACACTTACTATTAGTGCATGGTAAGTACTTTAAAAAAAGTATAGTTTTATTAAAAAGTATACAGCTTTTATGATTGTATAAGCTTCTTTAAAGATATAGACTTGCAGAAAAGAGAACAAATCATAAGTCTACTGCCTGATGAAGTATCAGAGGTGAGCACATCCCACAGCTCCACTCAGGTCACAAAACAGAACATCACAGGCCCCTCAGGAGCCCCTCCTGATCGCTCCCCCCATTCTCTTCCCCAAACGTCTGACAGCACTTTTTACAGCCCTGTGTGAACAGAGTCGCACAGCACGCTTGCCTTTGTGTGGGGTTTCTCTTGCTCCGCATCGCTGTGACGTTCCTCCTTGTGCATGTAGCAGTAATTTGCTCATTTTCACTGTTTGATATTCTGCCATAAGGATGTACCCCAAATTACTTATTCATTTTAATATGATATTTGGATTGTTTCCAGTTTGAATCAATTACAGATCATTTACAATGAGGATATGTACTTATTTCTGTTGGGTATATACCTACATGTGAAATTGCTCTGTCATACGGTTGGACACCAGCTTTAGATACCAGTTCCTGAAAAACCTGTCTTATCATTTCTTAACAGGTAAATTTAAAAATAAGAAAATAAAAATTAAGGTGGCCCCAGCCTCTCTAGACCCGCCAGTGCAGCATAGCCCTCCCTCTTCCACAGGGACTGCCCACCTCCCCGTTAGTCCCCGACACCCCACCCCACCCCCGCCTTCTAGCACCTGCCGCACCAAATTCCATCGCCTTGTCTGTCTCCACGGGACAGTGAGCTCCTTGAGGGCAAAGACGGCGTCTTGCTCATCACTATAGCCCCAGCCTCCGGCACAGTAGAAATTCTTGACAAATATTTAGCTTAGTAAGAAAGTGTAAGATCCATCCAGCGGTGTAATTCCTGGACAAAGTTGAGAAATACATTAAGTTTTGAAAACTCATGTTTTTATTTTTCTTTTCAGGTATCAAATGGATCTACTATAAAAGTCTTTAAGAAGATAGCAAATTTTACTTCAGGTAACCCATATCATGCTTTTAACCTTTTGCTCTCACCCAGCTTTATAAAGCACTACTTTTTGCCTCTCTCAGATGTATTGTCACAAAGGTGAGATTGAGTTGTTGCTGTGCATCTCTGAAGGCAGACGACAGCTGTTTCTGTTTCTGGGCCCGAGAAGGTGCGCCCAGCAAGGACGGCCGCACTGGGCGGCCAGAATGCCCCGCGCTGAGGAGGGCGCCGCCTCCGGGCGTCCGTGACTCGGCCTTCCTGATTCTCTCCCCAAGTCCTCAGCAGGAGGGGGGCCGGCCGAGTAGACCCCCTGGCAGACCGAGAGGGAAGCTTGCAGACGATCACACGGCCCTGCAAGCACTGAGCAAACAAGACCGCCCACTTGGGACGCCCAAACCTCCCAGGACGGCACGCGCGAAGCTCCCGGAGGGTGGGGGAACGTGTATGGGAAGGTCAGCAGGCCAGTGTCCCATCTCCTACCTGCCTGGCAGTTTGGGGCAAGGGAACACTGAGGGCACCTTGAGAAGAAGCGCAGGTCCTGCTCCACGTTTGTCGCCAGAGGAATTCCACCGCAGCCGAGCCACTCAGTGCTCAGGCCTCAGCAGGGTTCAGGGCCCCACTCAGTCCTCCTCACACACACAGCGGGAGGCCGGGCTTTGGCTCCTGGATTCAGTCCTAGGCACAGCCTGGTCGGTCCCACCGCGAAGGCAGGGCTCTTAAAATAGGACGACGTGGTAGTTTGTAGGGCACCCCTTTGGGGACCCCCGCTGTCCATCATTCCATCAGGCTACAGTGAGAGCAGCCGTCTTGCAGAGGGTGGCTGTCATTCTGACACAGGGGGGTTGGTGTCCCTGTGTTGTTAAATGTACACAAGCTGTGTATTTGAGGCCTCAAAGACGGGCCTTTTGCATTTGATCTCTCCTCCGGACTTCCCGCAGCCAGCACCTCTCCTTCCTCCGTGAGCCTCTGCTTTGGTCACCGTCCTAACCCTCCAAAGCCCGTCCTTGTGCCCTTTCATCACCCCGTCTATCAAAATCCCAACCCCGCGTGAACCCAGCCGCCTGCGGTTTGGGAACCTACCCCAGGCAGTGCCGGAGAGGCACACGGCAGCAGTCACTGTGAATGAACTCAGGGCGCCTGACCCGGGCAGGACCCTCAGGGCAGCCTCCTTCCACCGTTTCTCTAGGCAACTCACCCTGTGCCCTCCATAATTCCACCTTCTCTCCTCAGAGCTCTACCCACACAGCTGTCAGGTGACTCCACTTACGCCTCCCAGAGAAAACGGGAATCAGAACTCCCTCAGCATCCAACACCCTAACCCGTGTCTGCCCATTTCCTCATTTCCCCTTACATTCTGGGGCTTCCCTTCCTCCCATCCAGGGCCAGTCTCCTGCCTGGATCCCACCATCCTTCCCTGCTTTCTGAACATTCTCACACCACCCAACAGTCTATTTTCTCACCTGTACTTTCTGTACCGTCCCATCTATTGTACTGTTTCCATTAGCATATCAAGATGTTCTAGTCTGTCATCTTTAAAACGAAAATCCCAGTACCTCAATGCTCTTTTCCCTTCATTTATTACTTCCTTTACAGCCACACTTCTTCCAAGCCTGTCTTCACTCTGTCACTCTCCCACTTGCTCTATGAGCTCCGCCGCACTGCCTCCTTCTCCCCTTAGGGCCCTTGCCCCCATTCCCTTCCTTCACGCGCCTGGCTAACTCTACCCGTTCACTTAGGTTCAGCTGCAACATCTCTTCCTTAGGGAAACCGCCTAGACTAGGTCAGTTCCTTGTAGACACTTAGCATGTAATTGTTCCTCGCAATCCTTATCACAATTGTAATTCATCAGCTGTGTAATGAGTATGAAGCCTCTCACTCTAGGTTGTAAATCCCACTTGGGTGGGAGCTGGGCCCGTCTTACTCATTGCTGTGTTCCTTGTAGCCCTGGCATGCATTAGGAGCGCCAGGTAGACTTGTTAAATGAGTGAGGTCTGAACCTCTGCTACTCCATCCCAGCGGTGCTCATTCAGCCTTTTAGCACAGGGCACTTGCTTTCTCTACTCCAGTCCCTGGGCCATCCTGTCTTTGCCCTGTTCCTGAGACCTTAATACACACTGGGGGGGAATGTGTAGTTATGAGGAGTTCAAGGAGGAGAGCTCGCACAGCCTCTTATGTTGCTAGCACTAACAGGGCATTTTATGAGAAAGCCAATTAGCCCCTGGTTGTTTTCACGGACTGTTTTCTCTCCCTTTCTCTGGCATTCAGATGTGGAGTACTCGGAAGACCACTGCCACTTGGTGAGTTCAGGCTTCCTCGTGCTCACCGCTGAATTGGGTGCCTTCTGTAGCATGACCAGTCTCCTTGGGTGACGCTTCTACTCTGCCTTTTCCTGTAGATTTTACCAGACTCAGAAGCATTCCAAGATGTGCAAGGAAAGAGACATCGAGGGAAGCACAAGTTCAAAGTAAAAGAAATGTATCTGACCAAGCTGCTGTCGACCAAGGTACACTTGACTGCAGCGGAACGCTTTTCTGGCTGCCCTGGAGGGGGTGTGTGTGTGTGATGTGTTTGACTTAATTTCCACCGAACTGTGAAAATGTTACAAATCCCTTGTGCCTCCTAGCAAAGCAAAATGGAAGTTTAAGCTGTAAACACTTCCTAGCCCTTCTTTTTTATAAACTGCAAAGATAACAGCACTTTACAAATTTCTACTGTAGCGTCTTCAATCAAGAGTTTAATATTGTTCTCAGTCTCTTTAACTCACCATTTCATTATTGTTATTTTTTTAGGTTGACAGCATAATTATTCCTTTTAGTTTACTTGTTATTATAGATGAGCAGTAAAAGTCCCTCTTTGAATTGCAAATAAAATGAAGGGCAGGGGTCAGGGACTATAAACCTAGTAAATCTTTCTTTTTTTCCTCCATATAAAAGATGCCAGATGTGAAAGCCAGCAGAATACCAAATCAGGAGCAAGCTTTACCTTATCAGTCTTTTATTAGGATTAACACAAGTCTGTGTGGTGATCCCTTTTGTGCCCTAAAATGACTAGCAACACACCTTCCATTAACCGCACCTGGGCCTAGACTCCTGCACAGGCTTCTTCAGACTGTAGCAAAGGGTCTGCTTAGAGCTCAGTAGCTGTGGGTTGGTGGGTAGAGGACATCCAGAGCCTGTTGATTTTCTCATCTGTTACACAGAGCTATGCCTAGTTGGTTTTTGTAAAACGCTTTGGAAAGTACACAGTAAAACCCTGTGATACAAATATACACAACAGAAAAACACTCTAGGATCCAAGCAACATTATTTTTGAGATTTTTCCAGGCTGAACATAACTAATAAAAGCTAATGTGTGGCTTCTTGGTTTATGCAATAGCCCTACAAGTAACATTTCAACTGCTAGAGATCTCTAAGAGATCCTCCCTGTTGACTAAACACTGTTGTTATCAGCAAGACGCTTATAAACCAAATCTAAAGCTGGGCATGGATTTTCAGGGTCTTTGTCCCCTACAGTGAGTGCTGGCCTCATTTGACAGTTTTACACATATTCTTTTCAGCTTGTTTTTCCTCTCTTTTGCACATCATTTCTCTGAACCTGAATTCTATTTTGTTTTCCAAACTGCCGTGCTATTTTTTTAATCTCTTGAGTTTGATGTTTTCTGTCTTTCAGGTGGCAATTCACTCTGTGCTTGAAAAACTTTTTAGAAGCATTTGGAGTTTACCCAACAGCAGAGCTCCATTTGCTATAAAATATTTTTTTGACTTTTTGGATGCCCAGGCTGAAAACAAAAAAATCACCGACCCTGACGTCGTGCACATATGGAAAACTAACAGGTGGGGAGAAACAATAGGCGATTACTGACTGTTGTCACGAATCCGGGATAGAATCTTAAATAAAAGAAGGGCATAGTTATGAAATGAGAAATTAATATTTTGTGGGGAGTCAAGAAAATTCTTGAGTCTCAGAATTAGTAACTTTGCAATTTACAAGCTGCCTATACTCTGATTCTGTATAGAAATTTGTTTGATCAACTGCAGTACTTAGAATTGGCCAAAGGACTGTTTTATTTTTAACATTTTACCTTAAGCCAAGCATCCAGATTTATCCTAAATGTCTCCTCAGTAAAGAAATGTAGCTCATTACTCCACTTTGGAATACCTTGTGCATAAGCTAAGTAAGACTCCAAGCTGTGACGTCACAGAGCTTCTCAGGGTAAGCTCAAGCCCTTCCGAACATTCAGGCCAGCCAGACCATTTTAAATAAGTTAAAAACTGAAGTTCAGAACTCTAGGTTTGACCTCCCATTTAATCTGACTGTCTCCTTGAGCCCACTCCCTTCCTGTGTTCTAGCCTCTTATTCCCAGGCCCTGCTACCCCCACGCCAAGCTTGAGTTTGGTGTGCTACCATTTCACCGTGAAGATCATGGAATCCGAGCAGGACAGCAGGGCTAGTGACAGGCCCGTAGCCGTATGATTGGCTATGACAGAGTTGAGAAGATAATGGAAGAACTTTGATTCCCAAGTTCAAACTGTAGTATGTTAGAAGGGTGGTTAGTATAGTAAAGTGGGAAGGGAGGTCGCACAATAGCAGAGGTCCTGAGGCACAAGCTTGCCGGGTATGTGTGAACAGGGAGGTGGCCAGCAGACTTGTAGTGAACAAAGGGAAGAGTAGAAGAGGGCCCAGACCATGCAGGGCTTTTATCCGGAGTTGGGTGGAGAGTCACAAAGGGTTCTGAGCAGAAGAGAGACGGTCTGAGTCTGTGTTAAGGTTGCTAGGAGCTGGAGGGTGAGAGATTAGCAGTTTAGGGGTGAGATGGTCAGGTCCTAGGAATCTGATGAGATATTCATTGGTAACCTTTGTCTAATATAATTAGAACGATCTGCAGGAAATTCTTATCAATGGCCACTTTCAGATGTAACCCTGCTCTAGCCCTTCCTTTTAGTCCTTCAGTCCGTTTAACCCTTTCTTGTTCTTTGAGAGATGCTCCCAGCGGTTGCTTGGGACATTCTTTAAGAACAAGACCCTGAACAACCATTTACCAACTGTGATGAACACAGCCTCCACCGCCTGTGAATAGCTGTATTTGGAAAGAGATCTCTCTCTCTCTCGGAACAGCCTTCCTCTTCGCTTCTGGGTAAACATCCTGAAGAACCCTCAGTTTGTCTTTGACATCAAGAAGACACCGCACATAGACAGCTGCTTATCAGTGATCGCCCAGGCATTCATGGATGCGTTCTCTCTCACAGAGCAGCAACTCGGGAAGGTAAGGCCCAGCCTTAGCATTTCTTGTAAATATTCCAATAGTAAACAGCTGGTCAAACCACACCAGCTAAAAAGAAACAGTCAATGATGGGCACTGATGATTTGCTTTTCTGTCTCATTTTTCTTTTTTTAATGAAAACCAAGTAGATTATTTTCCCTACCCTAACTGCAGAACTCTGTGAAAACTTTTACAGCAAAGTATAAATTTTGTTTCTACAGACACTAAAAAACTATGGAACTACTGAAATTTGCCTGTATTAACTCCAGATGAATACACCTAAAAGAGTCTAACAAATTGCTCATGGGCAAGAAAACCCTGCCTGAGATTTCTAATGCTACCAGTTTGTCACTTTATAATCAAAACATCAATATGGTTTTTCTTTGCTAGGCAAGGCCCTAAGAATGCAAAGAAGATAAAAATACAGAGCGAAGTTTGAGAGAGATGTTTTGGTCTTATATGAACATCCGAAATATAATTAACTAAGCACTACCTGTACCTAATTAACACTGAGCAGGGGCTCTCTGGCTCCTCCTCCTTCCTTCTCCAACTTTTGTCCTCAGGTGGTTACTGCTCCCTTTTAATGTCTCTGGCCTGTTATTCTCAGTCCTCTGCCCATGTCTTAGGCTATCTTCCTAAAACATAAATCTGATCTTGTCAGTCTTCTGCTTAAACATCATTGTCTTCACAGTGCCACATGGCCCCTCCTGATTGGGCTTCGTATCTCTTTTCTATCTTGTACGCTTCATACACCTTCTATATTACAGCTTTACTTTTCCCAAACTTACCATGAACTCTTTTTCACATCCCTTTTCTGTCTCATAACCCCTTTGTCTAGTAAAACCCTTCTTATTCATTCAAGAAACATGATTTCCTAATGTGTACCAAAAACTGTGGGAGACTCATATTAATCTAAATATATCTACTCCATGAACTTGCCTTGATGTACTTCCATGCACTTTCTTTGCACACAACACACTTGAAGACACTTAAATGCTTATTTATTAGAGTAAAAAAAAAGATTACTTATGTTTTGATAAGTTTCAGCCATTACAGAGTGGCACTCAAAGTTATGATCCTTGATTTGTCCAACTCCATAGTCCTTTTCTTTATTCTACTGCCACTGATCGTGGTGTAGTTAAGCACAGTGTTAAGTTTGTCTTCCCAACTAGATGGTAAGCAGGTACTGGTCGTCTTACCTTTTTACACTCAGTATCTGCCCAGAGTGCCTGGCTAAATAAATGGTCAGTTAATGACTGCATGATCTGTGGGTTCTACAAAAACATCTTGGTAATATCTCGGTCAAGGCATGCTTCAGAATGAATGATTCATCAAGCTGCTGACACAGCGTTCAAGCTATCAAAACAGTATATTTAAAAATCTATTGGAACATTAGCCCTGAGTAAATTTTTAAAAAATTTCCATTGTCATGGTTATAATTACATAAAAACCTGCAAATTGCCAGGGAACTTTTGCAAAATCAGACAGTACTAACGACCATGTGCTTCCTTGAGGACACTGGAAGATAAACATAAAAGGGACCAGCAGAAAAGTCTGCCAATTACTTACCACTCCCATGGTTACATAAAGGGCTCAATCAGACCTACAATCAAGTCTTTTATAAATGCCTAAATTCACTGGTGGGTGAGGATGAGAGCAAATGTTTTAATTCAGGCTTTTTACAACCATTAGTAATGAACTATGATTGAAGTAAGTTCCATTGTTATAGTAACTCAAAATCATGCAAAAATAATAATTTTACTTCTTTTGAGAGGAAGGCAGAATATATTAGCATTTAATCTGCCTGAAAATAACAGTGACTCACTAGAACTATCTGGATAGCAGTCAGTCACCAACATTTCTGAAGGCTTACTGCATGAAGAAGCCTTATTACCAGAAGGTAATAATGGTGGTGGTAGGGGTGGGGGGTGGGGTGCAGCTACATTGTTTCTGCCATAAATTGCCCATGAGTCTTTATTCTCTTTGTGGTGGTTGCTTTTTTTCAGGAAGCACCAACTAATAAACTTCTCTATGCCAAGGATATCCCAACCTACAAAGAGGAAGTAAAATCTTACTACAAAGCAATCAGGGATTTGCCTCCATTGTCATCTTCAGAAATGGAAGAATTCTTAACTCAGGAATCTAAGGTATTATTAGAAAGTAGAAATAAGATTATACTTTCTTTTTAAAAGTCATTTCAGAATCTCTCAACAAGTCTTTTTCTTTAAGAAACATGAAAATGAATTTAATGAAGAAGTGGCCTTGACAGAAATCTACAAATACATCGTAAAATATTTTGATGAGGTAAGATTTTAAATAACATTTTAAAAGAGTTGATGTGAATCAGTCACCAGGATTTGGTGATAAAGCAGGTCTCAGGACAGCTTTGGCATCCCGAATGGCCAGGAAGCCTGTCTGAGATGGGGGATCCTGGCACCAAGCCAGGCCCTGCCTGTGGCTGGCCCCTCTTACAGTTTTATCATGCTGCCTGCCTTTGGACCAGCTTGAATTTACATTTGAGTTAATGGGGCCTACAGTCACACTGACTCAAGTTAACTGATAAGTAAGTAGTGATCCTGTTAAATGGGGCCAGCTTATGCTTGATGGTAATCTGCTAAAAGGAAAGCTAAGCTCGTTAAATCGCCTAGAATCTGTTTTCAAGAGTTTATATAAAGTATGACATATTTCTAACTTAAACAATTATTTCAATAAACCATTCTCCTTTATGATTAATTCTCCTTAATCTGGATTTTTTTCTTTGGGAATTCACACAGACAGTCATCAGATGTGCTGTTTCCAAATATATGTTAATTCCCCCTTCCCTGATTCCCCCCACTCAGTCATGCTGGACAGGCTATCCATGTCAATGGTGAGAATAGCTCACCAATTCCATTTGCTACTTGAAGATCAAGTGAAGCACTAAGGTAGGGTAGAGGCAATGAGTTCCTTAAACATGATAAGCATCCTTCTTGCCAGGGGCCAGGGGTCAGAGGGAAGCACTGGGGAGGGGAGGGACTATCCTGCCCAGGACGGGAGGGAGGGAAACACTCATCCCTGACCAGGATGCCCCTGCCTGCTGCATTTAAGAAGAAATACTTGCCTGCATGTTGGCTGCCCAGGAATGCTTGCTGTGCTTGGAATGGCTGTGACATAATGCATAAAACAGGGCCTTGGAAGTCTGGCCACATATTTGTAAGCAAATAGTTGGTCTTTCTTGGGAGCTTCTATTTTAAGCCAAAGTGGTGTTGATCCTGTGATAATGACTTAGCAAAACAACTTATAAAGTGAGTATATAAATGATCAAAGAAAATGTTGGCATCTGTTTCATACAGATTTTACCACTAACAGCATCAGGAATGCAAAAAAAAAAAACAACCCACCAGAATTGTAATGCTAAAACAACAATATCTAAAATAACTGTTCTAATTGTCAACAGATTCTAAATAAACTAGAAAGAGAACGAGGGCTGGAAGAAGCTCAGAAACAACTCTTGCATGTAAAAGTCTTATTTGATGAAAAGAAGAGATGCAAGTGGATGTGAGCACTCTGGGGCCTGGCTTAATCTGGCACAAGTTCTTCAGACAACTTGGGAGCAAAATGGCTGCTTGAGCTACTCTGTCATTAGTTTTTAAGTTTGCACATAGGTTCCACACACTGTCTTTTTAAGAGACCGAGGCACATGCACAGCTTTTAGAAAGCATTCCAACCACTGTGCCTGTGTGTATGCTGTGGGAACCTTTCTGTAAATAGAGTTGAAGTGGTTGTTGCAAACAGCCCTTGTTTACAGAGAATACAGGGCCAGTGAGCAAGTGTCAGTCTTGTAACTACAGTCTCCACTTAAGCACAATGATATAAGTGGTTTCATTTGAAAACTACAGCTATGTAGCACTTGTGACTACACTGCACCTCTGCCGAAAAGGGACATTGCCAATTATCAAAACAAAATGTGAAATGAGTCATTTGGAAACAAGGTGGGGGTGTTAGGGCAACCTCGAGGATTTGCAGCATTGAAACTTTCCCCAGTAGTTCTTGGAAAAGCTGACCGCAGAATTTGGTAGTGTGTACATTTAGCATTTGTGAGTGTGTGTGTGTGTGTGTGTGTGTGTTTAAACCAAAAACTAACAGTGTTGCAACATTGTTGAAAGGGCTCGTGTTTTTCAGTGGTCACCAACTGCACTCCATCAAACTCACCTCCATTTCACAACTGAGATCCAGAGCAAGGAGAGCAAGTAGGCCTCATTAAACCCAACAGCATTTTATTCAGAAACTTTGTCCAAACGTGTCCTCATTTTTTTTTCATACTAAATGTATCTGATAGTGGACATGTTGGCTACTGTATCATTAGTTTACTTCTGCCTAAAAACTGATCAGAATTAATCCTACATTTCTATACTAGTGTCTCCTTGCTTTAGATATCTGGTGAACCCTGTGGTTATAAATACTTGTGTGTGATTTAAAAACAAAACAAAACACATTTTACATTTCATGAAATTGTTGTTCACACTGGAGTATTATATATGAATATATATATTTGAGGCCCAAGGCCTGAAAAATATTAGTATACAACTTGGTATCTTAGTCTTACTATGTACTTTTTGAAAGTATTCCTCACAAGAGAAAGAATTAAAAATACCCATTTTATTCATGCCTTTCTTTTTAAAGAATTCGCTACCCAGTTATACTGTCTTTTTATTGCTGGTTTTCTATTCCTGAATGTTTGCTGCTCATGGCCAATTTTAATACCACTGTGTTTCCTTCTGTTAAACCAGAAGTAAAAAGTTTGTCAACTTTCACACTTTCCTTGTGGCACCTTTACCCTTGGTGCTCCAAATCCCTGATGGAGGAAAGAAATTTTTTCAAGTAGCAAATAAATTTGCTTTGATTATATCTTTAAAATCATTTGCCAACATTGTGTGGTAATGATATCAGCATTTAAATGTGAATTTATCTTAAATGCAATTCTTCTTGCTCCTCAATATCTGGTTGAGAGGAGACACCAAAACAAACTGATCAGAAAAAATAAGCAGTTATTGCCTCGATAGGCACCTTCCTTCCCAATCCCATCATTTCTGACCATTGTCTGTCCAATGGACACACCTCAAAAATACTACCAAATAGCTTACTTACAAGGATAAAGGTGAGAGGTCTGGTCCCCAGGTGCAGCTGCCACAGTGTCGATGTGAAGGCACTCAGAGGAGAACAAAAGAAGAGCTGAGAGCCAGGGATAGGAGAGTTGCCCAAAAGACTTCCCCTTCTTTAGGGTCCAGAAATGCCAAGAAAATGCAAAGGATCAACTACAGCTTTATCTAGGTACTTAATAAATGCTACATGAGGGTGTCCCTGTCCAGCTCTCCGGCACATGAGCTCTGCATGGAGACTTAGCCTCCTCGTCCGGAACTGTGCTGCTGAGAACTGTGGGCAAGTCACTTACCTCTTTGTGCCTCAATTTCTGTACAATAATTCTGACCTACCTCACTGAGGTGGCGTGAAGATTCACTGATGTGTGTAGCGTTTGTCAATCCTCCAGTGAAAAGCACTATCTAGGTCACATTAGCCAAACACAGTAAATGGCCAAATTAGATATGTGCTGAAGACAATCAGTCACTGGGTCTATATTAAACAGCAACCAGAGAAATAAATGGCAAACAATTTCTATTTTCAACTTTCTTTGCATATTTTTTTGATGCAAAACCATTTATAAACTTTTTTTTTCCTAACACTAGTGTCTACGGCAGCATTTAAAAATTAATTCTGTTACCTTTTCTGTATTAGGGATTTAAAGTCTATTTCTTACTGTATACCTGATTGAAGCTGTTCTTGGAGATGAATGTTTTAAATGTCTATATCAAAAAATAAACATTTTGGTGTAGATATGGGCTGTGTTGTCTCTTTTTCCTTCAAATTTCTAGTTAAAATAGCTTTTATTCTAAGTGGTTCCATGGAAATCATTTTTTAAGAATAAGGTGTCACTGTATGCTCTAAGTGAATAAGCATCTTATCTATTATGTAGTAAATCTAGTCTCCTCAAAGATGCTAAGGGCTGATCAATTACATTCCTGGCCTCCATTATCAACCTGGTCTTCTTATCGTGAAGACTTCTGGCTAATGAACATTCCACCTAGTTTGGCAGATTTGAGCTTTGCTTTGTGGATGTGCAGTATTTCCAGCAGAATTCCTTATGAAGCACAGAAATGAAACATTTATAATAATTTGGTTAGATCCCAAACTGGGAAGCGAAGTTAAATACCAAGCATATTTCTAAAGGGACCCCGCCCCCGCCCCCCCCAACCCCTGGGTTCAAGGTTTGCAATGAACTGCCTTTGTTTTATACAGCCATAGGATTTAATTATCCATACTTTGTTATTTTCTATTAATTCTAACTCAACAAAGCCAAAATTAGTGAGATTTACATTGCTAAATGCATACTTCTGGTCAAAATAAAACATAAGATGACAGAGATAGAAAAATATTTATTAAGCTATTTAACAAATTACATGTATACAGCTTTTAGAAAAGGTAGCATTTTTGTAATGAATATTTATTTAGATATGTTTTACTTTTTTGTTAATTTTTAGATTGTTACCTTTTATCAAGAACAAGAGGTTTAACTCCTGTATATAGTAAACCATAACATGTTTACTGACCCTGTTACTGCCAAGCATCTCAGAAGAGGGAATTCAACATGGGAGTATTTCAGGCAAATGCCAAAAAAATTCAACAAATTTATAAAATAATTTAAAACTTTGATTTCCCTAATTAGTACCTTTTACTTACTTTTGTATTTTTACATTGTCAAAGGGTCATCAAATATTCTAAACATCTCTGAAGCTGTAGTAATGCTTCACTTGTCATTAGTATAATTCTAAGAGTTGGACACTGATGCAATTACAGCACATAGTTGGTACCTTTTCTTGAGGCACATTCGAGTGTTTTGGCAAACAGTCATAAAGTATCTAAATGCCACATACTTTAAAACTTCAAGCTTTATGGAGTCACTGATTTCATCTGTTGTGATCTGCCTTTTCTCCAAGAACATCACTCCCCAGGAGATCCAAGTTCCTCGAGTTGTTTTCTCTGTGTTGTTTCTAGTTCTTCTAGTCTTTTGCGAAGTACAGAGAGTTCCCTTTGATGCTGTTCCTCCTTAAAAACACAGAAGAGAAAAAAAAAAACCTCAGGAAAAGTAGCAGGAAGATAACTGTCAGGCAGCAGCCTCAGTGCCTTTTATTCAGGCATGCAACATCTGGCAGAAGATGACCATTTTAGCAGCCTAAGAACACAGCAGCATGGGCTAGACTACTAACTAGTCCCTGCTTTTTCTCCTGCCTCAGGCTCTAGCCTTAAGCAAAACCCAAAGTCTGTTCTTCTCTAGGTGTAAAATTCACCAGGGAGTGAATCAGAAAATACTAATGTTGGGCCCAGGTGTATGGCACTTATATGGCAACTTTCTAACAAGGCTGGAGTTTAATAGCAGTTTATTATAAACAAAGCATTTGGTCTAAGAATCAATTCAGTGACTAAAATCTTGGTGCTTAAAACACAGTATGTAATTACTTATTAATAGTTCATCTTCTGAAAATCATCCAATGATTTTGATTCCTTCGATGTCTCAAGGACCTGATGATACAGCAGAACAAGCCTAGGTTTTTAGATCAGACAGATTTAGGTTGACACTCAACTCGGTCACTTACTTATTTGCTACGACCTTAGGCAAATCACTTCACCTCTTTCAATTACCTCATCTGTAAACTGGGTATACCAACTTCCCTCAAAGCATTTTTCATTAGGATTAAATATTATATGGAAAGCTCATGGTGCAGTATATTCGTCAATGCCTGGCAGTACTTAGTAGTGTATATAAGTGAGCTACCAACTCAGACTCATCGGTCAGGTTTCTGTGTTTGACCTGCCCAGTAGGTGATCTCATGCCTAGTACCATCACTACTGGATAGAACAGATTCAAATCCATTTTGCTTCTCAGTAAATTTCTCTGATAAAGAAAGATTTGAATTTTTTACTCTAAGAGGTAGAAAAAAACAGAAATGTCTGCCTAACTTTTTTATTCCCTAAAATAAATTTTCATACCTGCATATGAGGAGGAAAGGATAGTTCCATGCCTGGAATTGTGGCCGATGACTGAAAGCTAACAGGATTGACAGATGCTGTTGGAGGTATATTAGGAGCCAAAATTAAAGTGCGAAATTCATTATGTCTTCTCTGTATGTCCCTTAGTCTTTTCTGAAGCCTTGTGTATTCTTCAAATGGAACATTTTGTCTTAAAAATAAAAAAAGTGTTTTTGTTCTTTATTGAAAAACAGTATGATTCATAGAATATAATTTTAAATTGGAAGAGAAGGATTTCTAAATTAGATTTATCTGTATATAATATATTCACAAAATATTTGTTTAGAAAGATACAGAAACATGACATTACAGCTCAATCATATGTATTATTTTCCCATTAAGCAAAGATTAAAAATCTTTTGATATTTTTACTTTCTTTTCCACTCTACTCCCACAACCCATGAACCCTGAAACTAAAAGGAGACTCCTTACACCAAAAGGGTACCATCTTATTTTACAGAAAGCATCAAATAGGAATAGAGAAAATACTAGGTTGACTTGTATGAAGCTGCCATTTTTGTAGGTAAAATATGGTTAAATATAGGGAATTTCATACTGTTCAACCTAATCTTTAAAAATATAGCTAATGACAAAGGTGAAACTATCCAACTTTAGGGAAAAATTACATGGATAAAAAAGCTAATTTTTCAGGCCTTTACAGATCTTTTTTGAACATGAATTTCCTGACCATCAATCATACCAGTAAGTTTCAAAACCACTTGAAATTCTAGATGATCCGTGCCATAGCTGCCTAATCTTGAACTGATTATATTTAAAAATTAATGGTTATGGAAGAAAAAGTTGAATTTTGTTGTAAAATGAAGTTGGTGGCTTCTTACTTTGAAACAGAGTATTGTAAAGTTGGCATTAATTTCACAGCCTAGAAACCTCTTGGGTGTTCTAAAAAAAAAACAACTGTTCATATTTTGGCAACAATTACACCCAGAAGACCAGTGTACATTATAAAACATCACTGATTGATATTATAAGCAATTTCCATTACAGAAAAGTCTGATAGTATCTAAATGCTGAAGGCTATCACTAATTACCTGAATTTGGAAAGTATTTTTTATTCACTGGAATCAATGCCACTACCAATAACTTAATTTGGTAACTCTTCTCTGCTCAGTAATGATGCATATCATTAGCTGTGCTTGGATATAAATGCAAAACCAGAAGTTATAGCCAATAATATTTTGCCACACCAATAAGTCAAAAACTGGTCTTTGATTCAAAGATCTAGCTAGCCACATTTTCAGAACTATGCGGTTGTTTTAACCACCTTGTTCAGCAGCAAGAACTCATACCTGTCAGTGCCAACTACGACACAAACGCCGGGCATGTGTTAGAGCTAAGCTTTGGTTTGAAGGAACATTTAGCCAGAAAAAAAACATTACAAGGATCATGAATTGTAAGTATAACGAATAGTTTTGGAATTCTTTTAAATGTATATTTTAAAAGAAAACAAAGTGCGTTATACTGACAAAGTTTATAGTATCAAAATAAACACATGGGATATGTATACATACAAATACATTACCTATTTAACACCTGATTTTCTGTTTCCAATTCTTCTCTCTTTGCCTCCAAGACTTCTACTTTCTCCTGCAGTCTCTTCAATTTGTTTTCATGAAGAGATTTTCTCTAGAAAAAGAGAAACAATATGAGCAAGTATGTTAACACATGATCTCCTAATTGAACAAAACTATACAGCGAATATTTTACCCACCAAAAAATTTTTATTTAAAGATGAGTATTTTCACTGAATACTGGGAACAAAGATTACATTATACCTATTGAAAACTGCAAAGATAACTAATCACAAATCTACCTCATATTCTCAATGTGAGGATAAAACTATTACAATGCCAAATCGGAAAATTGGCATGAATAAATTGCTGCAAACAAAAAACCTAAAAAGGGAAGGAGTCAAATTTTACTAATGAGTTTGCCTGTCACCAGATAAGGAATCATGAGTTCTTCATTTTCCTGTAAGATATCATGTACTTAAAAGAATTAAAAATTAGAAGCATGTTTGCAATGATAAATTGTTCCCAAAGCAGTAAAGGATCAGAAAGCTGACATAGTTTATGGATATATTTCAGTTTGAAAGTATGCCTTCCTAAATATTAAAAAAGAAAAAAATTTAAACTTTACAAAGAGAAAATTTTTTAATATGGAAAAAAAATCCATGTATCATGCAAAAGAAGCATATGAAAAAAGTTTTTTCTCAGTTTTGTTTTATACAGAAACAACTATAAATGTTGGAACTCATTCAGCAGCTACAAACCGTTTAGGTTATCTTTGTACTGAAGCGTAACAGGCTTACAGAAAAATGCCCAGAACGTAAATGGAAAGCAAAATGTAAAACCGTAAAACACATGCCAGCACTGTCACCTCACAGGTCAAGAGCACTGCCACACCCAAAGTGCCTCTACCCTTCCTCCTTTCAATCTCTACCCCTTCTGTCCTCTGAAAAGGTAATCTACTTCCAAAGCTATGCTTAGTATGGTCTATTTTTGAACTTACTATGAATGGAATCATAGTATACACTCTTCTACAAATTTTTTTTCCCCAATATTGTGCAATTTATTCATGTTATTGCTTACGAGTGTAGTCCACTTACTGCCACATTCCACTTAGGAATATCACATAGTTTATTTTATTTCCCTAATCTGCTGTTCAGGGTCATCTGGGTTATTTCTGCTTGGGAAGTAACACTGCTGTGAACATTCCTTCTCATGCTTTCCCCCATCCTCCAGCAACCAGAAGGCTGCCTCCTACCTCTCCTCCTCTAACCCTGGAAAAGGACCCACACTCTTCTGTCCTTAATCACCCAAGTATGTATATACATATTTATGGGTAATTTAGGACTCTGTCCACCCACCCATATCAAAGAAATCACAGTGTATACTTTTCTATATCTGGACTTTTTTATTGTTGTGCAACATGCTATCTGTATGACTTAAGCCATGTTACTACTGCCTGATACAGTTCTTTTCCATTGTTATGTTGTCATCCATTTTACAAATATACCACATTTTATCCATTCTCCCATTGATGGAAATTTCCATTTTGACGCTACTATGAACATTTCTATGTCTGTGTACATTCCTGAACATGTTTTTGGTGGATAAATGTACTCATTTCTCTTGAGTATATATCCAGGACTGAGTCACAAGAGTATACACGTTTCAGTTTTAGTAAATACTAGCAGTTTTCTAAAGTGGTTCTACTAATTACATGCCAACCAGCATTATATAAAAGTTCCAATTGCTCTTCCTTCTTGCCAACACTTGGTATGGTCAGTCTTTTAAATTTTATTTATTCTGATTGAGTAGAACAGTATGTCACTATAGCTTTAATCTGCATTTTCCTCAGATCTAACAAGGGTGAGTACCTTTTTCTTATGCATATTAGCCACCTGGACATTCCTTTCTGTGAAGTGTGAAGTGCCTGTCCTGTTTAAAAAACTTTTTTGAATAATCTGTTCTCATTGATTTATAGGAATTCTTTAAATATTCAGATTATGAATCCTCTGTCAGATAAATGTATTGCAGCTCAAACTTCTCCCAGTGTGTGATAAAATTTTCTTTCCCTTAAGAGTTGTCATTTTAGAAAAAGAAGCCCTTAATTTTAATAAAATCCATATTATCAAGCATATCTTTTATAGTTAGTGTATTTTATATCCTATTTAAGAAATTTTTACTTATCCCAAGATTTTGAGATTTTTCTCTACAAGTTTTCCACTAGCAGCTTTTATTTTTTTACATTTCACATTTGGGTCTATGGCCCATTTTTATCTAATGAAATTGGGTTAAAGATAACCAAATGACTCAGCACTCTTTATTAATAAAGGACCACCCTTTTCCTATTGAAATGCAGTGGTACTTTGTAGTAAATCAGGTGTCCATATACTTGTAGGTCTACTTCTGGACTCCATTCTGTTCCATTTGTCTATTTCTTTATTCTTACGCCAATACCACAATTTTAATTACTATAGTTTATAATTAAGTTTTGTTATCTACTAGTGGAACCCCTTCAGCTTTGTTGTTCTTTAAGACTGCCTTGGTTATTCTAGTCTTTTGTATTTCCATATGAATTTTGGAATCTACTTTCTAATTTCCAAACAGAAAACTGCTGAGATTTTGATCAGGATTGAATTTAATCTACAAACCAATTTGGGAAGAACTGACATCTTAATAATATTGAGTCTTCCCACTTGTACACACGGTATAGTTTGCCCTCAAGGCGTTAATTTTTCTTAGCAGTATTTTTAGTTTGCAATGTAGAAGCCTTGCACATGTTTCATTAGATGTGTTCCAATTTTATGTTTTTCAATGCTAATGTAAATGGCATTTTAAGTATTTATTTTTTAATTGTGTGTGAAAAGAAAAATAACTGATCGGAGAAATGCCAACCAAAACCACAGTGAAATATCACCTTACAACTGTTAGGATGACTATTATCAAAAAGACAAGAAGTAACATGTGTTGGTGAGGATGTGAAGAAAAGAGAACCCTTGTGCACTGTTGGTGTGAATGTAAATTAGTGAACCATGATGGAAAACAGTATGGAGATTCCTTAAAAAAGTAAAAATAGAACCACCATATGATCCAGCAAATCCACTTGTGGTTCATCCAAAGGAAATGAACACACTAACTCAAAAAGATACATGCACTCCCATGTTCACTGCAGCATCATTTACAATAGCAAGACATGGAAGCAACCTGAATGTCCATCAGTGGATGAATGGATAAAGACAATGTGATACATGTACACAGTGGAATATAATTCAGCCATAAAAAAAGAAGGAAATCCTGCTATTTGCAACAACATGGATGGGCCCTGAGGACACTATGCTAAGTGAAATAACCAGAGAAAGAAAAATACTATTATGACCTCTTTAAATGTGGAATCTAAAACAAAACAAAAAAAATGAGCCCATAGATACAGAACAGATCGGTGATTGCCAGAGGCAGGGGTAGGGAGCCAAAAGACCCACAATTCCAGTTATAAAATAAATAATCCTAGGGATGCTATGGTGACTGTTGTTAATAATACTGTACCGAATGTTTGAAAGTTGCTAAGAGAGCCAATCTTAAAAGTTCTCATCATAAGAAAAACATTTTATAACTATGTAAGGTGATGGATATCAACTAGACTTGTGACCCTTTGTAATATATACAAATATTCAATCATTATGTTTTACACCTCAAACTAACATTATATGTCAATATCTTAAAGAAAAAGACTGCTGAACCCCGTAATAGTTTAAGAGAGCAAGCATAATAAAATGATTCATCTGAGCACTTAAATTTAGTTATTATGGCAGCTGGTGTTGGAAAAACTGGACAGCTACATGTAAGAGAATGAAACTGGACTGCTCTCCAACCCCATACACAAAGGTAAACTCAAGGTGGATCAAAGACATGAATGTAAGTCATGAAACCATAAAACTCTTGGAAAAAAAAATAGGCAAAAATCTCTTGGACATAAACATGAGCAACTTCTTCATGAACATATCTCCCCGGGCAAGGGAAACAAAAGCGAAAATGAACAAGTGGGACTATATCAAGCTGAAAAGCTTCTGTACAGCAAAGGACACCATCAGTAGAACAAAAAGACATCCTACAGTATGGGAGAATATATTCATAAATGACGTATCCGATAAGGGGTTGACATCCGAAATATATAAAGAACTCACACACCTCAACAAACAAAAAGCAAATAATCCAATTAAGAAATGGGCAGAGGACATGAATAGACACTTCTCCAAAGAGGAAATTCAGATGGCCAACAGGCACATGAAAAGATGCTCCACATCGCTAATCATCAGAGAAATGCAGATTAAAACCACAATGAGATATCACCTCACACCAGTGAGGATGGCCAACATCCAAAACCCAAACAACAACAAATGTTGGTGAGGATGTGGAGAAAAGGGAACCCTCCTACACAGCTGGTGGGAATGCAAATTAGTTCAACCATTGTGGAAAGCAGTATGGAGGTTCCTCAAAAAACTCAAAATAGAAATACCATTTGACCCAGGAATCCCACTCCTAGGAATTTACCCTAAGAACGCAGCAGCCCAATTTGAAAAAGCCAGATGCACCCCTATGTTTATCGCAGCACTATTTACAATAGCCAAGAAATGGAAGAACCTAAGTGTCCATCAGTAGATGAATGGATAAAGAAGATGTGGTACATATACACAATGGAATATTATTCAGCCATAAGAAGAAAACAAATCCTACCATTTGCAACAACATGGATGGAGCTAGAGGGTATTATGCTCAGTGAAATAAGCCAAGCCGAAAAAGACAAGTACCAAATGATTTCACTCATATGTGGAGTATAAGAACTAAGAAAAAAACTGAAGGGACAAAACAGCAGCAGACTCACAGAACCCAAGAACGGACTAATAGTTACCAAAGGGAAAGGGACTAGAGAAGATGGGTGGGAAGGGGGGGATAAGAGGGAAAAAGGGGCATTACGATTAGCAGATGTAATGTTGGGGGGGGCACAGGGAGGGCTGTACAACCCAGAGAAGACAAGTAGTGACGCTATAGCATTTCACTACACTGATGGACAGTGACTGTAATGGGGTTGATTGGGGGACCAGATGAGGGGGGTAGTTTAATCACCACAATATTGCACATGTAATTGTAGATTAATGATACCAAAATAAACTATTAAAAAAATTTAGTTATTATGCACAGAATTATTAGAAGTACAATTGACCCTTGAAGAACATGAGTTTGAACTGCATGGGTCCACTTACATGTGGATTTTTTTCAATAAATAGAAAATTTAAAAATAGAATATAAAATTTAGAGATTTGCGATAGTTTGAAAAAACACAGATGAACTGCAATAGCCTAAAAATACTAAGAAAACTAAATCAGGTATGTCATGAATGCAAAACATATGTAGACACTAGTCTATTTTACCATTTATTAATATAAAATGTATACAAATCTATTATAAAAAGCTAAAATTTACCAAAACTTACATAAACTTAGACCACACCTGGGGCCACTCACCAGTGAAATGTAAACAAGTGTAGAGATGCAGTATTAAATCATAACTGCATAAAGTTAACTAGTACACACTGTACTACTATAAATGATTTCATAGCCACCTCCTGTGAACTCAAGTACTCTAGTATCTATTTTAAACGTGGTGTGACACTCATCATCAGCACGTGAGTGGTTCACCTCTCCAGTAAATTGCATTTCACAGTAAAAAGTGATCTCTCACGGTTCTCACATGTTTTTCAAACCTTGGTATTTACCCAATGAGACCCACATGAAGTGCAACTAGTGATTTGGAATTGCCCCCAAGAAGCAGAGAAAAGTTATGTCATTCGAAGAAGCAGCTGAGAGTTTGATACGTATTGTCAATTGAGGCCTGCACCTGCAGTTACCCCCCATCTCAAGATACATGATTTCAGTGTAAGGACCATCTCAAAAAAAGAAGGAAATTTGTGAAGCCTTGGCTACAGCTCCACTAGCAGGCACAAAATCCTTTGACTTTTTGTCTCATATAGTCTTTTTATCTCATACTGAAAATGCAGCTTTTATGTGGCTGCAGGGCTGCTTATAAGAAAGGCATACCTATAAGATTCTACTATGATTTGAGAAAAAGTGAAGTCATTTTATGACAATTAAAACAAAAGGTGAAGGATCTACAGCTTGAGAATTCAATGCCAGCAAAGGATAGCTGGATAATTCCAGAAAGAGGTTTGGCTTAAAAAATGTTAGGATAATAGGAGAAGTAGCTTCTGCTAATCATGAGGTAGCAGATGAGTTCCCAGATGCCATTAAGAAAGTCTTTGTGGAGAAAGGCTATTGTCTGAACAAGTTTTAATGCAAATGAGAGTGCCCTATTCTGGAAAAAAAAATGCCCCAATGGACATTTATTAGGAAGGAAGAGAAGTGAGCACCAGGATTTAAAGCAGGAAGGGATAGGCTAACTCTAGTGTTTTGTGCAAATGCAGCTGAGTTTATGATCAGGACTGCCCTTACCTGTAGCTGCTTACCCCTAAGCCTTTGATGGAAAAAGATAAACACCAGCTGCCAGTCTTTTGGTACAAGAACTCCTTTTCTAGATTGTGATGCTTAGTCAGGATGCTGATGTCAAGAAGTACCTTGCCAGTAAGGGACTGCCTTTTAAAGTTTTGACACTGGACAATGCCCTTGGCCATCCAGAACCCCATGAGTTTAACACCACAGGCAATGAAGAAGTCTACTTGTTCATAAACACCAATCTCTAATTCAGTCTCTAGATGGGGGTCAAAAGGACCTTTAAGGCTCATTACACACTGCTCTATGTAAAGGATTGTCAATGGTATGGAAGAGAACTCCAACAGACAGAACCTCATGAAAGTCTGGAAAGATAACTCCACTGAAGACACCATTGCTGTTACAGAAA
Source organism: Smutsia gigantea (assembly GCA_032199065.1). Taxonomy (NCBI): domain Eukaryota; kingdom Metazoa; phylum Chordata; class Mammalia; order Pholidota; family Manidae; genus Smutsia; species Smutsia gigantea. The sequence continues at coordinate 138,474 of JAVSCE010018797.1, forward strand.
GCTGTGAAAATATCAAGCCCCAAACAATAAATTCCTGCTGGAGAAAACTGTCCAGATATTTGTACCTGACTTTATGACAGAGCCAATCAAGGAAATAATAGAAGAGATTGTGGGATTATGGCAAAAAAGGTTGGGAGTGAAGGGCTTCAAGATATGGATCTTGGAGAAATTCAATTGCTAATGGATACTACACCAGAGGGATTAACAGAAGACAACTTGATGGAGAAAAGTACTTTTGAACCAGTGACAGAAAAGAAATGGACATTAGACAGTCTGGCAGAAAGAAAGACTGCTTTTGACTCCTCTTACAACATGGACTCTTCTACGATATGGGCAATGAAACTAAAGCGAACAGTAGAAGGATGGTATTGTATAGAAAAAATTTTAGAGAAATGAAAAAAGAAAAAAATCCAGACAGAAATTACAATGTATTTCTGAAAAGTTACATGGAGTGTGGCTGTCTTTCTTGCTTCCCCTTCCACCTCCGTCATCCCTGAGACAGTAAAACCAACCCCTTCTTCCTCGTGAGCTTATTCAGTGTAAGGACAAGGACTAAGATCTTTATGATGATCCACTTAATTCATAGTAAATATTCATTATGTCACACAGTTTATAAACTTATTTTTTGTGCATGTGTGTGTTTTCCTGTGAAACTCTAAAGTATTAAACAGTGGCAAGAACTGTATGAGATGTTTTTGTGTCATCATCACTGCCTATACGTTCATCGTGTAGGACATTGTGTGCAAAACTTATATGCAAGCGGGGAGCCTATCCTTATATAGGCTTAAGGTAAATGATTATTTAATATAAAATTAATGAAGTTTTCCTACTGTTTTATAACTTTGTTTTCAAAGAATTACATTACAATATGCCAGTCTCTCAAAATTGGGAGAAACAGTATCAGCTTATCATCAGAGATAAGCAGTTTACAAAAAAATTTACTAGTTTCCAATACTATATTATGAATATAACCAATACTGTATGCTGTACTAATCTTATAACCATTCATTCATTAGTGTATAGGCCATGTTCCTGTGAAGAATTGTGCTGATTATACTAGGCTACCATAAAACAATCATATTGATGCTTCTTTGTTATCAATGTATGACTTGCTATATGTATCAATAAATATGAATTTCTTTTTCACATCTTTTCATTTTGATAACTAATGTTAGTAATACATGTAACCTCTACAGTGCTTTTTATCATATAAGACAATACTGATGTAGATACTGCCAGATGATTCATTTTGTAAACAGACAACATAAACTTATGGTATTGCTACAGTACAGTACTGTAAATGCATTTTCTTATGAATTTAACATTTTCTTTTTGCTAGCCTACTTTATTGTAAGAATAAGGCACGTGATACATATAACATACAATATATGTGTTTATCAGCTGTTTATGTTATTGGCAAAGCTTCCAGTCAACAGTATTAGTAAATAAGTACTTAGTAATTAATTTCTGGGGAATCATAGGTTATATGTGGAGTTCTGACTGCATGGGGGGATGGCACCCAACTCCACATTGTCCAAAGATCAACTATAATAAATACTAAAGTAAACAGGAGAGCCAAAAAGAAAATATAACTGATGTTTGTTAATTATCCTTTTCCCAGTAATTTTTAAATTACACATAATTTACTGTGCACATAAGAGTTTACTGATGTTTCAATTTTTACTCACAATCATGTCATCTATAAATGACAATTTTACTTCTTTAAAATTTTAATCTTTTCCTTGTCTTACTACACTAGCTAGGACTTCCAATAAATAAAATGTTGAACAAAACGGTGATAATGAACATACTTGCCTTGTTCCTGAACTTGGGTGGGTAGTGGGAAGCATTTGATGTTTAATCAGTAAGTATGATGTGAGTTGTAGGATTTTTGTAGATACAAAATCACTTGTATTCTTATTTTAATAATAAGAGTTTTTATCATGAAAGTGTATTAAATTTTGTCTGTTTTTCTCTATTAAGATGATCACAATAATTTTTTAAATTCTGTTACTGTGTTGAATTACACTGATCAGTTTTGAATATCAAGCCACCTTACATTGCTAGAAAAAAACACTACAAGCTAATGATGTATTATCATTTTTATATATCATTGAATTCAGTTTGCTAGTCTTTACGTCTATGTTTATGATGTAATTTTTCTTACAATGACTGTATTGAGCTCTAACCTCATAAAATAAGTGGGAATGTTTTCTTTCCTATTATCTGGGAGTGTGTGTGTTAAGAATGATATTAAGTGTTTGAAAGAATTTATCAGTGAAGCCAAATGAACTAGACATTTTCTGTATGGAAGGTTTTAAATTAAGGATTCAATTTCCTTAACAGACAGGGCTATTCAGATTTTCTAATTCTTTTATAGTTTTGTTAGGATGTTCTTTAAGGAATCTGTTCACTTAATCTAAATTGCATAACTCACTAGCATAGTTGTTTTTATGATATCCTATTGTTTTAATATCTATAAGATGTGTAGTGATACCTTTTTCATTCATGATGTTGTTCACTTGTATTTATCTACCTATGTACACAACTTTCGTGCAGGGAGTTTGGAGGAGAATCAGGCAAAGGCTTTATCAATTTTATCAATCTTATCAAAATACTTGCAAGAGCCAGGCTATTTGCAGTTCACTCTTAGCCCAAGGATACATCCATTTCAGGGTCTCAACCCTAAGAACCAGTGGACTCAGACAGAAACCCTCTCTCTGGCAGATTCTGAGCTCCGTCTTTTCTTCCCCACACCTTGTGTGGTTGTCAAAAGCTGTGCTTCAATTCTCAGCCTCTCGGCTGTCTCCTCTAGAGTCAGCAGTTTCCCCTAAAGGAAAAGCAACCCCAAACACTGTGTTCATCTCTCTAGGTTTCCTACCTCTCCAGCACTGACCTCCTAAATCTTCACTGCCCTTCATGGAGACTTTTAAAAAAATATTTTGTCTGATTCTTCTAGTTCTCATGTGGAGAGCTGATCCACATATTTCCTAGTCTGTCATGATCAAAAGCATATGCTTCTTTTAGGTATTTAGTTCAACTAATAACGGACATTTTAAAAATGGAAATGCTTAATACTTCAATATTTTATGATTATTCACAATCAAAACCTAGTTATATTTCTTCATCTGTATTGCTCATTTAAATTGCAGCAAAATGCAAAAATTTTACTTTCATCAACAAATCTTATGTACACATACACACATATATATACATACACAGAGAGAAAGAGTGCACATTTAATCGGACCCTATAGGTAATACAATACAGATTTCTGAAGGGAATTCTAGGCTTTAATTACAAAACGAGAGAAGGCTTTCTAGAAAAGATTAATAAATGAATTAGGAAGAATCGGTAATTCTATAGGGATATGGATTCACCTGAGGTTCTCCAGCAGGGGAATGATGAATAAAAAGCATACTTTTGAGAAGATTAATAGGGCATTAATGTTTAGAAAACGGACTCTGGGAGGTGGGTGTAAGACAGCAGCATAGAAAGAGCTTGAGCTGAATTCTGCCCACATAAACAGCCAACCGCACCTACACACAGAACAGTTAATTCAACCCGAGGAAAAAAGGAGGCCCGAGTGAACACCTTCTGCACAAGGAATTTTAAAAAAACATAAAAATAGGCAGGAGAGACAGGAGACACAGAGACAGAGGTGCCCTACCCCCAGTGTAGCCCTGTTACAGAAGGGAAGGGGGTCACTGAGCTCCGTGAGCACAGACTCGACTGCCTTGGGGCACAGAAAAAAAGCCTTGAGTTAGAGGCTTTAAACCTGACTGCCAAAGGGCAGAGGAACTGCTGGAACTCTTTCTGGGACAGGAGGTACTGGTGAGTGCCATTGTGTGATCTGCCCCCACCCCCCAACACACACAAACACTGCTAGTGCACATGGGAGCAGGGTGAACACTGTTGTTTGTATTTCCCCCCAGAACTGCCAGCATGAATGGGCACAGGGTGAGTGCCACTGTCTGCATTTCCCCGACCCCCACACTCCTAGTGTGAACAGGAGCAGGGTCAGTGCCACTGTGTTCCCCGTGCACACTGATAGCGCAGACACAAGCAGTGTCAGGGTGAACACACGAACCCCAGATGTGACAGAGGTGGCCTCCCAGCCCCTGCACACCAAACACAAAGATCCAGCAAGTCCTACCAAGATGGTACTACTGTGATGCTCATGCAGATTCACCCTGCCTGTGCCCCTTCTGTCCATGGCTGCCCCATTTGCATGGCCCCAACCCTGTGCCAACCTGGGAGACCCCTGGATAGCATCCATCCATCCCGGGCAGCTTGCCCTAGTGCATGGCCCTGGCTGCAGCCCATGAGGGAGATGCCTGGACTGTGCCCTCATCCCCAAGTTGCCCCTCCATACAGGCTCTAGGTTTGCTGCCCTCCCAGGAGCTTGCCAACAATGCCATTTCAATACCAGCTGTACCACCAGTGTGGCCCTGGCTGCCTACCACACAGGAAACCCCCAGCCACTACCCTGGGAACCTTGGCTGGCAATTACGAAGGTGACCCCTGGCCCACACCCTGAGTGCTGTGGCCATCAGGACACCCCGGTTCACATCCACCTAGCTCCAGTGAGTCAACCAAAACCACCAGGCACATGCAGTCTACCCAGAGAACTTTCCTATTAAGGCTAATCCTTCAAGACTGGAACAGTTATCCCTTTAACCTAACCTATAGAAACAAACATAGAGAATCAAACAAAATGAAGAGTTACAGGAATATGCTTGAAATGAACATGACAAAACTTCAGAAAAAGAACTCAATGAAACAGAGTTAAGCAATCTACCTGACAAAGAGTTTAAATTAATAGTATTAAAGAAGCTCACCACCCAAGAACAAAACCCCTGGGCCTGATGGATTCACCTCTGAATTCTACCAGACATATAGAGAAGAAATAACACCAATTCTCCTTAAAGTTTTCCAAAAAATAGAAGAGGAAGGAATACTTCCAAACTCATTCTATGAAGCCAGCATCACTCTAATACCAAAACCAGGCAAAGACCTCACCAAAAAGAAAATTACAGACCAATATCCCTGATGAACGTAGATGCAAAAATACTCAACAAAATATTAGCAAACCGAATTCAAAAATACATCAAGAGGATCATACACCATGATCAAGTGGGATTCATCCCAGGGATGCAAGGATGGTACAACATTCGAAAATCCATCAACATCATCCACCACATCAACAAAAAGAAGAACAAAAACCACATGATCATCTCCATAGATGCTGAAAAAGCATTTGACAAAATTCAGCATCCATTCCTGATTAAAACTCTCAACAAAATGGGTATAGACGGCAAGTACCTCAACATCATAAAGGCTATATATGACAAACCCACAGCTAACATCATACTTAACGGCGAGACGCTGAAAGCTTTTCATCTAAGATCGGGAACAAGACAGGGATGCCCACTCTCTCCACTGTTATTCAACATAGTACTGGAGGTCCTAGCCACAGCAATCAGACAAAACAAAGACATACAAGGCATCCAGATTGGTAAAGAAGAAGTCAAATTGTCACTATTTGCAGATGACATGATACTGTACATAAAAAACCCTAAAGATTCCATTCCAAAACTACTAGAACTAATATCTGAATTCAGCAAAGTTGCAGGATACAAAATTAACACACAGAAATCTGTTGCTTTCCTATACACTAATGATGAACTAACAAAAAGAGAAATCAGAAAAACAATTCCATTCACAATTGCATCAAAAAGAATAAAATACCTAGGAATAAACCTAACGAAGGAAGTGAAAGACCTGTACTCTGAAAACTACAAGACACTCCTAAGAGAAATTAAAGAGGACACTAACAAATGGAAATGCATCCCATGCTCTTGGCTAGGAAGAATCAATATTGTCAAAATGGCTATACTACCTAAAGCAATCTACAGATTCAATGCAATCCCTATCAAACTACCAACAGCTTTCTTCAATGAACTGGAACAAATAATTCTAAAATTCATATGGAACCACAAAAGACCCCGAATAGCCAAAGCAATCCTGAGAAGGAGGAATAAAACAGGGGGAATTACACTCCCTGACTTCAAGCTCTACTACAAAGCCACAGTAATCAAGACAATTTGGTATTGGCACAAAAACAGACCCACAGACCAGTGGAACAGAATAGAAAATCCAAACATTAACCCAAACATATACAGTCAATTAATATTTGATAAAAGTGCCTTGGATATACAATGGGGAGATGACAGCCTCTTCAGCAGCTGGTGTTGGAAAAACTGGACAGCTACATGTAAGAGAATGAAACTGGACTACTGTCTAGCCCCATACACAAAGGTAAACTCAAGGTGGATCAAAGACCTGAATGTAAGTCATGAAACCATAAAACTCTTAGAAAAAAACATAGGCAAAAATCTCTTGGACATAAACATGAGCAACTTCTTCATGAACATATCTCCCCGGGCAAGGGAAACAAAAGCAAAAATGAACAAGTGGGACTATATCAAGCTGCAAAGCTTCTGTACAGCAAAGGACACCATCAGTAGAACAAAAAGACATCCTACAGTATGGGAGAATATATTCATAAAAAACGTATCTGATAAAGGGTTGACATCCAAAATATATAAAGAACTCATGCACCTTAACAAACAGAAAGCAAATAATCCAATTAAGAAATGGGCAGAGGACATGAATAGACACTTCTCCAAAGAAGAAATTCAGATGGCCAACAGGCACATGAAAAGATGCTCCACATCGCTAATCATCAGAGAAATGCAGATTAAAACCACAATGAGATATCACCTCACACCAGTGAGGATGGCCAACATCCAAAACACAAACAACAACAAATGTTGGCGAGGATGTGGAGAAAAGGGAACCCTCCTACACTGCTGGTGGGACTGCAAATTAGTTCAACCATTGTGGAAAGCAGTATGGAGGTTCCTCAAAAAACTCAAAATAGAAATACCATTTGACCCAGGAATTCCACTCCTAGGAATTTACCCTAAGAATGCAGCAGCCCAATTTGAAAAGGACAGATGCACCCCTATGTTTATTGCAGCACTATTTACAATAGCCAAGAAATGGAAGCAACCTAAGTGTCCATCAGTAGATGAATGGATAAAGAAGATGTGGTACATATACACAATGGAATATTATTCAGCCATAAGAAGAAAACAAATCCTACCATTTGCAACAACATGGATGGAGCTAGAGGGTATTATGCTCAGTGAAATAAGCCAAGCCGAAAAAGACAAGTATCAAATGATTTCACTCATATGTGGAGTATAAGAACAAAGAAAAAAACTGAAGGAACAAAACAGCAGCAGACTCACAGAACCCAAGAACGGACTAATAGTTACCAAAGGGAAAGGGACTGGGGAAAATGGGCGGAAGGGAGGGATAAGAGGGAAAAAGGGGCATTACGATTAGCAGATGTAATGTTGGGGGGGCACGGGGAGGGCAGTACAACTCAGAGAAGACAAGTAGTGATTCTATAGCATCTCACTACGCTGATGGACAGTGACTGTAATGGGGTTGGTGGGGGGGACCTGATGAAGGGGTAGTTTAATAATCGTAATATTGCACATGTAATTGAAAATTAATGATAATAAAATAAATTATATTAAAAAAAAAAAAGAAGCTCACCAGACTGAAGAGGACTGGATGAACTCAGTGAGAACCTCTACAAAGAGACAGAAAATATAAAACAGAACCAATTAGAAATGAAGAATACAATAAATGAAATGAAAAATACACTAGAGGGAATCAACAGCACACTAGACACAGAATGGATCAGTGACTTGGAAGACAAGAGTAGTGGAAAGCACTCAAGCTGAACAGCAGAAAAAAAAAAGAATTAAAAAAAAATGAGGACAGGTTAAAGGAGGTTTGGGACAATATCAAATGTCCTAACACTGGCATTATAGGAGTCCCAGAAGGAGGAGAGAGAGAGAAATGGATGGAAAAATTACTTAAAGAAATAACAGCTGAGGAAAACAGACTTCCAGGTCCAGGAAGCACAGAGAGCTCCCAAAAAGATGAATCCAAGGAGGTCCACACCAATGTAATACACATAATAATTACAATGTCAAATATCAAAGACAAAAAAATCTTAGAAGCAGTGAGAGAAAAGCAATGAGTTATCCCCAAAGGGAAACCCCAGAAGGCTATGAGCTTATTTTTCAGCAGAAACTCTACAGGCCAGATAGAGTGGCATGATATATTCAAAGTGCTGAAAGAAAGACTTAGACCAAGAATATTCTACCCAGAAAAGTTATCATTCAGAATTGAAGGACAGATAAAGGGCTTCTCAGATATACACAGGTTAAAGGAATTTGCTACCACTAAGGCAGCCTTACAAGAAATGTTAAAGGAACTTCTTTAAGAGCAAAAGAAAAGGCTATAACTACATGAAAATTATGAAAAGAAAAAAGTTTCACTGGTAAAGGAAACAAATGCCAAAGGTAACATACAAATCCTTTAAAAGCTAGTATGAGGGTTAAAGGATAAAAGAAGTAAAATCAACTATGTCTAAAAATCAGTTAAGGAAATCACAAGGAAAAAAAAGGTTTTAAAGACGATATATACATAATACATGGAGAAGGAATTAAAAATGTAGTGCTGTTAGAATTCATTCATACTTAAGTAACTGTCAACAGAGTGCTATGTATGTAAGGCATCAATATATAAACCAAATGGTAACCATGAACCAAAAACTTGTAATAGATTACACAAAAAAATAAAGAGACAGGAATCTAACCATTAACACTAAAAGTCATCATGCGCAAGGGAACAGAGCAAAAGAAAGGAACAGAGAAGAATAAAAAAAAACCCAGAAAGTATTGAACAAAATGGCAATACCTACATACCTATCAATAATTACTTTAATTGGACTAAATGCTCCAATCAAAAGACATAGGGCGACTGAATAGATACAAAGCAAGACCTACTTATATGCTGCCTACAAGAAACTCACTTCAGGCCTAAAGACACACAAAGACTGAAACTGAAGGGATGGAAAAAATATTCCATGCAAAGAGAAATGAAAAAAGAAGCTGCAGTAGCAATACTTATATCAGACAAACAGACTTTAAAACAGACTGTAAAACAAGACAAAGAAGGACACTGTATAATGATTAAGGACACAATCCAGCAAGATGTAACAATTATAAATATCTATGTACCCAACAAAGGAGCACCTAAATACATAAAGCAAATATTAACAGACATGAAGGGAGAAACTGACAGTAATACAGTCATAGTAGGGGACTTTAACACCCCATTTACATCAATGGATAGATCATCCAGACAGAAAATCAATAAGGAAACACTGGTTTTGAAGGACACATTAGACCAACTGGATCTAGTAGATATATACAAAAAATACCCCAAAACAGCAGAATAATCATTTTTTTCAAGTAGACATGGAACATTCTCCAGGATGATCACACATTAAGTCACAAAACAGACTTAATAAATTTAGGACAATTGAATCATACCAAGCATATTTTCCGAGCACAACAGTATAAAACTGGAAATCAATTATAGGGAAAAAACTAGAAAAACACAAATATGTTGAGGCTAGACAGTATGCTACTAAACCACCAATGGGTCAATGAAAAGTTAAAGAGATCAAAAAAAACTTGAGAATAATGAAAATAGAAATACAACAATGCAAGATCTTTGGTATGCAATAAAAGTTCTAAGAGGGATGTTTACAGCATTCCAAGCCAATCTCAAGAAGAAAAATCTCAAACAATCTAACCTGACACTTAAAGGAATTAGAAAAAGAAGAACAAAGCCCAAAGTTAGTAGAAGGAAATAATAAGATCAGAGCAGAAATAAACGAACTAGATATTTAAAAAAACACAAAGGATCAATGAAACTAAAAGTTGGTTTTTTGAAAAGATAAATAAAATTGATTAACCTTTAGCTAGACTCATCAAGAAAAAAATAAAGACAAGATTCAAATAAGTAAAATGAGAAATAAAAAAGGAGAGGTTACTACTGACACCACAGAAATACAATTATGAGAGATTTCTATGAATAATTATATGTCAACAAATTAGACAATCTAGAAGAAATGGGTACATTCCTGGAAATATGCCATCTCCCCAGACTGAACCAGGAATAAATAGGAAATGTGAAGACTGATTCCTAGTAATGAAATTGAAGTGTTAATAAAAAAAACCTCCAACTAACAAAAGCCCAGGATCACAGGAGAAACATTGGCTTTGAAGGACAAATTAGACTAACTGGATCTAGTAGATATATACAAAACATTATATCCCAAAACAGCAGAATAATCATTCTTTTCAACTAGACATGGAACATTCTCTAGGATAGATCACACATTAGGCCACAAAACAGTCTTAATAAATTTAGGAAGACTACATCTTCCTAAATTTCGCAGGAGAATTCTACCAAACATTTAAAAAAGAGTTAGCACTTATCCTTCTCAAACTATTCCATAACAAATGAAGGGAAAGGTAAGCCTCCCAATTCATTCTATGAGGCCAGCCATCACCTTGGTATCAAAAAAGAGAAAAAGACACTACAAAAAAAAATTACAGAACAATACCCCTGATAAACACAAATGCAAAGATCCTCAACAAAATATTAGTAGACTGAATTCAAAAAGTACATTAAAAGGATCATTCATCACAACCAAGTGGGATTTACTTCAGGGATGCAAGGATGGTTCAATACACACAAATACAGGTATCTCAATAGATTCTGAAAGGGCATCTGACAAAATTCAGCATCCATTCATGATAAAAATTTTCAACAAAGTAGATATAGAGGGAACATACCATGACATAATAAAAGCCATATATGACAACCTACAACTACCATCATACTCAGTGGTAAAAAGCTGAAAGATTTTCCTGTAAGATCATGAACAAGGTAAGGATGCCCATTCTCACCACTTTTATTCAACAATATACTAGAAGTTCTAACCAAAGCAATTGAGCAAGAAAAAGAAATGAAAGGCATCCAAATTGGTGAGGAAGAAGTAAAATTGTCAGTGTCTGCAGATGACATGATACTATATATAAAAAACCCTAAAGACTCCAACAGAAAACTTCTAGAATAAACAAATTCAGTAAAGCTGCAGGATCCAAATGGCTCTTCTATACACAAATAATGAACAGAAAGGAATTAAGAAATAAATCCCATTTGCAATTACATCAAAAAGAACAAAATAGCTAGGAATAAATTTAACCAAAGAGGTGAAAGATCTACACTCTGAAAACTGTAAGACGCTGATGAAAGAAACTGAAGACAACACACACACACAATGGAAAGCCTATTCTACGCTTATGGTTAGGAGGAATTAATATTGTTTAAATGGCTATACTGTCCAAATCAAACCTCAGATTCAATGCAACCCCTATCAAAATAACAAAAGCATTTCTCACTGAACAAGGGCAAATAATCCTAAAATTTGTATGGAACCACAAAAAACCCTGAATAGCACCAAGCAACCTTCAGAAAGAACAAAAAAGCTGGGGATATCACATTCCCTGATTTCAAAGTGTACTACAAAGCTACAATAATCAAAACAGTATGATACTGGCACAAGAGCAGATACATAGACCAATGGAACAGAAAAGAGAGCGAAGAAATAAAACCACACCTTTATGGCCAATCAATAATGACAAAGGAGGCAAGAATTATACAATGGGGAAAAGACAGTCTCTTCAATAAATGGTGTTAGGAAAACTGGACAGCTATATGCAAGAGAAAGCATATGTATCAATGTCTAGCACCATACACAAAAATAAACTCAAAATGGATTAAAGACCTAAATATAATATCTGAAATCATAAAACTCCTAAAAGAAAACATAGGCAATAACTCTTGAACACCAATTAGTAACTTTGTTCTGGATAGGTCTCCCAGGCAGGAGAAACAAAAGCAAAAATAAGTGGGACTAAATGACACTAAGAAGTTTCTGTACAGCAAAGGAAACCACCAACAAAATGAAAAGGCAACATACTGTATGGGACAATATATTTGCAAGTTATATATCTGATAAGGGCCCAAAACCCAAAATGTGTAAAGCACTCATACAACTCAACAACAAAAAAACAAAACAATCCAATTTAAAAAATGGGCAGAGGACATGAATTTCCCAAAGATGACACACAGATGGCTAATAGATACATGAAAAGATGCTCAATATCACTAAATATCAGAGAGATACAACTCCAAACCCCCATGAGATATCATCACTTCACACCAGTCAGCATGGTAACATTAAGACAAGAAACAAGTATTGGCAAGAACATGAAGAAAAGGGACTCCTCCTCCCATACTGCTGTTGGGTTTGCAAATTGGTGCAGCCACTACAGAAAGCAGTAGAGGTTTCTCAAAAAACTTAAAAGAAATGCTATATGCCCTAGAAATTCTATAGCTGGGAATTTACCCAAGGAAAACACAAAATCACTAAGCCAAAAAGATATATGGACTCCTGTGTTTGTTGCAACATTATTTATAATAGCCAAAATAAGGAAACAACCTAAAGGTCCACTGATATATGAATAGATAGGAAAGATATGGTATATATACAAAATGGAATATTACTCAGCCATAAGAAGAATGAAATCCTGTCATCTGCAACAGCAGGGATGGACCTAGAGGGTATTAGGGTAAGTTAAGTAAGTCAGACAGAGAAAGACAAATATTGTCATTTCACTCACATGTGGAATCTAAAAAACAATACAAACAAACAAACAAACAAAAAATGAAATAGACTCACAGAGAACAGACTGGTGGTTACCATAACGGAGGGAAGTGGGGTAATGAGTGAAATGGGGAAAAAAGTTAGAGAGAATGTTTAATATTTTGATCTGGGCAATGGTTACGAGTACATATATATATCAAAATTCATTAGGTTGTATGCTAAAATTTGTGCATTTAATTACTGTATACATGTAAATATAAAAATAATTACATAATGTAGCAAAAAAGACCCTGAAGTCTGCCTCTTAAGAGGCAAATCTGGGGATAAGTTTCCTGAAGAGAGGGTTCAGGACAATGTTATCCTCATCCTCATCACTGTAAAAACAACCTTTATTGAGCACTTACTATTTTCCAGTCTCTAAGCTAGAATGAAGTAAAAAGCTTTGGTTGTTCAGTTGACTAAGAGCCAGTGAATGCCTTAGACTGCATCACTGTAATTATTTTTTTGCAGATACCCTCTTAACTTGGACTCAAGTTTCTGTCCTTTTTTAACTCACCTGGAGAAACTCTGACCTTGCTTAAATATAACTTTGTACTGACTGCATACCTGGACCTATGCAGGTCCTCAAAGTAGTTGGCAAACACACACACAAATATGCTGAGTGATCTCACCTTAAATTAACCACCACTAACTTCAAATGGGTCCTAGTGCTATCTAGCAATCCTACTAATTTCCCTAATCCAATCACTCTACCAAACTCTTAACATTCTTCCACAACTTCTCTTCTCCCCTTAAATCGTTCTAGCACCTCCTCACTCTCCATAGTCTGGGCTGATGACCCAGATTCTTTTTGTACAGAAAAAATAGTAGCAATCTGTAGAGAATTTCCACTACATCTATCAGTTTACAAGAAATGTATAACCATATATTTTGTCTTTTTTTCCAGTTACAACAGATGTATTGTCTTCCTACCCCTTCCACCTCTCAATTGAATCTAATGCCCTTCTGCCTATTAAAGGATATCATTCCTATAATTGTCCCCTATTTCTCCTGCATCAATTTTCCCCTCACTACTGAATTATCTATAATTTAACCCTTCTAAAAGAAGCCTTTTGATCCCACAGCCTCCTTAGCTACTACCCCACTTCTCTATTCTTCACAAAACATTTTAGACAAACTCTATATTCTACTTCAAGCAGGCTTGCATATCTACTACTACACAGAAACTACTCTTGACAAAGCCACCAAAAACATAGCCAAATGAATTCTTAGTCTTTATAGTCATCTTACTATCAATGTCATCTGACACATCTTATCCTTCTTCACTTGCATTTTTCTTCACTCGGCATCCAGTACTTTCTTGGTTCTCCTCCAACCACACTAGCCACTCCTTGTCAGTCTCTTCATCATCTCAACTTCTAAGTTTTGGAATTCCTCAAAGCTGAATCCTCAAATCCATTCTCTTCTAAATCTTCCTTCACTTTCTATGTGGCCTCATTCAATCCCATTGCTTTTCAATACTATTTATATGCTGATGCCTCCCAAAATCTTTATGTCTAGTACAGTCTTCTTTCCTGAACTAGAGTACTTAACACCTCTACATAGAAGTCCAATGGGCATCTCAAAGAGTTAACATGTACAACAAAGTTAACATCTTTATTGTTCCCCCAAACCTGTTCTTTCCAAAGTCTTTCCATGGCAGTAAATAGCAACTCTATTTTAACCAGGCAATCAAGCCCAGTATCTTAATCATCTTTGATTTCCCTTTTTCATGCCCTACAATCACTGTAAGTGCTACCTTTGTACCAGAATCTGACCACCACTCCACTACTATGCTGATGAGGTGACGTAGGGTGGAGCCTCTAGATAGCCTCAAGATGGGGCTAATCACCAGAAAGACCAAGTAATAAGAGGCTGGGATATTTCAGCTCCAGCCTCCTCTTCTGGAAGGGGAAGGGAGCTGGAGATATATTTCTATAAAAACTCATGAACAAGGAGACCTAGAAAGACTCCAGGTTGGTGAGCACATTGATTTGCTAGAAGGGTAGCACACCCAGAGAAGGCATGGAAGCTCCAGGCCTCCTGCTCTGTACCCTGCACTGTGCATCTCTTTTATTTAACTATTGCTGAGTTGTATCCTTTATAATAAAGCAGTGAGTGTAAATAAAATGTTTTGAGTCTGTAAAGCCATTCTAGCAAATTACGGAACCTGAGAAGGGATGGGAACACCCAATTCATAGCCAGTTGGTCAGAAATACAGGTGGCTTAGGACCTGGCATCTGACATGGAGGCAGTCTTGTGAGGCTGAACTCTTTAATATGTGGAATCTGATTTTAAATGAATTTAATCAGAATTTAACTGAATTGTTAGATACTCAGTTGGTGTCTAGAGAATTAGAAAATTGGTTGTTAGTTAGAAAACACTCCAGAGTGACCTTATTTGTAAAAAAGGGTCTTTACAGATATAATGAAGTTAATATGAAGTTATGATAGGGATTAGAGTGGGCCCTAAAGCCCAAATGACTAGTGACCTTATAAAGAGGGAAATCCATATAGAGACACAAATATACAGGGAGAACACCAAAAGATGATGGAGGCATATCACCGAAGGGTATGTCTACAAAGCAAGGAACATCAAGGATTTCTAGCAACTTCCAGAAGCTATGAGAGATATGGGACACATCCTCCCCCAGAGCCTTTGGAGGAAGCCCGGGTCTGCCATCAACTTGATTGTGGACTTCCAACCTTCAGAACTGTGACATAATAAATTCTGGATGTTTTAAACCACCCAATTCATAATAATTTGCTACAGCAGCTCTAAGAAACTAATACACTGATTACATTTGGAGGAAGAGAGACCTCAAGATGAAGCAAAGGCTTGAAGCCTAAGTGCTGGGAAGAATGACATTGTACTGAAGGAAATGAAAAGTCCAGAGAGGAAATTGGCTGTAAGGAATTATTCTGACTTCAGTAATCCAATACAATCCCAGGATAGTCAAACGGATGCCTTAGTGGTACAAACATTACAAAGGAGTAATACAAAAGCAGAAGAATATTGAGGAAAGAATCAAAGCTGGGATTCCCCTTTTGCCACTTTCTAGCCAAATTCATGCTCACTGACCATGTCTCTGATACCTTTCTTTTCCTGTGGCTTCTACACCACATTACAGCCTCTACCTTTCTACTAAATCTAGTTCCTCTTTCCAAGTCAACTTAATTCTTAGTCCTTTCATTCTTCAATCATTTCCAAAATCCCAAGTGTCTAATTATACATCTCTAATCTGAATTACTGATCGCCATGCTTTACATTCCATTATTTCTAGTTATCTACCAAGTATCTTCACTTAACAGGCTGGGATATGGATATATGGATGCACTGCCATCACTCTATATCTGACATGTGTTTAGTCATATATCTTCTTTTTCTACTCTTCAAATTTGGACACATGTTCTTCATTCCATTATGACAACTCCATTATATCCTCTCACAGCTAAAATATTTCATATTTTTCTTTCTTACTTAGCACCATATTCTAATTTTTTCCCTTCAGAATACTTCTAAGGAGTCATCCTTCACCTTCATTCCTATATCACAAGCCCAATTTCTAGACTTCTTACCCCATTTTAAGTTTATTATTATAGCTTCCTAACTGGTCTCCCTGTCTTTAGGCTTTCTTCTCTCTGGCACAGTTCTCAAACTTGAGTGCCCATGCAGACCCCCTGGCAGTGACTAGCTGCATTCCTTAGGTACTGCCTGTTGGCTTACTTCTCCAGCTGGTCATCAAGGGCAGGAATTAATCATGGCTTCTTATTTTCTTCTCAGTTTATAATAACATAATGCTAGGCCACACACATATTCAATAGATATTTTAAAACTTGAAGACTACAGTTCATTTTTTTGAAAAACATTCATAACAGCATCTAACCAAGAATTATTTCATAGAGATTTATCTTCAAATAAAAAAATCACAAGTTGTCATTTCAAGTGCCTCAAAAGGAAAAGCACAATTCACTGTGCTCATATCGAGAGCTCTTTCTTCATGCTCACACTTCAACATGTGAGGGAAAATACACAAAAAGTGACCAATCACAGAAGGGCACCCCAAAACAAGATAACTGGTCAAGCTTTCCCAAACAAATCAATTCAGCAAGACATCATTACAAAGGGGATTCTACCAAAAAACACTTACCATAAACGACATAAGCTTTGTGCTTAGGAGCTTGGAGTTGTAAACAAACATACGCAGATGGCAGTAAGCCTGGGAGTAAAGAACAAAGCTGCTAGCTACTCCCTAGTTTTAAGAACCACTTACAGAAAAATAACTCTAAAGGATTATGATTTCAGCCCTAGAGTTAAAATTCTGTGACTTGTTTTAAGTCTTACTGTGTAAGAAAGTTGTGACTGTTCTATGTCACTTAAAGAACCTAAAAAGTCTGTTGTGCTCTTATGAATTTTATTTATAAAACCATATAGCCAAAATTTTCATATAGGAGCATCATCTTTAACTTGAATAGGGAAGGGTTTAAGTTAAAGAAATTAATTTTATAGTGATTATTCTGCCACAGGAAGTAAGACATATGGATTATGGCTATAATGAAGACAAAAGCAATAAAGTATTTGAAATCAAAGAAACTGGGAAATTAAAACAGTACAATGCAGAAAGAGCACACAATTAAGAATAGCAAGATACAGATTTCAGTCATTCATTCATTCTTACTAGTCAAGTGATCTTGGCTACCTACCACTTCAGTTTCCTAATTTGTAAAAACTCTCTGAATGCTAAAATCCCCTCAGCTCTAAAATTATATAAAATTTTATACTTTTTATAGTATTTTTGTTACATATACTGTCTGCTTTTCTACTTTAACTGATGTGAAGCTGTAAGCCTCTGGAGCAGCACCCCACATAGGACAGCTCTGGGTCATAATTATTCACTGAATTGATCTCAACAATTTCCTATCATAATCCACAGATCACATTTTAAAAAGCAATATGGTTATTTACTATGTTCACACCCACCATTTGGCAAGTAGTTCAGTAGAAAAAAAAATTCATCCTAGGTCATAATACTAATGAAAGGTTATTTTTCAGGTTTCTTAAAGTATCACCTTCTTCCCTCTTTCTGGTGTACCTATGATTAGCTGATAATCCCTCTCACCACTGGATGTCACTTTTGCTCCAAAAGAACTCAACCCAAACCAACCTCAATACATTATTAGAATCTGATCTCTAAGACACTTATCTCTAAAACCTCAACATAAAGTTTCTCTGTGAAAGATAAAATCAACTCATAGTTTGTAGCAATTTTTAGCTATGATCTCTCATCTCAGACCTCCTCTCATCTCAGACCTCCTCACCTCCCCACAACCAATGCCACCAGTAAGGGAACTTATCAGATAGAGACACAACAAATCATTTGTGGAGTTTTTTAATATTAACCAACCCCCTGCTCCCCACTGGCTAACCTTGTTGAAAATAACTGCCGAATCACTGCTACAGTGAGTCACCGTTACTGCTGGTGTCATGTATTCCTTGGGTTTGTTGAGGTAGAAAAAAAGTAAAACACTGACTTAAGACCAGTCACCTGATATGACTTCATATGCTTCTAGGCTTCCAGCATAAATAGGATTTCCGAGATTTTTCCAAGCCATACAACTTCACTGAAGTCCCAATACCCCATATACACTGCCCAGTACTTACATGGACAGAAAGAGAGTGACATACAAGGTGAAAAACAAGCAAGCAAACAACACAAGTGTTTATATTTGAATATAAAACACCAGGATTCCCAGGTAGTAAGTGCTGTTTTCTAATCTTGATGTTAACTTTTATCATTATGGGAAGAGAAAAGCAATATTTAGAAACCAAGAAAAGTGGGGAAGACTTCTCATGTTGCTTTTGGCAGTCACATCTACGTAAACACATGAGAACTGTGTCCTTGGTTTCCAAATTTAGAATATTTAACTGATACACAGTTCTCTTTTCTTATGGAAATATGAACACCCAACCTTGCCAATAAACACACAGACATTAAGATACTGGTGTGCCTATGCCTGGAAGCACCTTCCTCTCATCTCAGACCTCCTCACCTCCCCACAACCAATGCCACCAGTAAGGGAACTTATCAGATAGAGACACAACAAATCATTTGTGGAGTTTTTTAATATTAACCAACCCCCTGCTCCCCACTGGCTAACCTTGTTGAAAATAACTGCCGAATCACTGCTACAGTGAGTCACCGTTACTGCTGGTGTCATGTATTCCTTGGGTTTGTTGAGGTAGAAAAAAAGTAAAACACTGACTTAAGACCAGTCACCTGATTTACTTTATTTCCATGATGCTCTGGACTATTTCCAAGAAAATAAAGCTTTTAGGTTCTGGAGAAAATATGCCTGCAAAAGTGAAACTCAAAAGGATCATGGCTGTTTCAGAGATCAGGAGAAGTCCTCGTTCCTCCTGCTGGGGCAACGAGGTATCTGCTCCTATATTTCTGTGTTGGAAACAAAAAAGCATGTTAACCACAAAAATGATGGTACACCTATTAGTTAAGCACAGTTGAAACAGACCTAATCACCCTGTAATTTAAGTGCAGAATGAGTTAAGTAAGTCTTGTACAGGCTGGTCAAGAAACTTTATCAATGAAAAACATCATCTCTGTAGGAATTTGCATATCAGCTCTGAAATACTGACTTGAACACAAAATTTAGGAATAAACCTATTGAGCACTTTGTATTTTCCCAATTTATCTCTGCAAGGTTGACAGCAAAATGTCATGTTTAAATTTCAAATTAAACATACCACTAAAATCTGTTTAATTATAAATTTTATTTTCCCAAAGTAGTTAATTATGTTTTACTGAGTAGAAATTACTTTAATAAGAACCACTTGCCTTTTTCTGAGCAATTGCAGCTCGCTGCAGTTTCTCTTTAGCTTGATTATACTTTTCTTCTCTGTCAGTGATACGTTCATGAAGCTTATGCTTTTCTTCCAACCATTGTGCTTGTTTCTCTTCCAATGTCCTGTCAGAAGAATGTATGCAGAACATGAAAGTTAACTCTTAGAATTAACTAGATATTATTGCAACTGTAATCAAACTTACTACCTGCTTCATCATATCCTTCAATATCCAACTGCACACACTGATGCACAGCCACATATTTGCTAATACTATCATTACTGAGTACTTCCCACGAGTGAGGCCAGTGCTTAGAATAGGATGTGTATTACATCATGTATTCTTCACAACAACCCCTTCAGTTAGCTACTTCTATCATCTCCATTTTATAGATGAGGAAACTGAGGCTTACAGCAGTTAACTAACTTGCTTAAAGACTTACCCCTACTTAACAGCAGGACAAACACTTGATAACCACTTTTAAACTGTAACAACTACACCGAGCCATAAAAACTGGGCCTAATAAAACTAGTTAAAAAATTAATCCAAATATCAAGTCTTAATGCAGCACGTTTTCTGGAGAGAGTAAAATTCATATAAATGATATTTTAGGATAACATCATAACAACTTATATCTTCAAAACTGTTCTGATTTTGTATCATTAGTATAGGCAGTACAAATGAGATTTACAAGTCCTGAAAAGTCAGATTACAATGCCTAAGGTCATACAGGTTTTAAGTGTCATAGCTGGGTCTGAAATTGCATTCTAATGATCCTTACTTAGTCCAGCTATTTTCTGCTTTCTAATTTTATGAGTTACATTCAGAAACCAATGATGAATTACTTAAGTTTGCCAGATATACTGTCACTGGAATTCTTAAGCACATTTCAAACACTTAAGGATTCCAAGATACAAATTTCCATTTTTTTGCAAAAATCTTAGCACTGTAACTTGGAGCCTGTGGAATGTCACACCTCATTGTGGTCAAATATCTTGCTTACTTCCTTTTCTTGAAATTCAGTGGCATATATGAAGCCATGGACAAGTCTTACAATATAAAAAACAAAAAGTGAAGGAAAAAAAGTTTTATGTGGCAAGGTATTCAGAAGAAAAAATTTGAGAAAAATGTTCTGTATAATCAAAAACTTAAAATAAACATGTGATAAAGATAAAAGCAAATATAAAATAGTAGTTTCCTACCATATCTAAGTAAAAATTTCCAGAGAATAAACAATTTTGAACAACACCAAAACCATCTCCCTGCCAGTTTAATATACTAAGTACTAATGAGTTTCAAGGCCAAAAAATATAAACAAATAAATGAGCTTTTCAAATTGAAAATCTAAGAGATCACAGTTCTAATTCTAGGAAGTAAGTTTTGCACATCAAAAAAATCTGTTCTCTGGCATTCAGAAGAACAATTTAGATATCTGAAGTAAAAAATGTATTAATGGATTGGTTTATTCAATGAATAAAGAAGTTCTTGAGGGTATTCAGAATTCTGTGGTCAGGCAGAATTTTCTCTTCTTCCCTAAAGGCTTTTTTTTTAAACCAGAATCCATAGAGCTCATTTTCTAGAAAGTACATTTCCTAAGACCACTATACACTGCCAAAGGGTATTTGTAACCAGTTCCCCAAACACATTCAACATTGGAATCATTATTAAAAGGACTATATATAATACAGCAGGAAGAAGAGACTGTTTGTACATAAAAAAGAACAAACTCTACTTTTTAACTTCTAGTTGCACTTTCTCAGCTTGGCTTCTTAAATTGCGGCATTCTTGTTTTAACGTCTCCACCATTTCCTTCAATATTTGGTTTGAATTCAACAAATCATTCTCTGACTGTGCAAGTGAAGTCACTTGGATCTGCAAACCACTGATTTGCTTAAAAGACAAGAAAAGAAACATAAGGCCACTAAACAAATACAACAGAGTACGAGAGAGGCAGAGGATACTTTCCTCACCAATACCTCACTAAACTGATGTGCCCTTGAGGACACCCTGAAATAAAATAATAAACAGCAGCATTAGCATCTATTAACAAAGTATCATTCCTTACTGTAACCAGAGACTACCAAGAACCATATTCCTCAGTCTGCCAGTGAGTCCACTCTCCTCTTCCAAAAATAAACAAAAAACAGGCAGAAGATGTTTTGGGAGTGGGAAGGATTATTAGGGGAGCAGGGAAGTGAGAGCGGAGAAGCAAACTATTATAGAGTCTCCTATTGGACTTAAGTCTCCTCTAACCTCCCGGGAAAGAACAGGTTTCAAAAGCTGCTTGGCTGGGAAAGGGGCTAAGGAAATTGATTCTCCCATGCCCATGTACCCTGTGATTAGCAACCCTTCTAGGAGTTCTGCTTTCTGAATAGTCAGGAATCACAAATACAGGATGGATCACTCTTACATTTCTTAAAGTGGTTTCTAAGCATTCTACACATCCAGCATTGGACAAAGGAAAGATGCTCTGAGAAACCCAACAAATGCCAGAGATCCCTTGGCCTACAGAGCCATTCATCCAACCATGGAATGTCACTCAGGCTTCTTCTCCATCCCAATTTACCTTAATCTGGGAGTACTTCTCATGAAAAGTAGCTAATTATCTAGTTACAGATTCACAGGCTATGAAGATTCCCATCGCTTTAAAATTATATCCAAATAATCTTCATCTGGGACACAGCTACATCTACTTCCCCCACAAGCCATTTTAGCAATTAATAAACAAATCCTCATTTTTCTGTCACGTTCTTTTACCTCTCTTAGCCATTCTCTAAGAGACGTTTGGAAGCAGACAGTCAAGAAACCTGGGATCAAAAGAACTTGTTATGAGACTTAAGAGTAAGAGTCAAAAGAAACCAGATTCTTTATGCACCAAACTAAATAATTTCATTACTTCCCAATGGTAGCAAAGTCAAATAAGACAGGACTGTATATACCCAAAGAGCAACTGTCAGGAGAAAAAGTAAAATGGTTATGTCTCAGATTTTTATTTTAGACTGAATTTCTTCAGGAAGAACTATTCAATGTTTACTTTTAGTTGTAAATATTAAATCTGTATTATAGCTGACTAAACAAGTAACCTTTAAAGAGCTTAATATCTCTCCATATCTACAGAATGAAAGCCCAATGCCAATGATACGAGATAACTTCTCTCAGAGAATCAATCATTATGCCCTCCTAGTTGAGACTTAGACACATATATGCATATACAAAGCAATGCCAGCCAGCATGCAAGCATAAATCCTAAAGTTGGTATCTCCACTGCTTATCTTTAAACAAAAAAGACAGAATTGAGGAAAGAACACTCTTCCATATTTTTCCCATATAAATCTTTCCTGAACCCAAATAACTTTGAATAAAATATAAGTTTCCTCCCATAAGTACAACTCTAAGATTTCACAGGGATATGATAAGAAATAGCTCATGAGAGGAAATGTAAAGTTATAAGGCAATCACACAAGTCACTTAAAACCTGGGTGATCTTTCTGGTCAGTTTTTTAAATTTCAGATATCAAAATATTGTTCTTTAAACTATAATTTTATGGGTCACAGCATATAAATATCTTTAAGAAAAAGAGCAGTTAACAAACAATGCTTACTAATTTGGGGCTTAAAGAGGCTTAAGAATTTTACCTTTATGTATCAGTCTTATCAATACATTACCAATTGTACTGACTGTGTTTTTAAAATACAGATACATAAAATTGCTATAGAGATTCAAAATACAGATTTAAAGTAGTACTTAAAAAATTAAAGCAAAACATTTGCTAAAATCATACCTGTTTCAGATCTGAATTTTCATTTTTTTCTTTCTCTACATTTTCAATATTCACAATTTGTTGTTGAAGTTTTAACCTAAAAATCACAACCCAACAAAAGAGATTAAGAACCCACAGTTGATATATTTCAGTGAATTAGACAATCATCTTATTGAGTGCCAGTGCTATGCAAAGTGGTAGTACAACAATGAAGATTTTTTTACTTCAGGCAGGTAAGATTTTTCACATATAACTAAAATATGACATAAATTTCTGCTTTTGCTATGCAAAAAATGTACAAAGTATGTGCACAGAGAAGATGAGAAATCAAGTCTGTCTAGGAAGACAAGCAACTGTTACATGCAGATAGAAATCTCACAGGTAGGATTCTGATAGACACAGGGAAGAGTCAGATCAAATGGAAGAGTGCATAATGTGTCACTAAGGCATCAGAAAGTAGTCCAGTTTAGGAGAAGCCATCTTACAGCCATAGCATTTCACAATTACAAAATGCTTTCAGATACACTGCTACTTCACCTTCATTGTACTAGGTTACGGAGCTCCTAAAATACATCCTTAATGCCTACCATAATGTTTGCAGTATAACAAACACTTAATATGGTTGGCCAATTTTAATTGTAGTGATTTCTTATAATAATTCTATGAGAGTAAGAAGAGTCATTATTCCAATTTTACTGATAAAGAGACTGAAGTTAGGCCCAACCACACAGCTGCCAAGCAGCCAAAGGAAGATAGAGCCCAGGTTTTCTCACACCCAAGTAAGTGTTCCCCTGCCCCACACTCCATTGTTCTACAATGTTAGTGATTTTCAATTCCAGATTTAAAATAAATCTGTCTAGTATGTGGCACCATACTGTACTCTATAAAATATATAATGAGCTTTTATCCATGAGCTGAATGAACACTTACACAATGTGTGTCCTCTTCAAAAGGAATGATACATCCTCAGCCAGAGTCTTAAAATGCAGAACATCTCTGGTGACTAAATGACTAACTTCATGAGGAAGCTAATCAGATTTGAAGGATAGGCCCTATACTGCTCCCTTTTAAAAACCCTTCATACACTTTCCTCAATATAATTCATTTGGCATTCATAATTTATAGTTTATTAACTATAAGATTAACATGTCTTATCAACCCAATTAGAACTGCTTATTGGGAAGACAACATTCTCAAGGGCCTAGGGCTGTGCTTTAAACATTAGTAATTCAATAAATATGTATTGATGGACTGAATGAATCCAGATCTTGGACTAGATGTTTAAATGTGTAAGATGATTGGACAACATGACATGGAAGAAACCACGAGACCCATCACTTCCTGAGGTATTTACACACAAATGCCAGAATCAGTGGATCTAAAGGAAGAGGGCTTCCTTTGTTTCTTTGCCAGTTTCAGTTGCACTCCCATTTCATCAGTCTAGGTATGGCTGACCTTTAAACAACACAGGCATTAAGGGTGCCAAAACCCATGCAGTTGAAAATTCGTGTGTAACTTTTAACTGCCCCAAATTTAATTACTAATAGCCTACTGATGACCAGAAGCCTTGCTGATAACATATACCATTGATTAAGATATATTTTGGGTGTTATATGTGTTACATACTGTATTCTTATAATGAAGTGAGCAAAAAATTCCTTTTCAAATTGCTGCAAATCTCCAAAAATTTTCCAACATACTTATTTTTAAAAATCCACATAAAAAATAGACCTGAGTAGTTCAAACCCATGTTGTTCAGGGGTCAACAGTTATTATTACTCTCTCAAACTTTCTGTGCATTTCTCCCTTAACTGTTTATGAATATTGCTAACTTAATGCTTTTAGGTTACTGAGATCAAAAAGGTTTCCTTCTACAAAATCATGAAGATGAAAATAAAGAACAAAACACTGTGGTCCTAGCTCAAGTACAAAATCAGAAAAGTTAGGCCCCAAATATATCTTAGTTCTGGTCAAAATTTTGGATAAACTTGGTAAATCAATAAGAAACAAGTCCCAGTTAAGAAAGCATTCATGGAATGCTTTTAAGTTATACACACATGAAGAAAAACAAATGCCCTGCATATAAAAACTGAAGCCAAAGAAACCAATGGTAAAGAGTATTTGACTATCATTAAAACATGACAAGAGTAAAAACATCATTATGAACACTGTAAACACAATATACAAAGTTTTCTTCGGTGTACTTGGCTGAAGCAGTGCTGAGTTAGAATTCACAACTGATAGGAAAATTTTCTTTTTTAGTAGAAAATTAGTCCATGATTTAAGATCATTACAGTTGGGATTCTAAGCAATAATAGAATTTAACATAAATAAAAAATTAACTTTAATAGAGATGATCAGAGTTCAGGAGTAAGTTCAATGGTCTTAAATCTCAATAATGAAAGAGCTCAAAAAAATACTTTCAAAAGACAGTATTACAGATTTAGGAATACAGCATAGTATCTTTTTTGATTAGAAAGTTTTGAATAATCAAGTGTTACAAGTCAAAAGAAAATAACTCAATATATAGAAGTACAGAAGAAAGAATAATTAATATTCATTAGGGAATCAGTAAAGGCTATATAAGAGAAATGCAATTTGAATTGGATCATGAAGGTAAAATAACAATCTGAGTAGATAAATAGAACACATAGGTGAGGAAGAGGATAACTGATAAAGCAGTACTCTAGAGGAAACAAAGCAGGTGAGATTAAGAGCACTGCTTATTTTATAAGTAAATGGAGAGAAAATATCTTCATTAAAATAGAAAGGAGGAGAACTGAAGAAGATACAGAAATTCTCAAAGAGTGGTAAGTTGAAAGAATTCATATCCAGAAAGCTTTGTACAGGTATAAGAGCACATTTCAACAGTGGACAAATAACTTCCACACTGAATGAGATGCAAGGGAGACAGGCTAACAGGCTGGGGAAAAAAACCCCCAAAAAACAAGAACTACCAGTTTCTATTAGATTTCAGACCTCTAATATAAAAAGTGTGGAGGAGAAAGAAGAAAAAAGTAGTTTTAGATTGTGCTTGAAATACAGCAATGATCAACTTAATACAGGCTATTATATAGTCAGAAAATTATCACTGAGTCTTATGATAACCACAAGCCTAAAGCCCACAATACACAAAAAATTTTTTAAAAAGGGATCTAATCACAACACTAAATAAAAACCATCAAATAAGACAAGAGTACAAGAGAAGAAAACAGAGAGGAACTATAAAAATAACCAGAAAACAATTTATAAAATAGCAGTAAGTACATACCTATCAATAATTACCTTAAATGTAAATGGACTGAATGCAGCAATCAAGACATAGAGTGGCAGAACAGATAAAGACCCATCTATATGCTGCCTATAAAAGACTCATTTCAGACCCAAAGACATACACAGACTAAAAGAAGGGATGGAAAAAGATATTCCATGCACATAGTAGTGAGAAAAAGCAGGAATTGCAGTACTTAGACAAAACAGGTTTTAAAACAAAGAAAGTAAAAGGAGACAAAGAAGGACACTACATAATGATGAAGGGGTCAGTCCAACAAGAGGATATAACCATTATAAATATCTATGCATCCAACATAGGAGAACCTAAATATGTGAAACAAATACTAACAGAATTAAAGGGGGAAATAGATTACATCACATTAATTTTAGGAGACGTTAACACACCATTAACATCAAAGGACAGATCAATCAGGAAGAAAATAAATAAGGTAACAGGTCCTGAACAACACATTAGATCAGATGGACTTAACAGGTATCCACAGAACATTCCACCCAAAAGCAGCAGGATACACATTTTTCTCAAGTGTACATGGAACATTATCCAGAGCAGATCACATACTAGGACACAAAAAGAGTCTCAATAAGTTCAAAAAGGTTGAAATTATATCAACCAGCTTCTCAGACCACAATGATATGAAACTAGAAATAAATTACCCAAAGAAAATAAAAACCTCAACACATGAAGGCTAAACAACATGCTTCTAAATAATCAATGTATCAATGAACAAACTAAAACAGAAATCAAGCAATACACAGAAACAAATGAAAACAAAAATCAACAGTCAGAAATTTGTGGGACACTGCAAAAGCAGTACCAAGAGGGAAATCCAAGGCAATACAGACCTACCTCAAGAAAGAACAATACCAAATAAACAGTCTAAACTCACTATTAAACAAACTAGAAAAAGAACAAATGAAACACAAAGTTAACTGAAGGAGGAACATAATAAAAATCAGAGCAGAAATAAAATAGAGAAGAATAAAACAATAGTAAAAATCAATGAAACCAAGAGCTAGTTCTTTGAGAAAATAAAACAGATAAACCCCTAACCAGACTTATCAAGAAAAAAAGAGCAAGTATACAAACAAAATCAGAAACAAAGAAGGAATAGTCACAACAGATACCACAAAAATAGAAAGAATTATTTGGGAACACTATGAAAAATTATATGCCAGTAAATTGGAGAACCTAGAAGAAGTGGATCAACTCCCAGGAAAATACAACCATCCAAGACTGACCCAGGAAGAAACAGAAAATCTAAATGAACCAATTACCAGTAATGAAATCGAATTGGTAATCAAAAAGCTCCCAACAAACAAAAATCCAGTACCAGATGGCTTCATAGCTGAATTCTACCAAACATTTAAAGAAGAGCTAATACCCACCCTTCTTAAAGTATTCCAAAAAGTAGATGAAGAGGGAATACTTCCAAACTCATTCTATGAATACAGCATCACTCTAATACCAAAATCAGACAAAGACACTACAAAAAAAATTATAGACCAATATACCTGATGAACATAGATGAAAAAATCCTCAACAAAGTATCAGCAAACCGAATTCAAAAATAAATCAAAAAGGGATCATCCATCATGACCAAGTGGGAATTATTACAGGGATGCAAGGATGGTATAATATTTGTAAATCATCAATATTATATGCCACATTAACAAAAAAGATAAAAAACACATGATCATCTCAATATAT
The DNA here is from genome assembly GCA_032199065.1 of Smutsia gigantea. Taxonomy (NCBI): domain Eukaryota; kingdom Metazoa; phylum Chordata; class Mammalia; order Pholidota; family Manidae; genus Smutsia; species Smutsia gigantea. The sequence continues at coordinate 166,808 of JAVSCE010018797.1, forward strand.
GCTAAAAACATCTGACAAAATTCAACATCCATTCATGATAAAAACTCTCAACAAAGTGGGCATATAGGGTACATACCTCCACAGAATAAAAGCCATATACAACAAAAACACAGCTAACATAATACTTAAGGCTGAAAAGTTGAAAGCTTTTCCTCTAAGGTCAGGAACAAGATAAGTATGCCCATTCTGGCCACTTTTATTCAACATAGTACTGGAGGTCCTAGTCACAGCAGTCAGACAACACAAAGAAATAAAAGGCATCCAAATTGTTAAGGAAGAAATTAAACTGTCACTATTTGCAGATGACATGATATTATACATAAAAAATCCTAAAGACTCCACAAAAAAACAATCAGAATAACTAGACTCAGCAAAGTTGCAGGATACAAAATTAACACACAGAAATGTTGTATTCCTGTATACTAAAAACAAACTAACAGAAAGAGATCAGGAAAACAATTCCATTTACAATTGCATCCAAAAAAATAAAATGCCTAGGAATAAACCTAACCAAGGAGGTGAAAAACCTATACCCTGAAAACTATTAAGACACTCACGAGAAAAATTAAAGAAGACACAACAGAAATCTATCTTACACTCATGGATAGGAAGAATTAATATTGTCAAAATGGCCATCCTGCCCAAAGCACTTCACAGATTCAGTGCAATCCCTATCAAAATGCCAATGACATTTTTCAATGAACCAGAACAAATAATTCTAAAATTCATATGGAAACACAAAGAAACCTCTGAATAGCCAAAGCAATCCTGAGAAATAACAGCGAAGCTGGGGGGATTATGCTCCCTGATGTCAGTCTATACTGCAAAGTTACAGTAATCAAAACAGTATGGGATTGGCACAAGAACAGACCCATAGATCAATGGAACAGAATAGAGAGCTCAGATACAAACCCAAACATACATAGCCAATTAATATATGATAAAGGAGCCACGAATATACAATGGAGAAAAGACAGCCTCTTCAATAACTGGTGTTAAGAAAACTGGACAACTACAAGCAAGAGAATGAAATTGGATTACTAAGTCCATACACAAAAATAAACTTGAAATAGAAGAAAGACCTAAATGTAAGACATGAAACCATAAACTCTTAGGTAAAACAGGTAAAAATCTCTTGAACATAAGCATGAGAAATTTTTTCCTGGATACATCTCCTCAGTCAAGGAAAACAAAATCAAAAGTAAACAAGTGGGACTACATCAAACTAAAAAGATTCTGCACAGCAAAGGACACCATCAGCAGAACAAAAAGGCATCCTATAGTATGGGAGAATATGTACATAAACAACTTATCTGATAAGGGGTTAATATTCATTATATATGAAGAACTCATATGTCTCAAAACCAAAAAAACAAATAACACAAAAAATTCCTTCCCATTAATTAAAAAACATCTTCCCAGATGACCTGAACAGACATTTTTCCAAATTATACAGATGGCCAACAGCTGGCTAGTGGTTATTATGGTGGGGTGGGAGGGTGGTGAGGGAGATAAAAGGGCACAAAAATTCTCAATCATAATATGTTGGTCACAGGGATGGTCATACAGCATGGAGAATACAGCAAATGATTCTGTAATATCTTTCTATGTTTATACATAGTAACTGCACTAGAGGGGCTGAGGATTTAATAATATGGGTAACTGCTGAACCACTGTGTTGTATATTTGAAACCAATACAAGATTATGTATCAAAGATACTTCAATAAAAACTTTCAAGAAATATATAAAAAGAACTGCCAGCTTCAGTATCTTCAGTGGGAATGGAGTGGATAAGAGGAAAAAAATTATGTCTTTGAAGTGATCAGCTCTAAGAGATGATAAGGTTCAATATATGGCTAAGTGTAGGGGCTGCTAAGCAGAGTAAACATAAAGAATGCCACACTGAAGATAAAATAAACTATAAGGCTAAGGTGCTGAGTGGGTCAACACAATAACATGGATGTTGTAATCACTAAGAATGATGGCACAGGACAAGAAATAGAAAAAAATTGAGCCAGAAGTCAAGATCCTCTGTGATTGTTGGGTAATAATATCCTATAGGTCAGTTATGGGCAGAGGGAAAAAAAAAGGGTGAGATGGATGCAACAAATATTCAAGGAAAAACCATTTTAACCTGTTAGTTAAACAATGGTCTGGAAACAAGAGTGGGGTTCACAAATACTTATTTCCCTTCTCAGTCCTTAGCTGTAGGAAAGAGGAATGAGGGATAATTTCACTTAAAAGGGTTGTCAGTTAATATGCCATCAGGACAAAGTCAGGTTTTAGTGAAGGTGTTTTTTTTTTTTACAATTTCAATCCTTCTGAATTTACTGAGACTCTTTCTGTGGTCTAATATATGATCTATTCTTGAAAATGTTCCATGTGCACTTGAGAAGAATGTGTATCCCGCTGCTTTTGGGTGGAGTGTTCTGTAAATGTCTGTCGGGTCCATCTGTTCTAATGTGTTGTTCAGTGCCTCTGTCTCCTTACTTATTTTCTGTCTGGTTGATCTGTCCTTTGGAGTGGGTGGTGTGTTGAAGTCTCCTAAAATGAATGCATGCATTCTATTTCCTTCTTTAACTGTTAGTATTTGTTTCACATATGTAGGTGCTCCTGTGTTGGGTGCCTAGATATTTATAATGGTTATATCCTCTTGTTGGACTGACCCCTTTATCATTAGTCCTTTTTTGTCTCGTTACTTTCTTTGTTTTGAAGTCTATTTTGTCTGATACAAGTACTGCAACTCCTGCTTTTTTCTCCCTATTGGTTGCATGAAGTATCTTTTTCCATCCCTTCACTTTTAGTCTGTGCATGTCATTGGGTTTGAAGTGAGTCTCTTGTAGGCAGCATATAGATGGGTCTTGTTTTTTATCCATTCAGTGACTCTGTCTTTTGATTGGTGCATTCAGACCATTTACATTTAGGGTGATTATTGATAGATATGTATTTGCTGCCATTGCAGGCTTTAGATTTGTGGTGACCAAAGGTTCAAGGGTAACTTCCTTACTATCTAAGAGTCTAACTTTACTCAGTATGCTATTACAAACACAACCTAAAGGGTCTTTTTTCCTCCTTTTTCTTCCTCCTCCATTCTTCATATATTATGTATCATATTCTGTACTCTTTGTCTATTCCTTGACTGACTTGGGGGTAGTTAATTTTACATTTGCTTAGTAATTAATTGGTCCTTTTCCTTTACTGTAATTTTATTTTCTCTGGTGACAGCTACTCAGCCTTAGGAATACTTCTATCTATAGCTGTCCCTCTAAAATACACTGTAGAGATGGTTTTGGGGAGGTAAATTCAACTTTTGCTTATCTGGAAATTGTTTAATATGTCATTCAGATTTAAATGATAATCTTGCTGGATAGATTATCCAGAAGACACAACAGAAATCTATTTCACACTCATGGACAGGAAGAATATTGTCAAAATGGCCATCCTGCCCAAAGCACTTCACAGATTCAGTGCAATCCCTATCAAAATGCATTTTGATTGGAGGCCCTTCTGTTTCATTGCATTAAATATATCATGCTATTCCCTTCTGGCCTGTAAGGTAAGGTTTCTTTTGAGAAGTCTGGTGATAGCCTAATGGGTTTTCCTTTGTATGTGATCTTTTTTATCTCTCTGGCTGCTTTTAATACTCTGTGCTTATCCTTGATCTTTGCCATTTTAATTATTATATGTCTTGTTGTCTTCCTTGGGTCCCTTGTGTTGAGAGATCTGTGCACCTCCATGGCCTGAGAGACTATCTCCTCCCTGAGATTGGGGAAGTTTTCAGCAATTACCTCCTCAGACTTTCTATCCCTTTTTCTCTCTCTTCTTCTGGTACCCCTATAATGTGAATATTGTTCCGTTTGGATTGATCACACAGTTCTCTCAATATTTCTTTCATTCTTAGAGATCCTTTTTTCTCCTTGTGCCTTAGCTTCTTTGTATTCCTGTTCTCTAATTTCTATTTCATTTACCATCTCCTCCTCTTCATCTAATCTGCTTTTAAATCCTTCCATTTTGTTTCATTTCAGATACTGTATTTTTCAAAGTATCTCATTCTTGAATTCCTCCCTGAGGTCTTGAATATTTTTCTGTAGCTCCATGAGCATGTTTATGATTTTTATTTTGAAATTTCTTTCAGGAAGATTGGTGAGTTCAGTTTCACTTGGCCCTCTTTCTGGTGTTTGTGGGATTTGGGTTTGAACCAGCTTCCTTTGACGTTTCGTATTTGTAGGTGGCACCCTCTAGTGACTAGAAGCTCTACTTTCTGGAGCTGCTCAGGCCCTGGGTCTCACGTGAGTGGTGCTGGTGCCTGCTGGAAGGAAAGAGCTCTTTCCTGCTTCCTGGCTGCAGTGTCTGCCTTCACTGCCTGGGCCAGTGGGCTGTGCATGCAGGGAGGAGCCTCTATGCTATGTTCTTGTACCTGCCATAGGCCGGGCCACTCTTTGGCTGGTCTGGTGCAATGGAAGGGGCAAGTGGTTTGTGAGCCAGTGCCTGGACAGAAGGAAGGAGCGGCAGGCTGCATATTGCAGTGGGGGGCCTCGTAGCTGTGTTGCCAGCCAGGGGGATGGAGCATCTGAAGCTCCTTAAAGTTCCCAAAGTGCTGGGCTGAGTGCGCTGGGACAATTTTGTCCACCTGTCCTGTCTCCTGAGCAGCAAGCTCTGTGCAATCCTTGCCCCTTTAGCAGCCCTCTCACTATTAGGAAGTCTCTCAGAGTGCCCGCCTTTCTTTTGCCCCAGAGTGGCCGGTTGTGGGTACCTGTTATCCACAAGAGCTGGAATCTCAGTCTCTCCAAGTATTCTGCCTGTCTTAGCTTTCCAACCCCACTAATCTCCAGAGCACCATGTAATGTAGGTTCATGCTCCCAGAGCAGATCTCCAGAGCTGGATGTTTAGCAGTCCTAGGCCTCCAACCCCCTCCCTGCTCCTTTTCCTCCCCACTGTGAGCTGGGGTGGGGGGAAGGTCTTGGGTCCTGCCAGATCACGGCTTTGGTATTCACCCTGTTCCATGAGGTCTGCTCTGTTCCCCAGGTATAGGCAGTCTGCTGCAGACTTCTTTCTTGTTGCTCTTTCAGGATTAGTTCTATGTGCTATATTTTCATATTATATGTAGTTTTGGGAGGAGGTTTCTGTCTCACCTCTTGCACTGCCATCTTTAAGCCAATTGAAGGTGGTTTTTTTTTAACTGGAGATTGTAAAAAGTTTATTGGTAATGAGAGAGAGATTTCAGTGGCTACAGCAAAAACTGCTAATAGAGGAAGCATTAATGGGTTGCTGGTAGGGAGAAATCAAAAGGTGAAAAATGAGTAAGTTGGGGAATGAGAGACTATAAGATTAAGTACTGTATATTTTAAAAGTAGTTATGGAAATAATGGAAGGAGTAATTGAGGTAGATCTAAGGGCCAAGATGCAACAGAAAATCTAACTATTTAAATGTTTAAATGAAAACATTTAGAGTAACAGTGAGATGGAGCCATTTCAAGCTCTCTTTGGAGTATAGGGTAGCTAATTATGATGATTATTGCCTAGGTTTTCTGAGGCAGGCAACTTAAGTGTGTCATTTCAATATTCCATAAAAATTTATCAAGCACCTACAAATGCTGAGTCCAGTTGTATGTGCTACAGGTACAACAGAGAACAACAAAGGCATAATCCCTACCCTTAAGGAATTAACAGTCCAACAGTCCAATGACAGTCCAATCAAGCTTTCTTTAATGATGAAAATATTCTATAATTTGCACCATCTAGTATGATAGCCACTAACTAGATGGGGCTTTTGTGTACCTGCAATGTGGCTACTATGACTAAGGAACTGAATTTTTAATTCTTTTAAATTTAGACTGAAACAACTACACATGGCTAGTAACACCATATTAGTTGCAAAGGGTCCAGTGTAACCTACTGGCTTCCTTTGATGTCAGTCTCCACTGTCAAGAGAAAGCAAGAGACAGGGCAAGCATAAGCAGTTGTATTTGTGATTTCTCTATTGTCAAAGATCCCCAGAGCAAGATTCCTTTATCAACCTACTGAAAGGAAGGACATGCCACAAGAACTGCCTGGTCCTTCAAATGCTGCCACATATTCTTCCACATCTTACTTTGCAGTTCAAATTCTGGAAGAGAACTTGTGCAACTGGCCAAGTGTAACTCTCCTGCTCCCTACTAAGATGGTACACAATAGATAATTCATCTGAAGACAGAGAATAAATAAAAAGCAGGATATATTAAGTAAAAGTTTTAAAAACATGTTTCCAAAAACATTAAGAAAAAATTAGAAAGCCACAAATGGAAAACAGAGCTCGGGCATTAAGCAGTAAAAAAAATAAGAGGTATTCACTACAGAATATCTTAAATGATCAAGTTACCTTTCCCACAGTTAATGATGCTGTTTCCTAGCACACCTCTACTCACTTCTGGTAACAATGCACAGAACACCCCTAATCCCCAGCTGAAACAGGTATAAAACCTGGGCTGTCAGACTGCGCAATCACCTTGGCAACAGTGATGGGCCCAGGAATGGGCATGTGAACCAACTCCAAATCCTTTAATTGATTTTTCTAACTTGGATCACCAAACTAAGAACTCTGTCTTCTTTGAACTCAAAATATGATCTTGGCCTCACAGAGAAAGCAGTAGGAAAGAGACAGACATGGGAGGTAGAAACGAGAGGACGGAGATGAAAAGAGGGAAGAAGCCACTCTCATCTGCCTGCATTTGCGTTCCTTGATCCAGGCTTCCACGGGACCAGCAGAATCCCTGTCCTTTCCACAATTTACGTCGGCCAATAAGGTCCCTATTTTCACTTGCATTAATTGAAGTTGGGTTACTGTTATAATCAAAAACTAACTAGATATATTTCATCTTACTTAAAATTCTGTGACTTTTACATGTTTTTAATTTACAGGTAATTTTACAAATTTTACAAACTGTGGGTGGGGCAGCCCTTTAAAATACATAATACTATCAGAATAGTAATTTCATTATTTAGGCCAGTGGTGAGGAAATCATTTTAATGAAGACAAGAGACTGATATGTAATTAATAATTTAAAGCATCTGTCAAAGCAGGGATTAATCCTACTTATATCACCAATATATTTATTGTTTATAAATAAATGAATACTTCTGCTTTATATGATTAAGACTTTTCATTTCCTTGGCAAGACATTTTTCTCCACAAGCAGTCTCATTCTGACCTATCCTAAATTTTAAGTTGCAATTATGATTATTTTAATGAATGATAAAAATAGACCTGGTTGTTATAGCTAGACTTATAAATTAGAAATTCAGAACTGGCATGGGAAAAATATAATACTAGACAATTTTTAAAAAAGTCATGCAAATTTTGTGAATTACTCCTTCTGCTATACTTTATGTTGGTTACTATATCCTTATTTTAGAATAAGTTGGGGCCAAATACACATTATAAATGATCTGGAGAAACTGAAGGGGAATCAAAGAAAAATTATTAAAGTGACTAAAGAAATAGAAAATTTATATTAAAGAAGAACTAAAAGAATAAAAGCTGTTTTATAGAGCAAAAATATTTTAAAAACTAAGGGTCAAGTTCATTCTTATCTTCAAGTAATACAGTTCACTGAACACTTTATCACTATGGCAACAGATGCTGAAACCAGGAGAAACAGACTTAAACTTTAAATGAATTGATCCTTCTGGCCAAATTGTGGGACCATGATGGAATAATACATTAGAGTGAGATTCCTGGGTAGATTCTCTCCTTTATGGAACCATCAGGGAGAGAAAAAACAAAGAAACAAAATCTTATCCATCCTGAACAGTTAAAAAAAGTACTCACCTAAAGGCAAACAATAGGACAAAACTGGCTCTCAAAATCCATTACAGACTTATGATTCTAGAATTGTAGTAATTAACATTTAAACTAATTTCATAAAACCTGACATTAGAGAATACATATATCTCTGTCTGAGGTAATTCTTTACTGAGAAATGAGAATCAAAACCCTTGTCCTAAAACATAACCTATGCCTTAATGAACATGACTTTTAAAAACGTCTCAACTTAATCTACAGGTGTACATTGTCGAGATACTGTGGGTTTGGTTCTAGACCACTGCAATAAAGTATCACAATAAAGCAAGTCAAATGAATTTTTTGGTTTCCCAGAGCATATAAAACTTATGTTTACAGTAATTCTCACAATGTTTCAAACTTTTTATTATTATGGTATTTGTTATGGTGATCTGTGATCAGTATTATGACTTGCTACAAGATCTGGTGATGGTTAGCATTTTTTAGCAATAAGGTGTTTTTTAAGTAAGGTATGTACATTGGTTTTTTAGACAAAATGCTATAACACACATAACAGATTACAGTATAGTGTAAACATAACCTTCTCATAACTGTAAAATAGAAAATGCCCAAAAGCCAAACATCAATAAGGAAAACAATCCTAAATCCCAGCAAGCGACTATTCATGCTCCTGCCTGGAAGTCTCTGCAGTGAGCCTGGGCTCACTGCATGTGAAGGGACTTTCCTCATATTTTACAGTTAAAAGACGTCCAATCTGGCTCCAAAGCAACCTCCAACTTTTACATACATAACAGACACATTTTTTAAAAAATCATTCAGAATGACTAGAAATAAGGTGATGAATAAAGGTACACCAGGCAAATGGAAATAAGAGAAATAATGATACCAGACAATGTAGACTTCAAGAAAAATAAAGATGACAAAGTACTTTCAAATGCTAAAAGCCACAATCCACAAAAAAGTTATAACTATTATGATTATTTATATGCCAAATAATAGAGCAATCAACTTAAGGAAAAAAACTCCAAGAAATGTAGGGAGTCATAGAAACACACTAATGATAATAATAGACTTTAATACATCACTGTCTATACAAGACAAATCATGTGGACAAAAAATAAGTGCCTAGAAGACCTAAATGTCATAGTTAATTAGATCTTATGGGTATATATATATCAAACTTCATACTCTTATAATTCATCACCTTCTTTTCTAGTCCATATGTAACACTCATAAAAATTGATCATATATTACAGGACTGAGACTGGGGTGAGTCAAGCTAGGTGCCTAGAGTACAAACTTTAAGGAGACTCACTCTAGGGCTCCTGCAAGCGCAGTCTACACACAGAGCCTCCTTAAGTTCTTCACGCTGGATGCCTCACTTGCTTTACTCTAACTCTTGGTCTTGATATATTAGATCACAAAGGAAACATTACTGAGTGTACAATATTCTCTGTTCACAATGCAATAAAACTAGAAATTAACAAAATAAAAAATAAAAAAACTCTCCCATCTGGAAATTAAGAAAACCTTCTGTTATGGACTAAATTGTCTCCCCAAATTTACATGTTCAAGTACTAACTCCCAGTACTTTAGAATGTGATTGTATATGAAAATAGGGCCTTTAAAGAGATAACTAAAGTTAAATGAGATTATGTGAGTGGGTCCTAATTCAATATGACTGGTGTCCTAAGAAGAGGGAGAGGTACAAGGGATACATGTGTATAGAGGAAAGGCCATGTGAGGAGACAACAACCATCTGCTAGCCAAGGAGAGAGGCCTCAGGCTTGAAATCTCAGACTTCTAGCCTCCAGAACTCTAATAATTTCTGTTGTTTCAAACCACTCTGTCTGTGGCATTTTCTTCTGGCAGCCCCAGCCAACTATTAGTTTCACCTTCTATAAAGCAACTATACCTCCTATTATTACATCTTCTATTAAAGAATTCTTGGTTGAGGAGGAAAATACATAATGAAATTAGAAAATTAAAAAAAAAAATTAAAACATTACATGTCATAATCTATAGGATATACATAAAGCAGTGATAAAAATAATTCTCAGCACTTGACACTTTTACCAATAAAATTAAAGATTAAACATTAAATTAAACTCCCAATTCAACAAACAACAAAAAAATGAACAAAGTAACTAAAGAAAGCACAGGTATAGAACCCAATATTTGGATCTAAGAATCCAAAAAGCAGCTAATAGAAAACATATGCCTTTAGCAAGGTCATAGGATTCAAGGCCAATAAAGTCAAGTAAATATATTTCCATATGCTGGCAATGAATAATGAGAAAGTGAAATTCTAAAAAATAACTTCACCCAGTAAATCAATCAATATTAAACACCAAATAAACAAAAAGGACAGAAATCACACAATCATCTCAATAGATGCTGAAAAAGCACTTGACAAAATTCAACATCCACTCATGATAAAAACTCTCAACAAAATGAGCATGGAGGGTACGTACCTCCACATAATAAAGGCCATATATGACAAACCCATAGCTAACGTAATATTAAAGGGTGAAAAGCTGAAATGTTTTCCTCAAAGATCAGGAACAAGACAAGGATGTCCACTTTCACCACTCTTACTCAGCATAGGACTGCAGGTCCTAGCCAGAGAAATCAGACAACACAAAGAAATAAAGGCATCCAGATTGGCAAGGAAGAAGTAAAACGATCACTATATGCAGATGACATGATAGTATACACAGAAAATCCTAAAGATGCCACCTAACACCAATTAGAACCAATAACTGGATTCAGCAGAGTTGCAGGATACAAAATTAATACACAGAAATTTGGTTGCATTCCTATATACTAACAATGAATTAGCAGAAACAGAAATCAGGAAAACAATTCCATTTACAATTGCATCAAAAAGAATAAAATACCTAGGAATAAATCTAACCAAGGAGGTGAAAGACCAGTACTTTGAAAACTGTAAGACACTCATGAGAGAAATTAAAGATGACACCATTTAGATGTCTTTTTTATTAATGGATGCCCATTTACTAATGGAAATCTATCCCATGCTCACAGAGAGGAAGAATTTTAGATGTTCATTTATTAACAGAAATCTATCCCATGCTCATGGATAGGAAGAATTAATATTGTCAAAATGACCATCCTGCCTAAAGCAATCTACAGATTCAATGCAATCCCTATCAAAATACCAATAGCATTCTTCAACGAACTAGAGCAACAGTTCTAAAAATCATATGAAACCACTGAAGACCCCAAATAGTCAAAAGTAATCCTGAGAAAGAACAAAGCTGGGGGGATTACACTCCCTGACTTGAAGCTCTAGTACAAAGCCACAGTAATTAAAACAATTTGGTACTGGCACAAGAACAGACCCATAGATCAATGGAACAGAACAGAGAGCCAGATATAAACCCAAGCATATATGGTCAATTATATATGATAAAGGAGCCATGAATATACAATAGGGAAATGACAGCCTCTTCAACAACTGGTGTTGGCAAAACTACACAGCTACATGTAAAAGAATGAAACTGGATTACTGTCTAACTCTATACACAAAAGTAAACTCGAAATGGATCAAAGACCTGAACATAAGTCATGAAACCATAAAACTCTTAGAAGAAAACATAGGCAAAAATCTCTTGAATATAAACATGAGCAACTTTTTCCTGAACACATCTCCTCAGGCAAGGGAAACAAAATAAAAAATGATCAAACGAGACTACATCAAACTCAAAAGCTTCTGTACAGCAAAGGAACCATGAGAAGAACAAAAAGGCATCTTAGAGTATGGGAGAATATATTCATAAATGATCTACCTGATAGAGGGTTAACATCCAAAATACGTAAAGAACTCATAGGCCCCAACAACAAGAAAACAAATAATTTGATTAAAAAATGGGCGGAGGATCTGAACAGATACTTCTCCAAAGAATAAGTACAAGTGGCCAACATGCACATGAAAAGATGCTCCACATCACTAATCATTAGGTATATGCAAATTAAAACTACAATGAGGTATCACCTCACACCAGTTAGAATGGCCAATATCCAAAAGAAAAGAAAGAACAAGTGCTGGCAAGGATGCAAAGTAAGGGGAACCCTCCTTCCTACCCTTTTGGTGGGAATATAAATTGGTGCAACCATTATGGAAAGCAGTATGAAGGTTCCTCAAAAAATTAAAAATAGATATACAATTTGACCCAGGAATTCCACTCCTAGGAATTTACCCAAAGAAAATAAGATCCCTGATTCGAAAAGACATATGCACTCGTATGTTTATTGCTGCACTATTTACAATAGACAAGATATGGAAGCAACCTAAATTTCTATCAATAGATGAATGGATAAAGATGTGGTACATATACACAATGGAATATTATTCAGCCATAGAAACAAAAGAAGCTTCCCATTTGCAACAACATGGATGGATCTAGAGGGTATTAGGCTCAGTGAAATAAGCCAGGCAGAGAAGACAAATAGCAAATGACTTCACTCATTTGTGGAGTATAAAAACAAAGCAAAACAGAAGGAACAAAATAGCAGTAGACTCATAGACACAGAGAAGGGACTAGTGTTTACCAAAGGGGAGATGTTGTTGGGGAAGGGAAGAAGGGAATTAAGGGGCACAATAATTCGCTATCACAATATAGGTTGGTCATGGGAACAGTCGTATAGCCCAGAGAACAGAGTTAATGACTCTGTAACCTCTTGCTATGTTGATGGACAGTGACCGCCCTGGAGAGGGTGAGGACTTGATAATACAGATGAATGCTGAACCACTGTGTTGTGTATGTGAAACCATTATAAGATGGTACATCAATGATACTTTAATAAATAAAATAATAACTCCATCTCTTATCACATGAAAATGCTTAGGAATAAAATATAACACAAGGTGAGCATGATATATACAATGAAAACTATAAAACTTTGATGATGGAAATTAATGATGACCTAAAAAAATGGAGAGATATGCCATATACATGGATTAGATAAGACTCAATATTGCTGAGATGACAACATTCCTCAAGTTGAAGATTCAGTGTAATCCCAATCAAAATCATAACAAGCCTTTAGGAAAAAGGTGACAAGCTTATTTTAAAATTCATGTGGAAAGGCAAAGGACCTAGAAGAACCAAAACAATCTTGAGAAAAAGAACAAGGTAGAGGACTTGCATTACCTGAATCAAACTTATTATAAAGCTACAGTAGTCAAGACAATGTAATACTGGTATCAAGACAGGCATACAGATCAAGGAACAGAACAGACTTCAGACACAGATATTACTAATATGGTCAACTGATTTTCAACAAAGATATGAAAATAATTCAAGGCTTGAAAAAACTCTTCAACAAATGGTGCTGGAATAACTGAATACCTATACAGAAATAAGAAATGAATGTCTTTCATCACCTTACACTGTACAAAAATTAACATGAATTGGACCATAAAACTGAAATGTAAGAATAAAAATATTTATCTTTTAGAAGAATACATAAAAGGTATCTTTATGAAGTAGGATTAGGCAAAGATTTCTTAAACAGAACACAAAAATCACAAACAAAATATTTATTAAGTGTATTTCATCAGAATTAAAAAATTTCACTTTTGATAGACACAACAAAGCAAGCCACAAGACTAGTAGAAAATATCTCTAAAATATGTATCTGACAAAGGGTTTGTTTGCATATAAAGTGCTGTTACAATGCAACAGAAGCTAACTTCCCAATTTTAAAAATAGGCAAAATATTTGAACAGACACTTCACAGAAGTACATTTAAAGATGCTAAAGACCACTAGCCATAAAAAAAAATCAAATTAAGCCCATAGTGACATATTATTATGCATCCACTACAATTATTAAGTTAAAAAGATAGGATAGCAAGTGGCAGTTAAGATGTGTGAAATGAATGGAACTCTCACACAGGCTACTAGGAGTGAGAAGATAGTACTACCACTTTGTACAATGTATTACTATATGTTAAAAATTAAATTTTGACTCAGCACAACTCAGCAGTATCATTCCTAGATATTTAACTAAGAGAAATAAAAATATGTCCACACAAAGACTCGTACATGAACGTCTGTAGCAGCACTATTTTTAAAAGGCCCAAACTAACAACAACCCAAATATATGTCCATCAAAAGGAGAATGGATAAACAATTTATGTTACATCCATACAACAGAACACTAATCAGCAACAGTAAGGAATGAACTAGTGATATATGCATGGATAAATCAGGGGTTGCCTATGGCTGGGGATCTGCAGAGATGACAACTGCAGAGAGACATAGGGAACCTTTCAGGGTGACAAAACTGTTCTATGTTTTCATTGTGGTGGTGATTATACAACCGCATATAACGACCAAAACTCATCAAGCTGCACGTTATTTAAATGAATTTTATTTTATGTACAACAGACACCAGTAAAACTATAAAAACCTTTTGAAGGCAAAAAGAAAAACCAAAGTAGTAAAGATGAAAGTAGAATTAATGAGGTAGAAGATAGAGAACACTCAATAAATGAAAATCCTAGTTTGAAAGAACACTGAACTGCATACTTAAAAATGATTAAAATAGTAAATTATGTTAAATATTTATTTTGCTGCTCAAACTGTCTCAGGTTTGGCCAAAGGATACGAAATTAGTGGCAGACTGTATGATGAAAAAATATAATGAGACTATTTACATAGTCTCCAAATATCCCCCCATAACATAATTACATATTACAAAGAGGAAAAAATAGTCATTTTATAGTGGGAAAATCTGGCAGACACCACCTTAACCAAGGGATCACAGTTAACATAACCAGTAAGAAGACAAATCATGCACCTCCTGATATGATACATAAGGACACCTGACTGGAGTTAATTTTTGCTGAAAATGTATAACATGAATTTAATCATAAATGAGATATGACAAACTCACAATGAGGGATAATATACAAAATAACTAGCCAGCACTCTTCAAAAATATTAATATATTCATGACTAAAAGAGACTAAAGCAATGAAAGATTCTGGATTGGCTCTTGGACCAGAAAAACGACATCAGATGGACAACTGGTAAAACTTGAACGAAGTCTATAGGTTTGATAAAAGTCATGTTTATCTGATTTCCTGTTCATATTAATGTTAGTTTCTTAGTTTTGATTATATTAATACAGTTATGTAAATGTTAGTATCTGGAGATCCAGGTGAAAATTATATGGGAATTATATCGGTACTACTTTTACAATGTTTTGTTAGTTCTAAAATTATTTCAAAATGAAAAAGTTAAAATATATATACATAAATATAACCTAATACTCTGAAGTTCCCTTCTGGCCGACTCTTCTGCCATCTGTGAAGCCCGCAACTTCTCTTCACACTGATCCTTTTCAGATTGCCTCCAGACATCATGCTCCACTTTCATTTTCTCTAAATCTGCTAATCTGTTCTCAAGTTCTAGCCTAAAGCAACAGATGATGATTGTTAGAAGAACTACAATAGTGATGATATTACAGCAAAATGTCTTCATTTGCAAATAGATTTCACACAAAATAAGGTAATTAAGTACTTACTTTTCATCTTGTAATACTACAAGTTTTTGATAACCTTCTTCCTTGGCAGCTTGTACTTTACGTATTAATTCACGATCCTTTTCTACTAGGAGCCCTTTGTGGTGTTCAACAGATGATTTGAGAATTTCATTGTCTGACTGTAATCCTAGTAGTTTTTTAAGGAGAAAATGTATTCCATGTTATTAAGATGAAAAAATCACAACAATAGCAAACATTCCTAAGTTGGTAAGATAATTAAAAGAGTTTAGAAAGTAAGTCTCTCTGGATATATATTCTCAAAGATCTTTGTATTATTGATAAACTTTTTTTAAGAACATAACAGAGTAAAAATTCAGTTAATTTTTCTGTCATTATTTTATTCAGCATACACACAAAGAAACTTTAATAAAAGGTTATCGACATTTACTCATTTGAATCTTGAGAGCTGGGGACATCAACCTGGATGATACCCAAAGAGATTTTAAAACTTACTTCTCCTTTTTAAAGGGTTCTGTAACCTAAGCCTCACAGACAGCATCATAAAGCTGGCTGGATACAGAGTGAATAAAATCACAGAGCCCTTCTAAATCTATCATTCTAGCAAACCTGTTAGATTTCTAGTAGATATATAAATTGGAGACCTTAAAGTTTACAGCCAATTAATACACAAATTCCCTGTAATGAGTGGCAAGTATTTTGCAGGTGGAATAACTAAAACAACTGTCTAACCCAAAATTTAAAAAGGATGCACAACTAGCTCCCAAACTCTTCAAGTTCCTAAGAAAATTTACTCCCTAACACTAGAAATCCAAGAGTCAACATCAAGTAGAAATAATGAAAGCAATTATTTATTATAAGCTCTGTCTGAAACTAGAGGTCAGATCAACTAAAGACCAACTCAAGGACAGTTATAGGCCAAAGGCAGCTTTTTTAAGCCCTTAAGTCAGAAATAATATAATTTCTGAAGAATCTTGATGAGAAGGACATTCTAAAATTAAAATGGAGCTTAAAAATAAGCCTAGGCTGACCAGGCTAAGAAATGGCCTAGGGTCTACATAAAAAGAAAATTTAACTTAAAAAAAGGGCCTGTAACCCACCTATCTTCCTTACATTTTTTAGCCTTCAAATGTCCTGGGACTAATAATCACATGATCTAAACAAACTTAAAATTACAAACTCAGGAAATATGGAATTGCATTAGTAAAGTTCCACTTAATTTATATATTAATCAAATAACTATGACATAAACATAAGATTAATTCTTTAAAAAAAATTAGATCACAGCATGAACATCCAACATATAAATGAAAAAAAATCCATATGTGCTCTAACATTAAAATTTAAGCTGAAAAACAAGAAATAAAAATTCAGTTTGATCTATTTTAATCATTTGAATTTATATATGAAAACAATAGTAAAAAGCATGGGAAATCATATTACCATCCAGTTCACTTTGAATCTTATTCCTTTCTCTTTCTAGCTCACTTTTAGCTCTTGCTGCCTCCAGTTTGATGTCTGTTATTTCTAGTTTGTTTGAATGTTTAAGTTCTTTCACCTGTTGATAATTAGAAGTTGAAATTACTATTGGTCATTTTCTTGCCAAAAAGTGCTTACTCAAAAACATTAGTGGAAATTAAAAAACACTTTGGTAGCAGAGAACAGCGTAACATCTTCCAGGAGGAAAGGTGGTTCAGCACCCAGAACAGTACTTGGCACCAAGAAAACAGTCTTTACCTAACAGGATTGAGTCATTTTTACTTGGATGGGGTCATCTGCCTTAATGTTGCCTTGAAAAGCTTAACTGCCAAGTACTTAAAATCCAGTAGTCAATAACTGAGAACATGTTCAGGGAAAAAAACTGAAACTTTACTTTAAAAAGCATTTTGATGACAAGAAGGCATTCCAGGTATAAGGAACAGTATATAAAATGTTATATAGGTATAGTGTCACATGGTCTGCTAGGAAAACAAGAAGCAGTGTGTTACAGGTAGAGAAGAGGAAGGCATGAAATCTGTGGAGTGGCAGGGTATAAACTTTACATGGCATACAAAAGAGTTATGCATCCTGTTAGCTATTAAAGGTGGCACAGTCAACTTTATTTCAGAAAGTTATCTCAAATTCAAATGTGTTGGATTAAGAAACTGAAGATAAAGAAACCAATTAAGAGGTAAAGGATTGACAAAGGGGACAAGAAGGAAGACTTGATTGAATTTGGTGACTAACCTGTGTGTGTGTGTGTGTGGTGGTGGTGGTAGTGGGAAGAACAAGTATAAAATGTGTGAATCTAATTAAAACCTTTATTAACAAAATGGTGTCTTTCAAAGCCCTGGGTGTGATTGTCAATAGTTTCCACTGAATCACCTAGTTTTCCCTGAGACACCCCTTTTGAAAGTTGAGTAATTCTAGTTCATAAGTTCTAGTTCACTTCACTCATTCAATAAATACTTATTGAGCACCTACTAGTACCCTGGCACTGTTTTAGGAGCTGGGGATATGGCAGCAGTTTTGTCTCTCTCATCACCTGCACTCCACTGTTACATTCTCCATCCCTTCCCTTTGGTAAAACTTCTAAAATTAGGTGCAGTACAATAATGAGGAGCTACCGATACAGATATAATGGTTAGATAAACACGCATTCTGACATATTATACTATATATAAAACTATGTATCAGAGTAGAAAACCATAATATATACAAGCCAAATATGTAAAATGTGAGATGAGTGGGAACAGGAGGGTAAAGGATAATTTACTTGAGTGCAATAAAAATCTGTAAGAACTGGAGATAGAAGTTAGAAACAAATCAGGAAGAGGCCCTAGAACACAAGAAAGCAAAGATGAGAACAGAAGTGTTTTACTGGAAGAGTCTTCATCTATGAAAGGTGTTCAAAACATTCCAAGGAATGGATGCAAAATTCCTACTTAAAGAAGAAACAAACAAAAAAACAAATACCATGATGCCTTTGTACTGCTAATCACACAGACATCTCTCTCCAAATTAACTTGCACATTTTTAAATGACACTGCATAAAATGAACACCTTGTGCTGACATCAGTTTTTCATTTTTAAATCTTTCTATGAAAACAAGTCTCATAGAACCAAGTTTAACTACATGAAAGCAGCTAAGTAACTGTATTTTAACACTTAAACCTTCTATAGACTGGGTTTTACTACATTATTATTTCATGGACAGACAAAATTTAAACTATAAATGATTTAAAATTTTGAAGAAATACAACTACAATGAAAATCCAATTTCCATGACTAATGTAGTTAGAACCTGCTAATATGTATGAAAGGTAAAAGAATGACAAAGCAGCTCCTTAACAAACCACACTTTACTTCAAATATGAGGTGGGAAAAGTAGAGCCATCTTATTTTGTAGAATCTTGATTCATTTCAACAAGGACTATGAAATATATAAAAACCTATTTTTTAGTTCATTTCACCCCAGGAGTTACTGAAATGAGAAAACATTTTTCAGCTAAACCATAATTACTGAAACTGAAAGAACACCGGATAGGAAATCAAAGTCTGTCTTCAGGCCTACTTTTATTATTACACCAGTGATACATGATCAAGCAAGATACTTGTCCTCCCTGCATTCAGGTTTACTCATCTATGGATCTAGATGAGCTGAAGTTTTTCATGCCACATTTCTATAATCCAAAAAAAAAAACCCATGAACACATTTATACTAATAGTAATTAACTTCCTAAAAATATATTAAAAGGGTTTATGAAAAATGAAAACTTACGAGTATTTATTACTTAGATAGGACAAACAGTAGAGCTTTCTTTGAGTAATCTGAACCAAATCCCAAATAGTCATAATATAAGTTACTTTCTGCCTCTAGATTCTTGGTCCTTAACCTTCTTTGTGATCAGGCCTCAAAGATCCAAGGAAAACTAGGGGTCTTTTCTTAAACAAAATGCACAATGTTAAAATGTTGTCTATAACTTCAGGATATTCACAGTCTTCTGAAGCTCCCCTAAGCCAAGCTACCTGGTTTTTTTATTTCACAATGTTTTCCATGTAGATTCTGACCTTTATGTTGTGAAGGTGTTTTATGTTTTTGACGAAACAGAAGCAAGTATTCAGAGAGTACTACTAACAAAATTTTAAAAAACAAAAAATGACAAGAGTAGACATTTTACAAGCATTCAGAACCTGTTTAATTCTCTTATAACACAAAGACACACAAGAAAACTGTATGGAAGAAATACAAATATAGTTGGAAAAAAAATATTTTTCAAGAAGTTTCTGATACAAATTCCAAAGACACAATACTTAAATTCTGATCTGTTTCAAAGCTCTGAAATGGTAAGACGTATTAACTTAGCTAATAAGTTAAGATGTGGGGTGACTTCCTTTAAACTGTCTACTTTATTGGAGTTGTAAAAATCAAACACCTCATTAGGTAACCATAAGAATTTATTTCGATGAATGTGAAATATCTTTAAAGTTATGACTTTCAGGCTATCTTCAGTAATACTTTCTAATCCAAGACATTTATAGTTACACTGACATAACTCTGTTCAAAAACCTAACAAACATTTATAAATTTGAATAACTCAAGACAAATACACCCAGGTGTTCCTTTGCATTGCAAACAGCCATTTGCGACAATTGCAAAATGTTGATGAAAATTTCAAGTTGCAAAGAAAACTATGACAATCATGTTTGAAATATTATTTAAAAATTTATCTTTCCAATGAAGTTTTTTTACATGCAAGATTTTAAATAAAAACTGGGTTTGTCTAAAGTTGAAGGGTGGTTTTAAACAGCATGTAGATGCAAATTAATGCAAGTGTGCCTTTGAAAAAACAGGGAATTCTTAGCAATGTGTGTGAATAAACAAGCAGAGAAATAAATAATACTCTACTAAAATGTTCTTCTTTCAGCACAGCAGGAGAAATCACTTATGCATTAACTTTACAAAGAAAGAGCCAGAGAGAAGAATATGTACAGAGAAAGAAGAGCAAACAGAGTCAGGACACAATGAGCCAGCGAGGAAGGTTAAGAACTACAGGAAAAGCACTCAGTGGTCTCCTAGAAAGAAGCCACAGCAAAAGCCAGTCTATCCAATGTCCTGTTGCTCCACCTATAGTTCAGGTTATTCCAGCGGTCGAGTCTGTCTACTTAGGTCCAGAACAGTATGTTGAAAATAATGGTATTCAATATTTTTATTACAAAATTGAAAATAATTTGTACCAGAATTGGAAGAAAAGCATGAGATGACTCCTTATATCCTGAATTTCCTTCTTTATGTTTTACATCTATTTCTTTGTATACTATCACTGTAGACACTCAATATGTATCTACTGAATGCATAAATAATCTGCTTAGGTAAATCAGGAAGCAATAAAATTATTAATTTATTTTCCAATAGAACTGATACAAACTTAGTAGGCTGGAAGGGTTCTTGGACAATCCCCCATTTCATCAATGAGGAAACCAGACTCCGATGATATTAAGTAATATGCCTAAAGTTAGAAACACAATTATTGATATGGTGAGGAACTAGTCAATGGGATCAAAATTCTGTATTCTTTGGATCACTCTCTCATTTAAAGATATAACTTGGGTATAATTGTTGCCATTATCATTTTCTTTACCAGCTACTATTTATTGTGTTATCTTTAACAAAAATCCTGTAAATGATAGGTATTATCCCTATTTAAAAGTTAAGCAAATAAGAAGTCACATAGGTGGTAGGTGAAACAAATGACTCAGGATTGAAAAACAGATTCATCTGGTTCAAAACCCATGACTTTTCCATTGCACTTCAATATCTCCTCCAAAATGACAGTTTTTAACTTTTAATTATATCTGAATCTCAACCTATGAACTAGATTAGAAGGCTACACCCGATTTAAAATAATTTTAACAATTAAAACCTTATTGTCCAATTTTCCCTTGTTGTTTCTTGTGTCAGCCATATCTAATGAATTAATTGATATATTGGCTACAAAACAATTTTGTTAACTGCACAGAGATTCTAACAAAAACTTTACATTTCATTAGATACATAATCTGTAAACATAAAAGAGTATGTGTTTGCCTTGGAAAAGACTGGGTAGACCATCTCCCAAGGGTGACATCTAATACATACAGCCTTCCAGACACAAATCCAATTTATCAGCACACTTAAAGAAGACTCTCACAGTTAGACTCACATTAATAAAATTTTCAGAGTGATCTATGAAATCAGAATGTCAGTTTATTAAGTACAAGAAAAAAACTATAATGGAAACTAGACTTAGTTCTAAGTCTGACGGACCAGTGCATTCTCTCCCTGTAGGCAAAATTACATGGGAAGTCAAAAAACAAAAAGTTGTTTGGTGATACTGCAATCAGAACAAATGGAATGAGATAAATTGTTTCATAGCCACAAAGTAAAACAGCTTGGTGTATTCTTTCTACAGCAAGAATGATCTCTTTAGTGGGACCAGAATACTTACCATTCTACTAATTCTCTCCTCCCTCTGTCATAAACACTGCCTGAGTCTTCTCAAGTTATCCCTTGGTCAAGGAACTTACAGATACATTACTCCTTTAGATAAATTCATATATTTCTACAAGGCTACACAGTAAGTTCCTTCTGGTCTAGGAGCCATTTTGGTTTTTTAAGGTAAGTTTACATGACTGCTCTGACAGAAAAACATAATTTCACTGATTCAGAAACTAGTCTTATTTCCAAGTTCTTAGAAATATCCTAAGTACTTCTAATAATAACAGGTAATATTTGGGTGATTATATATTAGAAATTATTCTAAGTACTTTATGCACAGTATCTCATTTCATCTCTGCCATACTCTGTGAGGTAGGAATTAGTCTCATTTTATAAAGGAAAACACTAAAGTTTTCAGAGAAAAAGTACAATGTCCAAAGTCACAAAGCTAGTAAGGAGGAAGAAATGGAATTTGAATCCAGTTTTTCTGACTCCAGCACTGATATTCTTATTCACTACAGTATTGTAGAAAATAAATAGAATTGCTATCCTATTTCTGGTTACTGGATTCCATACCTAAACTGCATCTGCAGAGGGAAAAAACCCTGTGAGTTCCTGAGAAAACTATATGTAAAAGATATTCAAACCATCATATTCTTTAAAAAAATAACAAATGCAGGTCATGCTGCTAATTTACTCATTTAACAGATATTTACTGAGTGCCTACCATGTACAAGCATTATCCCAGAAGCTGGAAATACAGCAGTAATAAAAGCAATGTCCTTGCTCTCTTGGTGCTTATATTTGGTTAAGGGAAAAGGGGGTGGGGAAAAAAGGAGAGATAAAAAATAAATATATCAGACAGTGTTAAGAGCTATGAAAAAAAAACAAAAACCAATAAAGCAGGTAAGAAGGATAAGAGTAAGGCACAGGAAGGGGAAGATGGTATTTCACAAAATAAAGACAAGAAGACCTCTTCGATAAGGTGACATCTGAAAGAGGTGAGGAAGCAACTTCTGTAGATATGTGAGGGCAGACCAAGCCAGATGGGCAAGAGCCCCAAGGTACTAGTAAGCTTGCTCTAGAGTGAGAAAGCCAGGGAGACTGGAGCAAAAAGAATAGGAGGGAAATGGACTGTGATGGCTGTGGAAAGACTCCAGGGGCCAGACCACACAGAGCTCTGAATGTGTAGAGTAAAGAAACCAGTTAGGGGGTTACTGTACAAACTGAGCCTAGAGAGATCATGGCTTGGACTAGAATGGTCACAGCGGGGGTGGTAAGAACCGGAAGGTAGAATGATAGGATAAAAAAATATTTCAATATAAAGGATTCAACACTTGAAACAAAATGTATTTGTCATTATATAGTACCAAGCATTCTATAAAGAATGGAGTAGAAACATAAGAACACTTACTTTACTGGTCAATGTATTTATTTCCCGTTCAGCTTTATGCAATTTACTGATTAAATTATTATTTTGTTCATTGCTTGATTGTAGCTCCTTTTCCAAGCATTCAGCCTGTAGTTTAGCTGACTGTTTTTCAGCCTTTTATCAGAACAAAGTATTTTAAAATTTGTTCATAATTTCCACAATTACATAAAAATAAGCACTATTTAAAAAATACATATAATCATACTATCCAAAATTATCCAGAACTTCAACAATATTAACATCTGCCAAAGTACCTAGCGTTTTCTCAAAGTAATAGGTAGAATTCACATGGAAGACATTTGCTCCAGGAAATTTGCAACAAAGGTATATAAACAAACATATCAACAGCCACCAACAGAATAAAACACACACTTCCCTCAGGAGAGAAAATGCTTAACGCACTCACTTAATGCCTGTTTACTGCCGACATAATTTGAACAAACATTTCCGGAGATTTCAGGTCCATAGAAAATATGAATAAGCATACTGGAAGGTAGAAGACAGGGCTCATTTGCAGTAGTAATAAGTGAGAAAACTGAAAATCTAAACTCAGTAGAGATTAAAAAAAAAACCAAACAGATTTAGGAATACAAAGTCCTCAACTAATCTGGAGCCTTTGGAAGTATGAACTGAATAGTTCTTGGCTTTATACCATTATAAAGATTCTTAATTCTTAAGTTGTGAAGAAAATTTCTGATTGGTAATACTCACAATACTCTTTAATTAGGGAGGGAACGTTAGGTGCTTTAAAAAAATAATTCTACTTAAAATAGTTAAAATTTGCATTTAAAGGATAAGCTTCTGTTTTGTAACATCTCGTTTCCTATATATCTTAAATATGATAAGGAGTGTATTCAACAAATAATTCAGAGAAAAATGATTTCCTCAAATATAAAATGATATTCTTTGGGCACAACAGTAAGCAATAATAATAATAATAATAAGGAAGAAAGAAATGCTTGCAGTCATGTGTTTTCATTTCATCTGACTAATGTTAAAATTAAATATAGGCTCTTTTGAAAATATCACAAATGAACCTCCTGTCTTTTATCATCATTCACCTTGTCCTGAAAATAATCACTCTAAATGACCTCAACAATATGGTTTCATATTGGGACCACACACTATATTCAATTGCAATCATCCTACTTATTCTGTCACTCTGTTAATAGATGAAGGATGGAAAGATGGCAACAGACACAGTCTCATTCTGAACTGCCTTATGTTTCAGGTCCAATAATACTGCCAGCTTTAGTTCAGGAAACCAGTAAATATTGCCAGAAGCTTCATCTAAAAAATAAAAAGGTGACCTCTACTCTTCAAAACATATCAGTAAACTCCTTGCACCAGTTTATTGGCTGGAAAAAAAAATCACTAAATTGACCCTGGAACAGCACAGGGGTTAAGGTACTGACCCCTACCCCATATTTTTAACTCCCCCCAAAATTAACTACTGATAGCTTACTGTTGACTGGGTGCCTTACCAATAACATAAATATTTGATTAACACATATTTTGTACGTTGTATTATATACTGTATTCTCATACTAAAGCTAGAGGAAAATGTCTTTTCAAATTGTCCTGAATCTTCAAAACATTTTCCAATCTATTTATTGAAAAAAATCCACATATAAGTGGACCTATGCAGTTCAAATCTGTGTCATTCAAGGGTCAACTGTATTTTATATTTGGTTATTGGATTTTAAGTATAAACTATGTGCTCGCTAATTTCCCTTCAACTCAAATCATTTCACAAATATTTGGATTGTTCAAGATAAATTAAAACAATTAAACTAGCGTATTTGCTACATGTTGGACACTAAGAACTAAGAGGAGTAAAACCATCTGAAAAAGATCATGAAGGGGTCCAGAATATGCCACTGTGGCCTAAAAGCTATTTTGAGCTGAAGGCATTTGAGAATCAACAGACACAGGAAAAGGTTTTTTCCAGAACTCCTTTATCTGCCTAAATTCAGAGCCTCCAAAAAGAATTGAACTGTTTTCAATCCCAGTTATAATTCCCAGAGGTTTCATAATCAGGGAAGACACTCCTAATTGAAGAAGACAAGAAGTTAACACCTGGATAAGAATTCGCCTACACAGACACTGTCACAAACCTGTCACATCTCCCATCTGTTTTCCTAAGGGCCCATTTATCTTTCCTAAAAGTCTTTTGTTTTCCGCAAAGGACCTTTCTCCCCCTTTCGTTTCCCAGTTAAGATGGTATGTAAGTCTCAAATTTTAATGAGTAATTTGAGTCACATTTTTCTGTGAACTCCTGTGTACATTCATGGATAAAAATCTGTCTTTTTTTGCTATCTGTTGTCAGTTTAATTCACAACTCCCAACTACTGAACCTAACAGTATGAAAAAAAAGTCCCCCCCC
The DNA here is from genome assembly GCA_032199065.1 of Smutsia gigantea. NCBI lineage: Eukaryota > Metazoa > Chordata > Mammalia > Pholidota > Manidae > Smutsia > Smutsia gigantea. The sequence continues at coordinate 192,399 of JAVSCE010018797.1, forward strand.
CCCCAACAATGGAAACTAAGAATTTTCGTAAGAGAATACCTCTAGGAGTGCCAGTGTAGCTCTGCCAGTTCTTATCTTTCTCGAATGAACTCTAGGAAATAATTTCAGTAAAATATTTTGTGCATTAGTAGCCAGGCTGAATTTCATTACTCTGGCAAGAAGCTGTCATAAGATATTTAGGTATGATGTTTCTGTTTAAACAGGACTTAGGACTTTAAGGTCTTGAATCTCAGGATAAGGAAATAACTACCTAGGAAGAAATTGTTCTTTCTGGTTTGAATGACTTTAGTCTTTAGAAACTCAAACTTTTTTAGATTTTGTATATTCTACTATGCAGTATTATAACAGTTAAAATATTTCAGATAGGTGACTTGACTTCCAAAGAGTAGGTAATCCCTTTGCAAATGTAGTAGCATAGCTGTTGCTTATGAATCAATAGCTTTCTTCTTTGCAAAAAGAATATATACTCTCGAGATTCCACAAATGCGTCAGCATTACATTGGTGAGTACATTTATGCTGTAAAAATCAAAGGCTTGTCAATTGCACTTAAAAAAAAAGTAGGCCATATTCTACCGGGAAGCAATTAGAACCTTACCTCCAGGGATCTGACTGTAGCCTGCATCTCAGCCAACTGCCGCACCTGAATCCTTTGGACATTCTCAACCTGAGCACCAGAATTCTCTTTTTCAGCCCTTAATTCTGCTACTTCAGCCTGTAAACCTGCTAATTTCTGAAACAAATGGACCTTCTCTTGAACAATCTTCTCTATTCGTTTGTTGTCTCTTGAGGGATCAACACTAAATAGCTGGTTATGTAGTTCTTCTTTATCTTTCTCCAGTCTTGCCACCTAATAATTTGAAAGAAAGCATGCAACCTTAAATTATTTTTTAATAATTTTCAGTCATGAACATGCTTTATAAGTCAGTAAATCAAAATGGCACAATACTGAAAAGAAAGCTCAGATAGTGAAATGAAGTACAAGAGAGAAGAATCTAAAATATCGTTTTCTTCATTCTGCACATCAGTGTGACCCAAATGTGAGGGCAAGGACCTTGTCCTATTTTCCCTCTGTATCACCCCATGGGGTTCATCTGTTGCTGACTAAAATTCAGAATTATAAATAATTTATGAAAATAATTATTAAAAATATGTCAAGTGTTTAAAAATTCATCAGAATATTATAGTTCATGCAAGATCAATAGGCTGATTACTGCTAAGCTTTTCCTCATGTGACAGTAATTCTTGGGTCATATCTATACTAATAAAATTATCTATTCAAAGGCACTTAATCACAAAAAAGCTGCTTGTCCATGTAAATAACTACAAATGTAGACTGATGAGAGTCTTTAGATCAAAGCTGAGTCTATTAAAGCCACAGATGTACTGATGGCCTAGTTCTTAATTCTTAGACTCAAGTAAAAATCATTACTCAAGGGCATGTGTAAAAGTCACTGGGAAGCTAGCTGAGCAGAAACACCAGTGAGCTTCTCATTCATGCCAACCATTGGTGCCGGATCCTGTGAGCCTCCAAATCAGTGGGTTTCAAATTGCCTCTTAATCCCTGAGGCACTTGAGACACCCCTTACCTAGAGGAATAAGGGTACCTAGTAATCGGGCAAAACTCTTTCTTTCCCTTTCCTAATCTCCTCAACTATCTATCCCCTACTACCACCACCAACTAATCTTTGTTGTTAATCAGAGGAGCTAGCTCCTCTTCTTAGTCTCTTCTTACACATGGGTTTCTTCAGATGATTTAACTTAAAGAAGGGATTCGGCAGTTAAAAAAAAAATTAGAAACCAATCCTCTAATCACCAGGGGTTGTTTGTAGCCAGAATAAGCTAGAAGGCTCACTCTAAGCCAAAAAGACTCCAAGTAATGCTCTGTAACCTAGGCAAAAGTGGCCCAGAGACAACTGATGGCTAGCACTGCTGTAAGCAAATCTAAGAAGTGTGAGACTTCCACCCCAGGGAAGAATCTGTTTTCCTCATCTGTAAAATGAGGAGTTAGACTGGAGGTCCTCTAAGATCCTTTCAGTTTTAACATGCAGTGACTCCAGTTTGGTTCTGGCCATGATGAATTAAAGATATCAATGGGAAATATAATTAGAGCTATCTAGCAAGCAAAACAACTTTTTTTTTCCAGAAAATAACATTTATTCCAAAAAGCAACTGTAGGATTCAGAGTCAATCAAAGCCCAACTAATTAGTATCTCTCTCCTATTTTTCCTCCCACCCTCTACAAATAAATATTATCTTCAGGGTTTGGTCCCCACCTACCTTTCTCCCCTCCATATTCTCATCCCGCCAGCTTGCTGTGTGACTTTGTGCAAATCACTTTTACATTTTGGTATCAAAGTGAAAATGAAGTTAAAATGAAGGGCTTGAACTGGATAATCTTTAAGATATTTAGTTTTTGCATGAGGTTAACTCAAGTAGTTTTAATGTGCTATATTAGAGGTGTGGCAGCTTATCTAGGTCAGCAGTAATGTGTGACTCAGGTTTAGACAATGGTACCCTTTTATTATAGATCAAGTGCTGAGCTAAGTCCACTACACATAAATTGTATTTAGTAACAATAATTTCTCTTATGTCCATTTTACATATGAAGTCTGAGATCTAATGTTCTTGATGAGCATGTTTCCTATATTATTGCTTTCTCCAGTAGTTTTGAGAGGCATCTGTGTGATACTGAAGTGACAGAGGAAGCTATGAACTGAGCTAGTTAATAACAAAGTCAGGATTAGATCTCTTATTTGAAACGTAAATCATAAACCAGAATTCAATATCAAATCATTCCTACCAAAACTGGTCATCACTGCTCTTTACCCCAGTATGTACTAGAATTAATTTTTCCTAAATTAATGATAGAATACAAAAACATTTTGTCAATTTACTTAAACTAAGAAGACAGTAGCATTTACATTATATATTTAAGTTCATATTTTAATCTAATTTTGGAAGTACCATCTCCTTTCCTTATACTCCTGTCTTTTCCCTAGTAAGAGAATGACAATCATGAGAACAAAGCAGTTCTCAGAACTATGTTACTTACCCCAGACACAGTTATGGAAATATGAGAGGTGTGACACAAAAACTGCTGGGAAATTAGGTGATATTCACTCAGTGTCTTAAAAAGAATTCTACTCAGACTGAACAGAGAATAGGAATAGTAAAACACATACTTTTTTCAGGTCCGAGAGCTACCATGGTCATGAGGGCAGTAAAAGAAAGATAACTGTGACTTATTTAAAAAGTCAGAACAGAGAGTATCTGAAAGTAGAGCTTTCAGAATGCTGGGTGTGAGATGAAGGTGGGAGATGCAGGCACTGTAATGAACTATTTAGAGTAATACTAAAGTGCAGATCTGACACTGAAAATTCGAGCATGCTAAAGTAAAAGACAGGATAAACACCCTGAAGAAATTTGAGGATGTGGAATTTTAAATAACAATAATAATAGCTAGCATTTATTGAATGCTTACTATGTTCTAAGTACTTGTCTAAAAAGCACTTGACACATATTATTCATTAAATCCTCACAACTCCATTAGATAGGTACTTTTAACACATTTTACACATGAGGACACTGATAAACACAGAAATTAAGCCAGTTCCAGATGTCACACTAAATGAACATCCAAAATATTTAAAGTTTTACATGTAAAAAGTTTAATTTTTGAGATATTTTAAATTGCATTCACAAAGAGAATTTTAATGAATGAAATTTCATAAAGCCCTTCTGAAAACTTGCCAAAATTAATCCACGAGATAATTCACACTGCAAAGTATTTAACTTCAATTTGGGAGACTTTTGCCTATTATAATGTGGTTCAAGGTAATCTGAGAAGGCTGCAAGTCAGAGAACTTGGAATATTTTAGATAAAGGATCCATTTGAGCCTAAAGCAGCACTCCAGATAGAACTTCAGAACCTACCAGGACAGGAAAGTGTTTTGAGAGGTTTCATGATGTCTACTGACATCAGGATAAGGACCAAAACTAGGAGCGCATTACCCGTTTTGTGCTACCACTCTTTTAACAACAACCAACCATGTGGTGACAAGGACCCAGAAAAGTCCTTTTTGCCATAGGAACTTAGCTTCTCACCAGCCCCATAAAAACCAAGGTAGACGTCAATTTGTAAAGCATGATGGGATAATCTCAGGTGGCTGTCATCACGCATTGTCACTCTGACAGTGTTTCATGTGATTCGGTGCTCACTACCCCTCCCCCAAGAGACTGTCATACGTCCCCACTGAAGAACTTCACGCTTTAAGGGCTACCAGTATTGCCTATATCTAAAACTCTTTGTATTGCTCTTCATTACTATTCGCAGAATAATATAAAATTAGGTCCTAATAACAGTGAAAGCACAATAGTACTACTTTTGACAATGTCTACATACGCAACTTTAGAATTTCATCTGTATCAAGTCCCAGACTTAATAATGTACTTACAACCAAATGCATTGAGAAATCATGATACTATCATTTTCATAAGATAAAGTATCTGCTTTCATATATTATTTATAATTCTGATTATCATGAGGGAGATGTGAACTCCTGGAGTACTTCTCAGGAAAACACTAACAAAATCTTCCCAAGTAATGTCCTAACAACCAACACACTAAAGAATGCTCAGCCACTTGCAAGATGGAGGCATGAGAGGTGAGACGGAGCGCCTCCCAAAACCACAAATTGTACAAAAATATAGTTAATTAATACAACTAACCTTGAAACAGCAACAAGAAAGAAGGCTGAACCAGACTGCAAGCAGACCTCACCAACAGAGCAGACCTCACGAAACACGGTAATGTAGGAAAGCCTTAATCTGGCAGGACCCAAGCCCTTCACCCACCCCAGCTCACCAGCAGGAGGAAGAGAAATGGGGCGGGGGAGGGGATGGAAGACTGGGACTGCTAAACACTTAGCCCTGGAGATCTGCTTTGTGAGTGGAGTCCTGTGCTGTGTGGTGCTCTGCACATTGGGGAGGTTGGGTGGGCGGGCTGCTTGGGAGGTTAACATTCTGGCCGTTTGTGTGGGGTGGGATCTGCACCCAGCTGCTCTGTGTCGGGGGGGGCGAGCAGTCTGGGGGGCTTCCTGGCAGTCGGGGGGCTGCTGAGGCGGCGGGGTTTGCACAGAGCTTCCTGTTTAGGAGAAGGGAGAGCAGGACAAGGTAGCCTGGTCGTGCTCTGCCCAGCTGGTTGGGAACTTTGGGGAGCTTCAAGTGCTCCATCCTCCTGGCTGCCTACTCAGCTCCGAGGCCCCCTCACTGTGACACACAGCCTGCCAAACCTTCCTACTGGCCTTCAGGCACCTGCTCACAAACACGCAGTCACTGCGCAGGCGTCAGGCCAGCAAGAGGGAGGCCCTGCCTACAACAGCTAAAAGGTTTACATGTGTGTACTTGGCCCACTGGCTCTGACACTGGAGACAGGAACTGCAGACCGGAAGCCGGAAACAGATCTTTCCTCCCCCCAGGCACCAGCTCTGCTCCCCTCAACCCCAAACCTCACTCTAGGGACTGAGCAGCTCCAGAGACTGGAGTTTCTGCACACTAGTGGGCACAACACAGAAATATGAAACGAGAAAAGAACATGGTTCAGACCAAAATCTCACAAACCCCAGAAAGAGGGCCAAATGACACCGAATTCACCAATTTTCCTGAAAGACAGTTCAAAATAAAAATTATAAACATGCTTATGGAGGTACAGAAAAATATTCAAGAATACAGGAACAAATTTAAGTTGGAGATTCAATCATTAAGAAATTCCATTTCTGAAATGCAACATACAATGGAGGGATTTAAAAGCAGATTAGATGTAGTAGAAGGGACAGTAAATGGAACAGAAATTACAGAAGAGGAATACAAAGAAGCTGAGGCACAGAAAGAAAACAGAATTTCTAAGCATGAAAGAATATCGAGAGAACTGTATGACCAATCCAAACGCAGCAATATTCACATTACAGGGGTACCAGAAGAAGAACAGAAAGAAAAAGGGATACAAAGTGTCACTGAGGAGGTAATTGCTGAAAACTTCCCCAATCTGGGAAAGGAGATAGTCTCTCAAGTCATGGAGATGCACAGATCACCCAACACAAGGGACCCAAGGAAGACAACATCAAGATATATAATAATTAAAATGGCAAAGATCAAGGATAAAGACAGACTTTTAAAAGCAGCTAGAGAAAAAACATCACACACAAAGGAAAACCCATTAGGCTATCATCGGACTTCTCAACAGAAACCTTACAGGCCAGAAGGGAGTGGCATGATATATTTAATGCAATGAAGCAGAAGGGCCTTAACTTTACCCAGCAAGGTTATCATTTAAATTTGAAGGAGGGATTAAACATTTTACAGATAAGCAAAAGCTGAGAGAATTTACCTCCAACAAACCACCTCTACAGTGTATTTTGGAGGGACTCCTATAGATGGAAGTATTCCTAAGGCTAAAAAGATGTCAGACAAGGGAAGACAAAGACTACAGAAAATTATTCATAACATACAAAGAATGGAGGAAGAAGAAAACGGAGGAAAAAAAAATCTTTAGGTTGTGTTTGTAATAGTACAGAAAGTAGGTAAAATTAGACTGTTAGATAGTAAGGGAATTGCCCTTGAACCTTTGGTAACCACGAATCTAAAGCCTGCAATGGCAATAAATACATACCTATCAATAATCACCCTAAATGTAAATGGTCTGAATGCACCAATCAAAAGACACAGAGGTACTGAATGGATAAAGAAACAAGACCCATCTATATGACGCCTACAAGAGACTAACTTCAACCCCAAACACATACACAGATTGAAAGTGAAGGGATGGAAAAAGAGATTTCATGCAACTAATAGTGAGAAAAAAGCAGGAGTTGCAGTACTTGTATCAGACAAAATAGACTTCAAAACAAAGAAAGTCACAAGAGACAAAGAAGGACATTACATAATAATAAAAGGGTCAGTCCAACAAGAGGATGTAACTATTATAAACATCTATGCACTCAACACAGGAGCACCTACATATGTGAAACAAATACTAACAGAATTAAAGGGGGAAATAGAATGCAATGCATTCATTTCAGGAGACTTCAACACACCACTCACTCCAAAGGACAGATCAACCAGACAGAAAATAAGTAAAGAGACAGAGGCACTGAACAACATATTAGAACAGATGGACCTAACGGACATCTACAGAACACTCCATCCAAAAGCAACAGGATGCACATTCGTCTCAAGTGCACATGGAACATTTTCAAGAATTGATCATATATTAGGCCACAAAAAGAACCTCAGTAAATTCAAAGATTGAAATTGTACCAACCAGCTTCTCAGATCACAAAGGTATGAAACTAGAAGTAAATTACACAAAGAAAATGAAAAAGCCCACAATCACATGGAGGCTTAATAACATGCTCCTAAATAATCAATGTGTCAATGACCAAATAAAAACAGAGATCAAGCAATATATGGAGACAAATGACAACAATAATTCGACACCACAAAATCAGTGGGATGCAGCAAAGGCCGTGCTAAGAAGGAAATATATTGTAATACAGGCCTACCTCAGGAAAGAAGAACAATCCCAAATGAACAGTCTAAACTCACAATTAATGAAACTAAAAAAGGAAGAACAAGTGAAGCCCAAAGTCAGCAGAAGGAGGGACATAATAAAGATTAAGACAGAAATAAATAAAATAGAGAAGAATAAAACAATAGAAAGAATCAATGAAAGCAGGGGCTGGTCCTTTGAGAAAATGAACAAAATAGATAAACCCCTAGCCAGATTTACCAAGAAAAAAAGAGAGTCTACACACATAAACAGAATCAGAAATGAGAAAGGAAAAATCACTACGGACACCACAGAAATACAAAGAATTATTAGAGAATACTATGAAAAATGATATGATAACAAACTGGATAACCTAGAAGAAATGGACAACTTTCTACAAAAATACAACCTTCCAAGGCTGACCCAGAAAGAAACAGAAAATCTGAATAGACCAATTACAAAAAGAAATTGAATTGGTAATCAAAAAACTACCTAAGAACAAAACCCCTGGAGCAGATGGTTTCACTGCTGAATTTTATCAAACATTTGGTGAAGAACTAATACCCATCCTCATTAAGTTTTCCAAAAAGTAGAAGAGAGAATACTCCTAACCTCAATCTACAAGGCCAACATCACTCTAATATGAAAACGAGGCAAAGACACCACAAAAAAAGAAAATGACAGACCAATATCCCTGATGAACACAGAGGCAAAAATACTCAAAGTATTAGCAAACCCAATTCAAAAATACATCAAAAAGATCATCCATCATGATCAAGTAGGATTCATCCCAGGGATGCAAGGATGGTACAACCTTCGAAAATCCATCAACATCATCCACTACCTCGATAAAAAGAAGGACAAAAACCACATGATCATCTCCATAGATGCTGAAAAAGCATTCAACAAAATTCAACATTCATTCATGATAAAAACTCTCAACAAAATGGGTATAGAGGGCAAGTACCTCAACATCATAAAGGCTATATATGACAAACCCACAGCCAACATTATACTTAACAACAATAAGCTGAAATCTTTTCCTCTAAGATTGGGAAAAAGACAAGGATGCTCACTCTCCCCACTTTTATTCAACATAGTTCTGGAGGTCCTAGCCACAGCAATCAGACAACACAAAGAAATAAAAGGCATCCAGATTGGCAAGGAAGAACTCAAAGTGTCCCTGTTTGCAGATGACATGATATTATACATAAAAAACCCTAAAGAATCCACTCCAAAACTACTAGATATAATATCTGAATTCAGCAAAGTTGTGGGATACAAAATTAATACACAGAAATCTGTTGCATTCGTATACACTAATGATGAACTAGCAGAAAGAGAAATCAGGAAAACAATTCCATTCACAATCGCATCCAAACGAATAAAATACCTAGGAATAAACCTAACAAAGGAAGTGAAAGACCTATACCCTGAAAACTACAAGACACTCTTAAGAGAAATTAAAGAGGACACTAATAAATGGAAATTCATCCCATGCTCTTGGCTAGGAAGAATTAATATTGTCAAAATGGCCATCCTGCCTAAAGCAATCTACAGATTCAATGCAATCCCTATGAAAATACCTACAGCATTCTTTAATGAACTAGAGCAAATAGTTCTAAAATTCATATCGAACCACAATAGACCCCGAAGCGCAAAAGCAAACCTGAGAAGGAAGAATAAAGCAGGGGAAATTATGCTCCCTGACTTCAAGCTCTACTACAAAGCTAAAGTAATCAAGACAATTTAGTACTAGCACAAGAACAGACCCATAGACCAGTAGAACAGAATAGAGCCCTGATATAAACCCAAGCATATATGGTCAATTAATATACGATAAAGGAGCCATGGATATACAATGGGGAAATGACAGCCTCTTCAACAGCTGGTGTTGGTAAAACTGGACAGCTACATGTAAGAGAATGAAATTGGATTACTGTCTAACCCCATACACAAAAGTAAACTCAAAATGTATCAAAGACCTGAATGTAAGTCATGAAACCATAAAACTCTTAGAAAAAAATATAGGCAAAAATATCTTGGACATAAACATGAGCAACTTCTTCATGAACATATCTTCCCGGGCAAGGGAAACAAAAGCAAAAATGAACAAGTGGGACTATATCAAGCTCAAAACCTTCTGTACAGCAAAGGACACCATCAGTAGAACAAAAAGACATCCTACTGTAAGGGAGAATATATTCATAAATGACATATCTGATAAAGGGTTGACATCCAAAATACATAAAGAACTCACGCACCTCAACAAACAAAAAGCAAATAAGCCAATTAAAAATGGGCAGAGGAGCTGAACAGACACTTCTCCAAAGAAGAAATTCAGATGGCCAACAGGCACATGAAAAGATGCTCCACATCACTAGTCATCAGAGAAATGCAAATTAAAACCACAATGAGATATCACTCATACCAGTTAGGTTGGCCACCATCCAAAAGACAAACAACAACAAATGTTGGTGAGAATGTGGAGAAAGGGGAACCCTCTTACACTGCTGGTGGGAATGTAAATTAGTACAGCCATTGTGGAAAGCAGTATGGAGGTTCCTCAAAAAACTCAAAATAGAAATAACATTTGACCCAGGAATTCCACTCCTAGGAATTTACCCTAAAAATGTAGTAGCCCAGGTTGAAAAAGATATATGCACCCCTATGTTTATCGCAGCACTATTTACAATAGCCAAGAAATGGAAGCAACCTAAGTGTCCATCAGTAGATGAATGAATAAAGAAGATGTGGTATATATACACAATGGAATATTATTCAGCCCTAAGAAGAAAACAAATCCTTCCATTTGCAATAATATGGATGGAGCTAGAGGGTATTATGCTCGGTGAAATAAGCCAGGCAGAGAAAGACAAGTATCAAATGATTTCACTCATCTGTGGAGTATAAGAACAAAGAAAAAATTGAAGGAACAAAACAGCAGCAGACTCACAGAACCCAAGAATGGACTAACAGTTACCAAAGGGAAAGGGACTGGGGAAGAGGGATGGGAAGGGAGGGATAAGGGGGAAAAAGGGCTATTACAAGTAGCACACATAATGTAGCAGGGGTGGGGTGGAGGGATACGGGGAAGGCAGTATAACACAGAGAAGACAAGTAGTGATTCTATAACATCCTATTATGCTAATGGACATGACGGACAGTGATTGCAATGGGGTATGTGGTGGGGACTTGATAATAGGGGGAGTCTAGTAACCATAATGTTGCTCATGTAATTGTATATTAATAATAGCAAAAAATAATAATAATAATGCTCAGCTACTTCTTTTATCTCTAGAAGTGAAAATGCAAAAGTATTGTTTGATCCTTAATGTAAGGAAATCCAATTATTTTTAGTACAAATATATTCTATACCAGTTTAAACTGTTAAATTGGAGAATGACTCTTGAATAATGTCTATATATGCAACCTTAGAATTTCATCTGTATGAAATCCCAGAGTTAATAATGTACTTAGAACCAAATGCATTCAGAAATCACCATACTATCATTTTCATATGATAAAGTATCTGCTTTCATACATTCTTCATAATTCTGATTATCATGAGAGAGATGTGAATTCCTGGTCTTACCAGAAAGTTTTACTTTTCTAGCTATTTTTCACAAGAAAACTTTAATATGCAGTGCCTTTAAATCTGTCATAAATACAGATTCAAAACCTTTCATAAACATATGAAGTCCACATAAACTGTCTCTCAACAGAATTACAGCTATCCGATGGCCCCTATTAATGTGGCAACTTCAAATCACTGGTAATTTCAAACTTAAAACTCTGGACAGGGAACTGGGCTACCTATGTTCTATTGTTAACCTGGCTACTGACTTTCTGTGAGACTTTGAGCAAGGCATTTATGATGTGCTTCAATGTTCTCATTTAAAATGGAGAAAATTAGAAAGCTTTGCCACATCTTCTAGAATATGAGATCTTCTATTATAGATATGAGATCCAATGCAAATAGAACATTTAAAACTATAAAGAATTTTTTAAACAAAGGACTATCATAAGTATTTATTGTGGTACTGTATTTACTATCAGACTGAAATGATCCAAAGTTCATACAGCTTATTACATAATGAACAATCATGGAACATCTTGCTTACTGATAAATCAGTTTGATCCAATTAGTAAGCAGAAAAGGAAGGTGAGTATATTGTAACTCTTAATTCCAAATAAAGACAATGAAATAAATAATAGATATATTTATACATAAAATATTTCACATAACTACAGATACCAAGCTATTTTTTACAAATTCAATTAGCATTGGATTTCCTATTTGAATACAGCATGATAATATTGGTACTTTTCTCTTTCCATCCTGAAAAATCACCTAAAAGCAACATAAAGAACTTCTGGAGAAACACAAACCCTGTTCTCAGAAAAATTAGGAGACAAACCACAAAATGATTAGAAAAGCTGCCAAAAACAACAGAGATAGAGCACGGGCAGGTGCATGCTGTGGGCAGCAGAGAGAAAGCTGCAGTTGCAGGTGTTACAAAGAACAAGGCACACATCGAAGGTGAAGGGTGTACCCTAAGTTTTAAACCCTTGTTTGTATCAGTGGAAACAAGGTGCATGGGCTGACAGTCAGAACCGTCCTGGATGTGGTTTGGTTCCTAACAGTATAGAAGGAACAATGATAAGGAACAGCATGAACTGTGTTTGCAAAGAGAAATCTGTCTCTGTGGCTATATGAGAAAAAAGGCTTTGTCTATCTCCACTGACTGGAGCAAAATAAAGGAGAAAAAGAACAGGAAAATCTAAAAGCCAAAAAAGAACATTCACAAGAAAAATGGTGCAATTAAGGTGAAAATCATGACAAATCCTTTACCATTAACAAAACTTAATTGTGCAATCAACACTAACTTGGGAATTACAAAACATGTATAATCATAAAATTTTACTGACTAGAAGGATAATGACTTAATGTAATCAATCACTTACCTCTGATTCATATTTTATTTTTTCTTCTTCTAAAATACGTGCAAATTCTTCTTTCTGGTGTTCAAATTCTGATTTGAGAAATGTATGTTCATAGCGAAGCTTATTGTATTCAGCTCTGTACTTTTCCACTTCCTAAATAAAAAGGAGACTGCAATGTATCACAGATTTTTAAATGAAATTTGTACTCATTCCAAAATCACTTTTGCAAATATAATTTTAAATTGCATCATACTGAAAGCCATTCTAAAAGTAACATATAAGCTTAACAGAATTGTAAATAAATGTAAGTTTTTATGACAAGTATCCTACATAGAGAATTAGTGCATTCCTGAAAAGTTATCCATAAAACAAATTACCATTCAACTAACCTTATGTCTTCACTGGTTCTTATAATGATAAAAAATGTGTAGCATGTCAAAAGTTTTGACCTTGGGCTTAATATAATATTTAAGAATATAGTATACCTTTCAAAATACAGTTAGATTTAAAAAATTAATTCTCTAATAAAATATAAGAAACATTCCCTTAAAGTTAGGGTGAATTCAAAGTGAATGAAGGATTACTTGAAATAGTTAATACACTAACTTAAGGTTCAATCAAGTATTATGACAACAGTTTAACTCAACGTTATCATTCTGAAGACTCTGTATAGCACCAACTCTCCTGACTAACTAGGAACACATGAAATCCCCAGGCATGCCAACTATACTTCCTAACATTAAAAAATTGCTGGCACTCTGAAACTCAACTTAGGCAAGAGAGCAGAAAGATGAAGGAATTCCATGCATCAGGAAATTAAGTAACATGCATCAGGAAATTAAAACAACATGCCTTAGGAAATGAAGTAACAAGGCAGCCCACTCTAAACCTTCATTTGCAAGATTTCTCGTCAAGGCCAGCTTACAACCCAAGAAAATGGGTTTCATGATTTTATTATTAGAGACATACTTTCTTTTGATTTTTTTTTCATGTTTTTACTTAACTTGATCACCTACCTTAGTGATTTTCTTTTCATTCAAAAATTAAATCTACTCTCAAACCATAACGCTTTGGTTATCTAGCAGGAAGACATTCACAAGATGATATTATCAAGCCAGTAATCCACTTAAATAAGAGGATTCCACACCTGTTCTGTGCATTGGCAGCATTACTAGACTACAGCTTTCCAAAGGGGTCCATTTTGAAGGGCACAATACTCATTTGTCACATGCAAGGCACAGTATATTTGTTAAACAAGGTTACATATATAAAATGGCCAGCATAGTCATGATATCTCTCATCTCTTCCTGTTTCCTTTATAAAACATTTAGTCATATTATACCAACATTTCATATAAGGAGACTTATCTTAATCTGAAGGAAAACTGTTAACAAGTTTTTACTTCTTTGAGGTTGCATGAAATTCATTCTTTCATTCAACAAATATTACTGAGCACTTACTGTATGCTAGGAACTGTTTGTGGAATTTGAAATGTGACAGTGAGCCAAACAGACTCCTTCCCTCATGCAACTTACATTTCAGAGGTAGTAAAAGAGGAAAAAAATTTCAAAGGCACAATAAATGTTATATACCATATTAGAAGATGGTAAGTACAAGAGAAAAATGTAGAGAAAACTAAGTGGGGATCCAAAGGTCTAAGGAGTGATGGGAAAGACACACTGCAATATTAAATGAAGGCAGGAGTTGGTCAAAGAAGGTATCATTGAGGTGACATCTCAGTAAAGCCTTAAATGAGGTGATGAAGTTGGTAAAGAGATAATCTGGAAGGAGTGTTCAAGGCAGAGGTAATAGCTAGAGCAAAGACTCTTAAATTGCACCATTCCTGGAGTGCCAAGAAACATCAAAGGGGCCAATGTGGAGGGAGGAAGGAAGTCAGAGAGGTAATGAGCTCCAATCCTGTGCAGCCTTACAGACCACTATGAGGACTCTGAGTAAGAAGGGAAGCTATTACATAAGGCTTCTGAGTAAGGGAGTGGTGCTTTTCATCAAGAATTTCACAGCCACGTGAAGAAAAACACATAGGTCCTTCTATATAAATTACTTACTTTCTGGATAACCTAGAAGAAATGGACAACTTTTTAGAAAAATACGACCTTTCAAGACTAACCCAGGAAGAAACAGAAAATCTGAACAGACCTATTACGAGCAATGAAATTGAATCGGTAATCAAAAAACTACCCAAGAAACAACAGGATATAACCATTATAAATATATATGCACCCAACACAGGAGTGCTGACATATGTGAAACAAATACTAACAGAATTAAAGGAGGAAACAGAAAGTAAGGACAGATCCATCAGACAGAAAATAAGTAAAGACACAGAGGCACTGAACAACACACTAGAACAGATGGACCTAACAGACATCTACAGAACTCTACACCCAAAAGCAGCAGGATACACATTCTTCTCAAGTGCACATGGAACATTTTCCAGAATAGACTACATACTAGGCCACAAAAAGAGCCTCAGTAAATTCAAAAAGATTGAAATTCTCCTAAACAACTTCTCAGATCACAAAGGTATAAAACTAGAAATAAACTGCACAAAGAAAACAAAAAGGCTCACAAACACATGGAGGCTTAACAACATGATCCTAAATAATCAATGGACCAACGACCAAATTAAAACAGAGATCAAGCAATATATGGAGATAAATGACAGCAACAGCACAAAGCCCCAACTTCTGTGGGACACAGTGAAGGCAGTTCTAAGAGGAAAGTATATAGCAATCCAGGCCTATTTAAAGAAGGAAGAAAAATCCCAAATGAATAGTCTAAAGTCACAATTATTGAAAATGGAAAAAGAAAAACAAATGAGGCCCAAATTAGCAGAAAAAGGGACACAATAAAGATCAGAGAAGAAATAAATAAAATTGAGAATAAAACAATAGAAAAAAAACAATGAAACCAAGAGCCGTTTCCTTGAGAAAATAAACAAAACAGATAAACCCCTAGCTAGACTTATTAAGAGAAAAAGAGAATCTACACACATAAACAGAATCAGAAATGAGAAAGGAAAACTCACGACGCATCCCACAGAAATACAAAGATTTATTAGAGAATACTATGAAAATCTATATGCTAACATGCTGGATAACCTAGAAGAAATGGATGACTTTCTAGAAAAATACAACCTTCCAAGACTAACCCAAGGAAGAAACAATATCTAAACAGACCAATTACCAACAAAGAAATTGAATCAGTAATCAAAAAACTACCCAAGAACAAAATCCCCAGGCCAGATGGATTCACCCCTGAATTTTATCAGACATATAGAGAACATATAATACCCATTCTCCTTAAAGTTTTCTAAAAAACAGAAGAGGAGGGAATACTTCCAAACTCATTCTATGAAGCCAGCATCACTCTAATACCACAATCAGGCAAAGACCCCACAAAAAAGAAAATTACAGACCAATACCCCTGATGAATATAGATTCAAACATACTCAAAAAAATATTAGCAAAACAAATTCAAAAACACATCAAGAGGATCATACATCATGATTAAGTGGGATTCATCTCAGGGATGCAAGGATGGTACAACAACATTCGAAAATCCATCAACATCATCCACCACATCAACAAGAAGGACAAAAACCACATGATCATCTCCATAGATGCTGAAAAAGCATTTGACAAAATTCGACATCCATTCATGATAAAAACTCTCAACAAAATGGGTATAGAGGACACAGCGAAGGCAGTTCTAAGAGGAAAGTATATAGCAATCCAGGCCTATTTAAAGAAGGAAGAAAAATCCCAAATGAATAGTCTAAAGTCACAATTATTGAAAGAATTATATAAGGCTTCTGAGTAAGGGAGTGGTGCTTTTCATCAAGAATTTCATCAAAAAGAATAAAACACCTAGGAATAAACCTAACCAATATGCCTAACCCCATACACAAAAGTAAACTCAAAAGGGATCAAAGACCTGAATGTAAGTCATGAAATCATAAAACTCTTAGAAAAAAACATAGGCAAAAATCTCTTGGACATAAACATGAGCAACTTCTTCATGAACGTATCTTCCCGGGAAAGGGAAACAAAAGCAAAAATGAACAAGTGGGACTATATCAAGCTGAAAAGCTTCTGTACTGCAAAAGACACCATCAATAGAACAACAAAATGGGTATAGAGGGCAAGCACCTCACCATAATAAAAGCCATATATGACAACCCACAGCCAACATCATACTTAACAGCAAGAGCTGAAAGCTTTCCACCTAAGATCGGGAACAAGACAGGGATGCCCACTCTCCCCACTTTTATTCAACATAGTTCTGGAGGTCCTACCTTGGCAGTAAGACAAAACAAAGACATACAAGGCATCCAGATTAGTAAAGAAGAAGTCAAACTGTCACTATTTGCAGATGACATGATATTGTACATAAAAACCCTAAAGACTCCACTCCAAAATTACTAGAACAAATATCTGAATTCAGCAAAGTTGCAGGCTACAAAATTAATACAAAGAAATCTGTTGCTTTCCTACACACTAACGATGAACTAGCAGAAAGAGAAATCAGGAAAACAATCCCATTCACAACTGCATCAAAAAGAATAAAATACCTAGGAATAAACCTAACCAAGGAAGTGAAAGGCCTATACCCTGAAAACTACAAGACACGCTTAAGGGAAATTAAAGAGGACACTAACAAATGGAAATTCATCCCATGCTCTTGGCTAGGAAGAATTAATATTGTCAAAATGGCAATCCTGCCTAAATCAATCTACAGATTCAATGCAATCCCTATCAAAATACCAATAGCATTCTTCAATGAACTGGAACACATAGTTCTAAAATTCATACAGAAACACAAAAGACCCCGAATAGCCAAAGCAATCCTGAGAAGGAAGAATAAAGCATGGAGGCTCTCGCTTCCCAACTTCAAACTCTACTACAAAGCCACAGTAATCAAGACAATTTGATACTGGTACATGAACAGACCCACAGACCAGTGGAACAGAGTAAAGTCCAGATATAAACCCAAACATATATGGTCAATTAACATATGATAAAGGAGCCATGGATATACAATGGGGAGATGACAGCCTCTTCAACAGCTGGTGCGGGCAAAACTGGACAGCTACATGTAAGGGAATGAAACTAGGTCATTGTCTAACCCCATACACAAAAGTAAACTCAAAATGGATCAAACACCTGAATGTAAGTCATGAAATCATAAAACTCTTAGAAAAAAACATAGGCAAAAATCTCTTGGACATAAACATGAGCAACTTCTTCAAGAACATATCTCCTTGGAAAAGGGAAACAAAAGCAGAAATGAACAAGTGGGACTATATCAAGCTGAAAAGCTTCTGTACTGCAAAAGACACCATCAATAGAACAAAAAGGCATCCTACAGTATGGGAGAATATATCCATAAATGACATATCTGATAAAGGGTTGACATCCAAAATATATAAAGAGCTCACACACCTCAACAAACAAAAAGCAAATAAGCCAATTAAAAAATGGGCAGAGGAGCTGAACAGACACTTCTCCAAAGAAGAAATTCAGATGGCCAACAGGCACATGAAAAGATGCTCCACATCACTATCAGAGAAATGCAAATTAAAACCACAATGAGATATCACCTCACACCAGTGAGGATGGCCAGCATCCAAAAGACAAACAACAACAAATGTTGGCAAGGATGTGGATAAAGGGAAATCGTCCTACACTGCTGGTGGGAATATAAATTAGTTCAATCATTGTGGAAAGCAGTATGGAGGTTCCTCAAAAAACTCAAAACAGAAATACCATTTGACCCAGGAATTCCACTCCTTGGAATCTACCCTAAGAATAGAGCAGCCCAGTTTGAAAAAGACATATGCACCCCTATGTTTATCACAGCAGCATTTATCATAGCCAAGAAATAGAAGCAACTTAAGTGTCCATCAGTAGTAGATGAATGGATAAAGAAGATGTGGTACATACACACAATGGAATATTATTCAGCCATAAGAAGAAAACAAATCCAGACATTTGCAACAACACGGACGGAGCTAGAGGGTATTATGCTCAGTGAAATAAGCCAGGCCGAAAAAGACAAGTCTCAAATGATTTCACTCATCTGTGGAGTATAAGAACAAAGAAAAAAACTGAAGGAACAAAACAGAAGCAGACTCACAGAACGCAAGAATGGGCTAACACTTACCAAAGGGAAAGGGACTGGGGAGGGAGGGTAGGTGGGAAGGGAGGGATAAGGGGATAAAGAAGTATTTTGATTAGCACACATAATATGGGGGGGTGGGGGACACGGGGAATGCAGTATAGCACAGAGAAGACAAGTGTTGACTGTACAGCATCTTAGTACGCTGATGGACAGTGACTTAGTCTAATGGGGTATGTGGTGGGGACTTGATAAGGGGGGAATCTAGTAACCACAGTGTTGTTCATGTGACTGTATGTCAATGATTCCTTAATAAAAAAAATGTCTTACTTCATCGAGATTCCTAAAACGTTCTCTCATTGGAGTTTCTAGTTCTTGTTGTATTTGTGCTCGTAACAATTCCAACTTTTGTGGAGTCAGTACCTAATATATAAGGAAATACAAACAATTTTAAATATGAAATCACAAATATTAAAATCAAGAATTTGCCAAATTTCAAACCCTCCATGAATTCTATGAATTCAATTCATAGAAATTTGACAATATACCTAATTTTACAGTAAGCAATATATACAAAGAACCATCATTCAAAACAATATTTTATGAATCTCAATTTCATACTCTGATATATCAAAAATTCTCAGACATGTCAACATGAGGTAAAAATAGTCACTATTATTATTGTTAGGTATAACTACATTGGCAGCTAAGGTTAACATGTTGGATACTACAGCTAATAGTCTATTTTCTAAAGCAAGGAAAAGAAAGGTATGATAATTTCATATGCCATAGAGAATTCTTCAGACTTATATCAGAAAAGGCTAGTTTTTACTCTGACCACAGAATTAATTTAGACTCTTCCCTATTATAATATCTTGTACTTCAATATGTAATTAAGTATTTATGTGACTCCTTAACACGGTCTTTATTCACTATGATGTTCCCAACACCTTGAACTATTTATTGCCTGGCAGGTAAGAACCCCTTCAATTGCTATTTTCTGAATGAATTAGTTAATGAACAAACAATGGTTGTTAAAAAAAAAAGCAAACCTGAAAACTAAGAATAATGTTCAGTTTAATTCACTCATTTATCAATACTCCAAATACCGCAAAATTTTTACTCAGTTAATACCTACTATATATAAAGAAAGAAAGCACTGTGCAACACACTAAGATCTACATAACATACTATTCTAAATACCTTACATGTGTAACTTACTAAATCCCAGCAACAATCTACAATACAGCCGTATTACCATTCCCTTTATACAGAATCTAACTTTCTAAAGATCACAAAAACAGGAAGCATCTCTTTCCCAGTAAGAAATTCAAACTCTTATAAGATAAATAACTTATACATACAAATAGGTACAAAAATAGGCAATCTGGGTTTACCAGACACGTGAAGACCAAGAGAAATTATATGTAGGCTAGAAAGAATGGCACATCAAATGAATGGGAAAACTAAAGTTTAGGTAGAACCCCAAACCCAAGAATCGGTAAAATTTTAAATCCTCTGGGGAGGAAAATGGTCCTCAAAGGTGAACTAAAGGCATTTTGATGGAACCACACTAAGCCCTACAGGAAATTTAGAATCCTGGTTCCCTGTGCATTAGTGCTGACAGCAATCTCCAGATGCTGTGACAACAAAGGCCATGGTGACAGCATTTCCAAATGCCACCTAGAGCTGCATCCTGGCTGGGAACAAAAGGGAAAGAGATGGGAGCCACAGAGTAGACAGTTCCTGAATACCAGGATCATATTCTTACAATTCACTCAGTGTTCAGTAGTATTTACTTGGAAATTTTTTTTTACTTAAAATGAATAAATATAATTCCATAAATAAAATAATTCAAATAAGACGTAAAGATTAAAAAGCTAGTCTTTTTACTTCAGCCATCCAGTTTCCCTCAGGAAGCAACTACTTAGTTTTTATGTATCCTTAAAACAATCTATCAACATAGAAGCATATATAATAAACCATTACATTTTATATAATGAAAGTCATACTATACACATTTTCTGCACCTGTCTTGCTGAAGGTTTTTAAGCTTAAAATGGAATCACCATACCTATATTTAGGAATAAGTAAGATGGATCAAAACCTTTGGTGGAAGAGAACTGATGGTTATGGGATGGAGAGGCAGTGAATGTGACTAGAGAAACTAGACATAGCTTTTGCTATAATCTGGTTTACAATGTCAAGAGTCTCTGGGTGATAGTATCAAGATCCAAACTGAGACAGGGTGGTAATTAAAAGGGAGAGAGTAATAGGTAAATCTTATTTGGATCCTATTTTAAACAAACCAACCTTAAGAACAAACCAACAAGGAAAACTGAGGAAAATTAAGGAAAACTGAACAAAGATGTGATATCAAGAGGTACTAAGGAATAAGTATTTTTAGGAATGACAGTAGTGGTTATGCTGTTAAAGGGGGGATTGCCTTGGTATATAACACAGGTACGCCTCAGAGATGTTGCAGATTCAGTTCCAGACCACTGCAATGAATCGACTATTGCAGTGAAGTGAGGCGAATGGATTTTCTGGTCTCCTAGTGCATATGAAAGTTATGTTTATACCATACTGCATTCTATTAAGTGTACAACAGCATTATGTCTAAAATAACATTGTATATATTTTAATTAAAAAATGCTAACTATCATTTGAGCTTTTAGCAAGTTGTAATCTTTTTGCTAATGGACCGCCTTGCCTCAATGTTGTTGGCTGCTGACTGTTCAGGGTGGTGTAGCTGAAGGCTGGGGTGGCTATGGCAATTTCTGAAAATAAGACAGCAGTGAAGTTTGCCACACTGATTGACTTTTCCTTTCACATGAACACTTAAAGGCCATTGCAGGTTCACTAATTGGTCTAATTTCTATACTGCTGTGTCTTGGGGAATAGACTGAGAAGAAAGGGACAGAGGAGGGGGAATGGCCAGTAAGTGGAGCAGTCAGAATACACACAATACTTATCAATTAAGTTCACTGCCTTCTATACACACAGTTCATGACATCCCCAAACAATTAAAATAGTAACATCAAAGATCACTGATCACAGGTCACCATAACAAATATAATAATGAAAAATTCTGAGATATTGTCAGAGTTACCAAGATGTGACACAGACACAAAGTAAGCAAATGCTATTGGGAAAATGACACCTACACACTTATTCAACATAGGGTTACTCAAACCTCCTATTTGTCAAAAACACAGTATCTGTGAAGCACAATAATATGAGGTATGTCTGTAGAGATATATACTAAAATATTTATAAAGAGTTGAGATAATGTGCTTTGCTTAAAAATAAACCACAGGGGTTGAGGGACTGAGCAAAGGGGATGGTGTCACAAGATAAAACAAGAATGGCCCAGAGATGATAATTATTGAAATTATTGTTGTTGGGTGATAGATACATGGGGATACATCACACCATTCTCTCTACTTTGGTACTTATTTGAGAGTTCCATAATTTGAAAGTTAATTAAAAATAAAAGTGCTTATACTCCCAGCAGATGGCCAAATAAAAACTAGACTTACTTTTCTGCCTAAAACAAATAGTAGAATGGACAAAAATCAAACAACAGTTTTCAAGGCACTGACATAATGAAGCAAGATCCCTGAGAGACAGAAAACAAAGTGAGCTTTGCAAAAGCTTCCAGGACATGGCTCAGAAAGGGATACCCAGGTGGTCTGACAGCCTCCCTGATCTGAGGAGACAGAAGGAAGAGTCCAAGGAGACCACTGTGGCTTGAGTCACAAGACTGGGCAGCAGAAAGGAGGGTGGCACAGAAAACAAATTATGATGATCTGCAAAAGATCCTTCTCAATTCATTCAGTAGAGTACTGATCAGCACATTGATGAAAGGAAAATGCCCAATGCCAGGAAAAGAACCACCTGAAAGAATTAGAGGGTTAAGTACTCAGAGCTCACACAGAGCTGTGAATAGGTTCTTTTTCCAAAAGCCATACTGAAAAACTTCATTTGATAGAAAAATGAGTAGAGTGCTCACAAGGATCTCAGCAGTAGAAAATAATTAGCATTATACTAAACACTAAGCTGTTCAAATCTTAAAAGCAAGACCCAGAGAGATGAAACTGCTTCCAAGGAACTGTGTCCCAGAACAAAGCTCAAGAATATTTATCAGAACACAAAAACATCTAGTGTCCAATAAAAATTTACCATGCATGCAAAGAAGCAGGAAAAGAATATCAACCAACCAAAACCAACAAGAAATGATACAGGTGTTAGAATTAGCAAAGATGTTAAAACAGTTATTTTAACTGAATTCTGTATGTTCAGAAAACTGGAAAAAAGATTTAACACGTTAAGCAAAGAAAAGGAAGTTATGAAAAAGACCAAAATTGGACTTTAAGATAAAAACTACAATTTCTGAGATGAAAAACACACTGTATGGGATTAATGACAGTGTAGACACTGCAGAAGAAAAATTCAGTGCACCTGATGACACAATAACAGAAACTACCAAAAATAAAACAAGGGGATAACAAACATTAAGTAAGAATAAGCTGAATATCAGTGAGGTGTGGGAAAACTTTAAGTGGCCTAATACTGGAGTCCCCAAGGAGATGAAAGAAGAAGCAGAAAAAGTATCTTGAGAAGCAGTGTCTAAAATTTCCTAAATTTGATGAAAACTATAAATACACATACCCAAGAAGCTCCATAAACTCCAAACACCAGAAACATGAAGAAAAGTGCAAAGACATGTCAATCAACTTGTTCAAAATCAGCAATAAAGAGAAAATTTTAAGAGCAGCTAAGAAAATAGACACTGCATACACACAACAAAGAGAAGGATGACAGCAAATTTCTTATGTGAAACAATGTTAAGTGAGAAGACTGAAGAGCAACATCTTTAAAGTATTAGGGGAAGAAACCTGTCAACCCAGAATTCAATACTAAGCAAAAGTATCTTTTAAAATACCGTTTTTAAAGATATATAAAAGCTGAAAATAATTTCTCACCAGTAGATCTGCATGATAAGACATATTACAGAAAGTTCTTAGTATAGTAGGAAAATGATACTGATGGAAATACGGATCTACTCAAAGGAAAAAGAACACTGAAATTATTAACTATGTGAAAATCTTGTGATTTCTGAGGTCTCTGATAAATGGCCTCTAAGTGTAAGATTTGTTTTCATTACCTCCTAAAAATCTTACTAAAAACAAGCACACACGGAAGAAAATCAGTCTCCCACAACCCTAAGCACACACACAACAAAAGGCAGAATTAGAGGATTTTCCCCATGCCATTTAAGTGGAAATTATGCTATGTCTTACATTTCTAATGAAATACTGCAACTACTTCTCTCAAATGAAACTTAAAAGAATAATTTATCATACAACAATCTCTGTGTCATTACCTATGTTAAATTTATAAAAATAAATCTTTACTATTCCCAACACTTGACATATTGCAAATATAAAACAGAACAATGTCCTTCAAAGAATATTTTAAGCACAAATACTGCTGTGCCAGAGATTCTTTAAAAATTCATGACTGAAACTACATAAATTTTGCTGAGAGTCCTAGCAGCCAAATAATATGGGAAACATACCAATTATACAGTTTTCACTGCCTGGCACAAAGAAAGCATATAATTTTTGATGAAGTCATTAAAAAATTTTTTTATCAGAAATATATCAAATGATCCCATATTTAAAAAAAATTTTTGCCACAATGGTAAATAACAATAATGATATTAACATGTTCTAGCCACTTACTCCATCAAAGTTTTATACCGACACTTTCTATGTATTGTCTCATTTTACCTTTACAATCATCCTATGAGTTAGTCACTATTACTCACATTCACTACAACTATACAAGTGATGCAAAAATATTCTTTAAATTAATGTCTTTCATATCATTTCTCTATAAAAGCCAAAGGGATAATGATTCTATAGCATCTTACTATGCTGACAGACAGTGACTGCAATGGGGTTGGGGTGGGGGGACTTGATAATAAGGGTAAATGTTGAAACCACAATGTTGTTCATGTGAAACCTTCATAAGATTGTTTATCAATGATACTTTAATTAAAAAAAATTTTTTTAAAGCCAAAGGGACATTAATTCTTAATAAAAGGCATTTGCAGGTAGATAATACATGTGTATTTTTAAAATAACCATCTTTCATAAATCTTCATTGAAATATTTCCTGACCTTACTTTATTGAATTTTCTTGACTTCACTTAATTCACAATTTGTACAAATTGCAAACATACATTAAAGCAAGTAGCTAAACTGCTTCAATATATGTATATATATGTATCCATGTTTCCTTACCTTATTTTTCCCAGATAAAAGTCATGTAGAAATGAGGTATTTGTATCTCAAAAAGCAGAAACATTACCAAATAAATTATTTTTGTTGGCAAACATTTGGGAAGTTATCATGTGGAGAAATGTCCAAAGTTATTTTCTGTACATCTGAGGAACAGTACAAGAACCAACAGGGGACTGCAGGGAGGATGTTTTCATTCCCATGAAAGAAAATGCTTAACATACGCCAATCCATAAATGGAACTGGATCATTTTAAAAGTTCACTAAGTTCTCAAGCACTGAGAGCCCTGAAGCAGAGCGTGACCATCCCTGTATCACGGATGTGCCACACAGGAATTCTGTGTTGGATAGTGTATCAGTTTCCTAGAGCTGCCATAACAAAATACCACAAACTGTGTGGCTTAAAACAGCAGAAATTTATGGTTTCACAGTTCTGGAGGCTGTAAGTCCAAAGTCAAGGCCATGCTCCTGCTGAAACCTTTAGGGAAGAATTTTTCTTAGCCTCATCCTAGTGTCTAGTGGTGTGCAGCGATCCTTAGTGCTCTTTGGCAGCTATGGCACCTCAATCTCTGCTTCTGTCATTACAGGACGGTTTCCCTAGCCTATCTTCCCTTCACCCCACCTCCCACTGGTGTGTTTCTGTCTCTGTTCTTTTCTTCCTATAAGGACACCAGTCATACAGGATTAAGGGCCCATCATATTTCAATATGATCATATCCTAAGTAATTATATCTGCATGGTCCCTATTTCCAGGTAAGGTCATATTCTAAGGTATTGGGAGCTAGAACCTCAACATATCTTTTTGGGGAACACAATTCAACTCCTACCAGAAAGAACAGATAAGGTACAGAAACCTTCTGTAAGAGAACAGATAAGGTTTCAGGTACTTATAAGACAGGAAAGGCAAAAAAATTTCTGTTTCTTATATATAAACAGAAAACTCCAACTCATTCATTTATTCTATTTATTCATGTCATTCATTCAACAAATATTTGCTAGGCACTGTCTTCACACTGGAGACATAATGAAAGAAAGTTCATGCTTTCATAAGCCTGCATTCATATAGAATAAAAACAGCCATCATTTATGAGTATCTACTATGTGGCAGACACTGTACTGTTATAAAATAGACACGTTCTCATAATGGCTATTAGGTAACAACACCATCCCCTTCACCACATGTGAAAACTTAAGGCATAGAAAAATAGCTTCTTGTTGAAGGTCATCATCTCCCTGGTAAATTGACCCTTATTTTGGTTATAAAAATGTCTTTTTAATTTTAGTGATACTCTCTTTATCTTGAGTCCATTTGATCTGATAATAACATAGCCACTCCAGTCTTCTTAAGCCTACTGTTTTCACGTGTTTGGTACAAATAACATGTCTAGATGTTACTCTCAAGACACAGAGCAATTACATCTCCAGTGCCCAAACAATGCTTAGTGTTTAATGCACACAGATTCCAGTCATAGAGGCCTCTCAACTTCTGCAAATTAATCCACCAATTCTAGAAGCTTAAATTACATTTCCCTCTTCAACTTCCACTTCTGAGATTTTTATTTAAATGTCCCGAATATACCTAGGAATTAAACAGTAAGCATACTGGAGGGTCCAACCCAAGGTAAGTAGTGATGTTCCCAACAATTTCAAGAAGATACTGAATGACTAATTTCTAACACTGCTGTCAAAGGAATCCAGGAATTGTGTGATATGTCATTCTAGGTAGATTGAAAGATGGCTTCTTACTCTATGAACTTATGCTTCCAGTATTAATAATACCTTATTATTTGTATCGAGTAGTACATAATAAGAAATACACAGCTGGTGCTATTCAGAAATTAAATGAATACTAGAAAATATCACTACTAATACCTACTAATTTGAAATTTATACTAAGTTTGACTGATGCTGAAGTTCAGCTTTGCTCTACTTTCCAGGCAAATGAAAACTGAATAGTGTGAAAAATATGCAAAGAAACTGTAGTTTAGTACTTCAATACTATCCTCTGCTTTAGAACCTCCATTACACTGCACACATAAATTATGTACAGATATTGTTTTTACAGTGTTTTTTAAGAAGCTCCTTAAAGATAGCCATCAATTAGCCCAGTTAGTTATAATACTTAAAGGAAAACTAGTCAACCTTTCTTTAAAAAATATTCTTTAGTATTTTTAAAATATTTGTATCAATTCAAACTGGTCTTCCTATTATTCTAAATTGTAAAATATTAGTTGAATCAGAATAGGTAATTTAATACAAATTTATACAAAATAACAGTTTCATAACTAAACATTAATGGTTAACATTCTAGAATATATGAAAAAAGATTAAATCACAACACCGGGACATAACAGCAGAATAATCCTTAAGAATATAGAGAGAATTAACCAAAACTACTAACTTCACTAAATATCTGACTGCCTTTATACTAATGCAAATATATTTTCTTACCTGTAGCTTCATTTCTTCTAAGTCTTTAGTTTTCTCTACTAATTCCCCTTTTAGCTCTTCAAGCAGCAGCTGAAATTTTTCCTCGTGAGTCTGCTTTTCATTTAGCAGGCGCTTGAGTTCGTTTTGTGACCTTATGTACTCATCTTGCAACCTGATGTTTAAAAAAAGAAAAAATCAATTTTAAATGAATCCTTTGCTTTCTAATTGCATTACTTTATGTAAAGTCAACCAACACTACAAAACAAAACCAATATCATATATTCATTAAATTCACAAGTATCTTTTCTTTATACAGTTTCAATTTAATTATTAGCACTGTAACTTCTGAATGCAATTTTACATTGATGGAAAAAAATACATTTAACCACCTAGATACATTTAGGTTTATATGTCTTGCTCTTTTCAACAGAAGACTTATAAATTCATAATCCCCTTGATATCCTTAGTTCTGAATCTTAAAGCAAAAATTTTACTGTATTAAAGAAGTTTTAAATGCGTATACTGAAAAATAACAAAATTATACTACAGTTCCAGAGCAAACATGCAGACGTTTTTTTCTAAATCAAGCCCCTCATCAATAAATGTAAGTAATTTACCTTGTGTGTTCAACTTTTAGAATCTTATAATTAGTTTTATGATGTTCACACCGTAACCTTTCATCAACTAACAATTTTTGGAACTCAGACTGAGAACTTGTCAGCCCATTGTCTCCACCAGGAGGAAAAATGGTGGGAGAAGTGTCCATATTGATAAGTGAGCTGACAAACATGTAAAAATAAGTTCTGGCTTTCCTATTTTCTTAGTTTTCTTCCCAAGAGAGAAGTCCTCTTAGTTATCTTCCTTCTTGATAAGACAGAATCTCAGGAGGCCAAATTATACCTGCATAGAGAAATACACTTAGTTAGCAATCAGTGAACTTCTCCAGTGATACATATTTTTACCACTTTTTATTCTCCTCATCATTTCTATAATAAACTCAATTTTCATATTTTCAATTGTTCATTTAAAAATAAAAGAATAAAGTTGAATCATATTTAACAAATATTTTTAATTCTACACAAAGTTTCTGTGACAATAACAGTCACATCTTCAAGTATTAATGTAAGTAGAAGTATGACTTTTCCCCTTTAGGTACTCCAGGATTCATAAACCATGCATGTTTCCTCAAACTACTGGGGTAAACTTCAAGGATGGATCCTGGCACAAAATCCATACTCCAAAATCAGGGGAAAAGCCACCTGAAACTTAGTAATGAGGTACAGCAGGGACATGGGACAAGCATCATGATTAATTTTTCCTGTCTATGATGAAAAAAATGCCAATATACAAATAGTAAACTAAGAATAGAAGAGACTCCATCTTAAGGCTAAGATTCCATTTTAAAAACCAGGGAGTTAGGAGGTAAGATTCCTAACACATTTTATGGTAACCAGCCAATAACTTACCCTCTTTTAAGGCAGGGCAAGCAGTCCTAAATGATATGTCCCCACTGCTTGAGAATAACCATTATCTTGGAGAAGAACAGGGGTAATAAATTCCTTGTGTTACGCTTATCTTACAGAATATCTAGAGGACTGATTATGGATGGTGACATAATGTCTCTCACCAGAGACAAACATCATGAGACCACATGTCAAGCCTATGACTCCCACCCCCCTTACCTGCCCTTTTCCCTATTCTTGTAATCCTTAAAAGACACAAATTCTAAGCTTTAAGCTGCCTCCTCTCTCAGGTTGCCCATACTCCCCTTTCTTTGAGTGTGTACTTTGCCATAAATAAAGACCTCTTCACTGTGTTTTGTCTCAACTGCATTTTGTCTCCGTGCTCTTCCAAGCCTCTTGGGAGGTTAATAAGGGCCCCCTTTTCCCAGTGGTAAGCATCTTTGTTACTGCACTATTTCATTCAATTTTCTAGACTTAAGCACAAGTCTTCACTCTCTGTCCTACTTCAGACAAATAGGAAAGGGCTACTAAGATCTCTGATTTGGGCTTGCAAGTTCCCATTGCCTGGGTGACCCAGACAGCATTGCAGCTGTATGTTCATGTTCTTCAATAGCTTGCCCAAAAATCTCCTTTCTCTCCTTTGGGAACTTCTCAGAATATAATCTCACTCCCTCCAGTGCTCTGCAGCTCCCCCAAATCCTGGGGTGGTAGGTGCTTAGCTCCCATGCTGTGTAGACTCAAGCAGACACTGGACACCAGGTGACCCTGGCTTCAGGAGCTGGCAAGGAATTTGCCCTGGGCTGAGCAGGAGTTCAATAAGCTTCCCTTTTCTTCCTCTGTTCTTCTTTCCTTGCTCTCTGCAATGCAGCTGCCATTTGCTGCTACTCTCCCTTTAATGAATTATTTTCTTACCTACACTTGTCTGACCTGTTGGATAATTCTTTCTCAATCAGAGTCAAGAATCCTCCCCTGCCCAGGCTTTTACCTAGTGTTTTTCCTACTGTGCAATGAGAGACCTCTGCAGATGCAGCTGTCTGACAACAGTTAAGTGACTGCTGGGGAGAACCACAGTTCAAAAAGATGACTTTGAGCAAGTAACTTTATCTATGACTAATGCTAAGAAAGCATTATTTGATACAAGGTGAACTACACTCAGGCTGCAGATTCGGATAAGAAATCAGTCAACACATAAATATTGATCACCTATGTGTTATATGCTATGCTAAGAGCAAAAACTAAATCACCTCAATTATCCCCAAAAGAACTTATCCAGGATTATGAAAAGTAATTAAATGTTTGTTGGGGCTAGAAGTAAAAATGATGACAGTGTTCTTATTGTAAATAATTAAAACAACAATTTTAGTCAAAATAATTCTGTCCCCTGAAACTTCACTAACCTTTCTCAAGACTATTATATATTTTTTCCTATACCATCTCCCTTAGTCATAGGTTATCATGAATTAACTTTTCTTACTACAAGAAAAGGTCTTTAGATTACACAAACTAACCATTAAATTAGGCAGTCTTGCTTGAATGCACCATTTCTGATAATGTGATGTCTGCATATTACATAAGAGGACTTTTTAAACTAAAACTGGGGTTGCTTTGTTTTCCTGTCAAATTACATTTTAAAAGAGTGGGAAAAAAGTCCTTCAAGGACAGTTTACTCCTTAATCTTATGTTTAATGTGCACCAAGGTTCAACCTTTACAAATGCAGGGTGCACTGTTTGTAGCAGTTGCCACAATGCTATCCTGTCAAGAGTATACACTTGTCATGGAATGAATGAATTGGATCATAAAACTGGCATGTAATTTTGATTCTGGCTCTTTGGTCCAAATTAATTTTTAAAAGATAGAAACATATAATAAACCCTTCTTATACTTTCTATTAATACCAAAAAGTATTATAAAGTTTTAATTTTAATTAGCAAATATATTAACTACATTAGAAAAATCAAGAGCTACCCTTTTGTCCCACTACTAGTGAAAGATTTCCAAGCTGAAATGAATTATTTTTTTCTTTTTATTCCAGTTGAAAGTAAATATTCTCATATTTAATTTAAATGGGAGTTATTTAAAATGAGAATTAAGTTCCCATGGAAATAAAATTCAGTAAGACCTGAACATTTTTGGAAAATAAAGGTTAAAAGTGATTTATCTTCTTCTTTTTGGCATTGAAATCTCCTAGAAATGCCTTTTGGGACTTCCCTATTTTCACCATATCCCTTTCTCAGTCACCACCACCATCACCTCACCTTCAAAATGAGAAATTAAACTTCCTCAAATAAAAAAAATCCATACTTTCCAAAGATACGTGTGCTGACCTCTTATATTTTCCCAAACCAAGAAGATCTCTCCAGTTCCAAGATGATGTCTGCAATTATATGTTAATTTTAGTAACTTAAGCTAGAATACACTGTCACATATCCCCAGTAGGCAGCACACCCAAATGCACGATATATTTTTCCCTCAACAAAAACATAAAATCACATTGTTAATTTGCAAATACACACAAAAAAATCAACATTAACCTTTCTGGAAAGTTACCTGTTATCAAAATGATAAATTTTCTATTCCCTGGCCCAATTCAAGGAATTTATTCTATAAAAATGGCTGGATGAATACCAAAAAAATACAGAATTTTTCTTCACATTTTTTTAAATAAAAAAATGAAAAATGAGAAATTAAACTTCCTTAAATAAAAAAACATCCATACTATGCATTAGAAAAGACAAGGGATGTCTACATTGCCCCCAAAGAATGATGAAGACTATCAATGACGAATACACACACATATACTTACATATACAAGAATCAATAATATACACCAAGCTGGTAATAGTGGTAACTTCTGGAAAAAGAATAATGGAAGGAGTTCCACACAGGACAACTTCCACCTTATACTTTCAATGATTTTTTCTTTTTAATAATTACAAAAAACTTTTCAGATAGTGAACAATTCTATTTTCTACAATTGCTCTATATTCTAATTATTTTAAACCAAATTTATTATCCTTGCTTTCAATCTACCTTCAACCTTCTGAATTTCCAGCTTCTGGTAATGATACCAATATTATGTTACCATTCATTCACACTTAAAACCTGAAAGTTCCCTGGTAAAGAAAAATTCTGACATGTCCTAAAATTAAGTGACATAAGGGCAGGAGAATGGAGGAGAGAGACAAGGAAAGGAAATCAGTCAAGAGCCACAGGCCACAGCTAACCAGAAACTCCATGTTTCTGGATGAAGTCATTTCAACAATTACCTACACAACCCTCTTGTTCAAGAACAGGACCTGAGCACCATCAACAACCAATCCACAAGTCTTCTCTATGGACTAACCAGCTATCCCTGGACTTTCCCCACTTTGCATTAGCCCACCTTCCTTATCAATAGCCAATGTAAATTTTAAAAACTTTCTATCCTTCACAACCCTTATAAATATCCCCTGTTTCTGAGTCTGGCAGACAAGCTGTTCCTGTAAACTGGCCTTGCTGGTGGTGAAGCAAAAACTTCCTGTCCCAGGACTCTGTCCTTTTCCTGACTAGAACCTATAAAGGCTCAATAAATTCTTACTTCAGTGATCTCTCAGTCTTGAGGAATTCTGATTTGCCACTTCCCTTCTTTCTCTCTCAAGTTCCATTACATAAACACAAATACTCTTACTTTAAAATGCATTCCATTCTCCCTTCCTACTGAATCACAAAAAGTCAGTTTCTTATTGCCTCATAACTAGACTTATTAGAGATTCTGCTTATCCCTGCTTCAAACATTTTCTCCTTGGTCTACCCGACAAAGCACTGCCAGATTAATATAAATTAATACTAAAAACTTTCTCACTTCTCACTCAAAAGCTCCTATGTGAAGCAAAGTCAAAACACTTTGGCATTTCTAGGCCCTACACTATCAGCCCCAATCTACCTTGTTTAGTCTCATTTCCTAACATCTGCCAAGAATATCCTACTCCAGCTCTCCCCTGAACTGATATGCACATCAAGCCTTTGTTCATGCGGCTTTTGTCTTGGTATGTGAATCCTACACTAATGAAAAATGGACTATAATCGCTAGCTATTCTCTACTTCTGTGATGACTGAATATGAATAGGCTTAGTTAGATTAATATGGAAAAGAACTTGACTCAAATTTAGAGTTATGAGTCCTTGGGTTCCATTTGCCAATAGTCTTTTTTAGAATATTATCCTCTAGAATACTTAACAATCACAGAAAACTGTCTGCCTATTTGTGTCTTACCAAGGCCACAATTAATTTTGTATCTGCTTTTAAATACTCTGTACATATAACATATTTAGTTCTCCAGTTCTGTAATAATCAATTTATCAATGTTAATCCTGGAAAATAAAGTTACAGTAGTTCTCCAAATAGCTTTCTAGTATCACAAATAGTAAGGCCTTATAAAACACAATTCTCTGACCTTCAAAAGTCATTCAACCATTCTATTCAGGGTTACAAAGAAAAAGTTTCTATTTTTTAATACTATATAAAGAGGCTTTTAGCTAAAAACAGAAAACCTCAACTCAATAACCCTAAATACTATGGAAAATGTATTCTCTCTCTTATACCAAGAAATCTGAAAACAGTATTCTATTTTCAGTAATAGAGGACTAGGTAGTTGTATCAAGACTCCTGGGCTAAGGACAGGAAGAACCAGATATGTGTTTTAAAAATCTACTTGAAAACACTGGAAAACTAACAAAAAGTAAATATTTACTGAGATGGGGACAGGGGAAGGTGTGGATGCAGAAAGATGAGACTGTCATTTGGTCCACCTTTCTCCTAGAGATAACTGCCAGTTCCAGAGAGGTGACTGGGAGATTGAATACCTCTGACAGTCTCAAATTCAAAGAGAGACAAACTAGACCAGCAAGGAGCAAAGAAGTCCTGGTGAACACCCTTCATTTTGTATAGGACTTTAAAGGCTGCCTCTTAGGAATAAGGATGATTCAGAAGATATAAGACTAGACCTCATGGGTGGGAAGGAAGGGACAAGGGGGAAAAAGGGGCATTACGATTAGCAGATGTAATGTTAGGGGGGCACAGGGAGGGCTGTACAACCCAGAGAAGACAAGTAGTGACTCTATAGCATCTCACTATGCTGATGGACAGTGACTGTAAGTAATGGGGTTGGTGGGGGGGACCTGATGAAGGGGGTAGTGTAATCACCATAATATTGCACATTTAATTGTACATTAATGATATAAAAATATAAACTTAAAAAAAAAGACTAGACCTTAAATTGCTCTAAAAAACCATTTTATAAGTAAATATATGACACACACAGAAACACCAAGTCCATGGGAAGATAAGGCAACATAAATTAAGGCCACAAGAAATAACAAAATAGACACAGTCTCATTATTAGACTTACCAATGATTCTGAAAGATATTTTTTTATATTATTATTGTGTACAAGGCAATAGAAAACAAAGTTGACAATTCTGTGAAAATTGGAAACCATAAAAAGAAACCAATAGTGGTGTGGGGGGATCATGGGGAAGACAGTGTAGCAGAGAGAAGATAAGTAGTGACTCTGTGGCATCTTACTACAATGATGGACAGTGACTGAAATTGGGTAT
This sequence comes from Smutsia gigantea, assembly GCA_032199065.1. Taxonomy (NCBI): domain Eukaryota; kingdom Metazoa; phylum Chordata; class Mammalia; order Pholidota; family Manidae; genus Smutsia; species Smutsia gigantea. Next base: position 226,833 of record JAVSCE010018797.1, read on the forward strand.
GGGGTGGGGGGCTCGATAATATGGGTGAATGTAGTAACCACATTGTTTTTCATGTGACACCTTCATAAGAGTGTATATCAATGATATCTTAAAAATAAATAAATAATTTTAAAAAAGAAACCAATAGAAACTCTAAAACTGAAAAATCTGATAACCAAAAATAAAAGCTCAATAAGTGAGTGTAACAGCCAGATTAGACATAGTTTAGGAAGGAATTAAAAGATAGGTCAAAAGAATATATTCAAGATAAAGCAGAAAGAGAAACAAGGAGGGAAAATACAGGAAAGGAAAGAAATACAGAGAATAAAGTCAACATGTCATTTTAACAGACATGGAGTTGGAGTCCCAGGATAAGCAAGAGAAAAAGCAATACCTGGCAAAAAAAAAGGTGGACAACTCCCCCAAACTGATGAAAGATATCAAATCTCAGATTCAAAATGTCCAAGAACACAAATAAAAAGAAATCCATACCTATGCACACAAGAGTAAGATAGCTAAAAGCCAAAAACAAAGGGAAAATCTTAAAATCAGCCAGAAAAAGAGACAAACTACCTTCAAAAAGACAGAACTGACTTCAACAATGAAAGCTGGACACAATGTAATTTACCTTTATAGTGCTGAAAAAAAATAACTGCTATAATTACAAGTAACACTCTAAAATATAGCAAAAAATACCTTTCAAGAATGGTAAAATAAAGATGTTTTCAGACAAACAGAAGAAATTCATCCCAGAAGATGGGCACTAAAGAAAACTATAAAGGAGTCCTTCATACACAAGGAAAATGATTTGACCACTTTTTTTTACATTATCCATGAATAATTAATTATTTAAATGTTCCAGGGATCCTAAACCCCACTTAAAAATTAAAATTGCAAAGCACCCCATTCAGTAAAAGCACATAAAACCCTCATAATTAATAGGACAATTCACCATACAACTCTTACTCTGTGAAAATTTATTTTTTACCCTTTATTACAAAGGCACAGAAGTCATATGAGACCTCAGATAGTAACCCCACTGCATGTTAACATCACACTGCTGATGTGCAACTTAATACAGTTATTAAAGCTGATAGTACAGTTTTCCATCAATTCATAAGGAGTTATAGATTCTTTCTATAAATAATAATTACAAGAAATAGTGGACCCACAACATGGAAAATAATCAAATATAAATGCTGTTAAATTGGTGAGTAAGGAAGATGAAACTCATGCCCAAAAGTGGTTTGAGGATGTAATAGATTTCAGTTATTTTACCTTCCTGCTTTCCATACTAGAGTATCAAGATTTACTGGTAATAATTTGATCCAATTCTGATGGCCTGGGCGAATATTAACCACTCTTATCAAATGTGAGTATTTAAGAATCATCTTTATTACTATGTATCATTTAGCTATAGAACTAGAAGTAGTGTATAGAATCAGAATGGGATCAACTAGTTTGAGACTAAGTAATGGCAAGCTCAAGAGTGCAACAAAAAATACAGAGAGGAGAAGTTGGAAGGAGCATCTCAAAGCATACTTCTGGAATTGAACTTCCGCAAGATGGCGGTGTGAGCAGGGCGATAGAAATCTCCTCCCAACACTATATTTATCTACGAAAACACAGAAAATACATCTTTTCCTAAAAGAGAGACGAGAATACACAGGAGAGCGCACAGCGTGCAGCTACACCCGAGAGCACTCGGCACCCCAAGAGGCAGGTAAGATACGGAGCCGCGACCCGGCAGGACCCAAGCCCTCCCCCACCCCAGCGCACCGGCGGGAGGAGAGGAGTCAGAGCCGGGAGGGAGTGGAAGTGCACCCCGCGAAGTAGCCAGCCCCGGTGATCTGCGCGGGGAGCGCTGACCCACATCGCGCAGTGCAGCGGAGATTGGAGAGACAGAGCGGCAGGATCTGAGCAGGGAAAGCGCCAGGGTGCTTGCAGCCGGCTCCCGGGAAGGAAAAAAAAAAAAGTGCGCGCTTTCTTCAGCGGTCTTAAAGATACAGGAGCCCAGCGGAGGAGCCAGATCACCCCAGCACACTCAGCCCAGCAGGCTGGGAGTCCTGGGGAGTTTCAGACCACTTAGCTGGCGACTGAGGAAGCGTAGCCATACTTAACACTTCTCACTGAGATCAACAGCCTCCTATTCGTTCCCACCCCTGCCAGAGCGACAAAGGGCCCTGCGGAGCGGCACAGTCACAGCTGTGGAATAGTGGGGAAACAGCGCCACCCAGAGCATTCCCACAGAATCTACGTCTGGTGGGCATTTTTTTTGTTTTTTTGTTTTGTTTTGTTTTTTGTTTTTGTTTTTTCTTTTCTTTCTTTTTTCTTTTTTTTTCTTCTCTTTTTAAAGTCTTAAACAGCCCAGCTGACATACGTGGCAACTATCAGTGACCAATTATATAGCCATGAAAAGACAGAGGAATATGGTTCAGACCAAAATCAACCAGACAACCCCAGAGAGGGAGTCTGAAGGGATGGAAATACACAGCCTCCCTGAAAAAGAATTCAGAATAAAAGTCATAACCATGCTGATGGATCTACAGAGAAATGTGCAAGAGCTGAGGGAGGAAGTGAGGGAACTGAGGAAAGACAATACAGAAATCAGACAAGCGACCGGCGGGCTTAACAGCAGAATGGATGAGATGCATGAGACTGCTAATGGAATAGAAAACAGAGAACAGGAGTACAGAGCAGCTGAGGCAGAGAGAGATAAAAGGATTTCTAGGAATGAAAGAATATTAAGAGAACTGTGTGACCAATCCAAACGGAACAATATTGGCATTATAGGAGTACCAGAGGAAGAAGAGAGAGAAAAAGGGATAGAAAGTGTTTTTGAAGAAATAATTGCTGAAAACTTTCCCTCGCTGGGGAAGGAAGTACTCTCGCAGTCCACCGAAGCTCATAGATCTCCCAACACAAGGGACCCAAGGAAGACAACACCAAGACACATAATAATTAAGATGGCAAAGATCAAAGATAAAGACAGGGTATTAAAGGCAGCTAGAGAGAGAAAAAAGATCACCTACAAAGGAAAACCCATCAGACTATCATCAGACTTCTCAACAGAAACCTTACAGGCCAGAAGAGAATGGCATGATATATTTAACGTTATGAAACAGAAGGGCCTCGAACCAAGAATATTGTATCCAGCACGATTATCATTTAAATATGATGGAGGGATTAAACAATTTCCAGACAAACGAAAGTTGAGAGAGTTTGTCTCTCATAAACCACCACTACAGGATATCTTAAATGGTCTGCTCTAGATGGAAGCACACCTAAGGCTAAAAAGATGTCACCAGAGAAAATAAAATCATAGCAAAGAAAGCAAACCATCCAAATACTAACTAAAGGCAAAGATTAAAACACCTATTATAGAAAGAAAAGAGGAGGAGGAATAAGAAGGGAGAGAAAAAAAGAAACATCAGACTGTGTTTACAATAACTTAACAAGAAAGTTAAGTTAGATTGTTAGCTAGTAAAGAAGCAACCCTTGAACCCTTGGTAACCACGAATCTAAAGCCAGCAATGGCAATAAGTACATACCTATCAATAATCACCCTAAATGTAAATGGACTGAATGCACCAATCAAAAGACACAGAGTAACAGAATGGATAAAAAAGCAAGACCCATCTATATGCTGCCTACAAGAAACTCACCTCAAATCCAAAGATATATACAGACTAAAAGTGAAGGGATGGAAAAAGATATTTCATGCAAACAACAAAGAGAAAAAAGCAGGTGTTGCAGTACTTGTATCAGACAAAATAGACTTCAAAACGAAGAAAGTAGCAAGAGATAAAGAAGGACATTACATAATGATAAAGGGGTCAGTCCAACAAGAAGATATAACCATTATAAATATATATGCACCCAACACAGGAGCGCCAGCATATGTGAAACAAATACTAACAGAATTAAAGGAGGAAATAGACAGCAATGCATTCATCTTAGGTGACTTCAACACACCACTCACTCCAAGGGACAGATCAACCAGACAGAAAATAAGTAAAGACACAGAGGCACTGAACAACACACTAGAACAGATGGACCTAACAGACATCTACAGAACTCTAAACCCAAAAGCAACAGGATACACCTTCTTCTCAAGTGCACATGGAACATTTTCCAGAATAGACCACATACTAGGTCACAAAAACAACCTCAGTAATTTCAAAAATATTGAAATCCTACCAACCAACTTCTCAGATCACCAAGGTATAAAACTAGAAATAAACTTTAGAAAGAAATCAAAAAGGCTCACAAATACATGGAGACTTAACAACACTCTGCTAATTAATCAATGGGTTAACGACCAAATCAAAATAGAAATCAAAGAATATATGGAGACTAATGACAACAACAACACAAAGCCACCACTTCTGTGGGACGCAGCAAAGGCAGTTCAAGAGGAAAGTATATTGCAATCCAGGCCTATTTAAAGAAAGAAGAACATTCCCAAATGAATAGTCTAAAGACACAATTACTGAAAATGGAAAAAGAAGAACAAATGAGGCCCAAAGTCACCAGAAGGAGGGACATAATAAAGATTAGAGAAGAAATAAATAAAATTGAGAAGAATAAAACAATAGAAAAAATCAATAAAACCAAGAGCTGGTTCTTTGAAAAAATAAACAAAATAGATAAACCCCTAGCCAGACTCATGAGGAGAAAAAGAGAATCTACACACATAAACAGAATCAGAAATGAGAAAGGAAAAATCACGACGGACCCCACAGAAATACAAAGAAGTATAAGAGAATATTATGAGAATCTGTATGCTAACAAGCTGGAAAACACAGAAGAAATGGACAACTTCTTAGAAAAATACAACCTTCCAAGACTGACCAAGCAAGAAACAGAAAAACTAAACATACCAATCACCAGTGACGAAATCGAATTGGTAATCAAAAAACTACCCAAGAACAAAACCCCTGGGCCTGATGGATTCACCTTTGAATTCTACCAGCCATATAGAGAAGAAATAACACCGATTCTCCTTAAAGTTTTCCAAAAAATAGAAGAGGAGGGAAT
>JAVSCE010018798.1:0-51465 GCA_032199065.1 Smutsia gigantea
GCAGCATGTGTCGCTGCTCTGTGGTAGGGGTGTGCCTCGCTCAGGACAGGAAGGTGGAGGTGAGTCAGTGTGGCCAGGGTGGGGAGTGCTGGGGGGTGAGGGAGGATAGCAGAAGGGGGCAGGCTGGGGAAGGCCTCAGAATCCACCAAGGAGCCTGCAGGAACCTGCGGGTTAGGTGTGCCTCAGGTATGAAAGGGAATTTATAGAAAAGAAGTGGGGCCAGAACAGCTGGAACTCACCCCAAAAGACAGAAAACATCCTGCAAAGAGCTAAGACCCAGTGACATGTAAGGGACCCGAAGAGAACACAGTGTGACTGCCACAGAGGGACGGGTGGGTGCCTGCAGGCGTCAGGGGAGGGCAAGTGTAATGGGGTGAGGGAAGACATCACCAACTTTTTATTTCCAAAAAGTTATTCATCTGAGTTATCAAGGGCTGTGTGCTCATCATGGGAGAAGCCTTTTATATACACTATCTTGCTTAATTCTTCAACCATCCTGGATGGAAGTGATGAAGAGGACAGACTCAAATCCAAACTGCCCAGGGGGCCCCTCGCTGTGTGACCCTGGGCAAGTTACCTAACCTCTCTGTGCCTCAGCCTCCTCACCTATAAAAGGAGAATGAAAATCATGTCTGCCTTATAAGGTTACTGTGGAAAGGATCCAATTAAGAGACAAATGCACACTAGTGTCCGGCGCACAGTGAATGCACCACGAATGTTAGCTCTTGTGGGTCCCCTCTTGCACACGGCAAGACCAGACGAGACCACAGCTGACTCCTGCCAACTGGCAGACCACTGCCAGCAGAGAGCCTGACAGGCAGACAGTGACGCTCCACGGTTTGGTTCAAAGACCGCAGACTCCATGGCACGTCAGGGAGGCACTCCCTGGCGGGACAGGGCTGCCCAGTGAGGTGGCCCCAGCTTTCGTTAGGCCAGCGCCAGCTCCTCAGACCATATTAGGAAGGACAGCACCCATGAGGCCCACGGAACTCTTGGGGGGACTTGCAAGCAGTCACCCCGAAGTGTCAGAGAGAGAGAGGATCTGCAAACCACAGGCTCTGAGGGCGCCTGAGGTGGGCCTTGGGAACAACCCAGCTGCCTCCATCTGCCCTCCCTGCCCCAGTACAGCTTCAAGGCTGGAAAAGGTTTGAAGTGACCCGGCTCCAAGGCCCACCCTGGTGTCCCTCCCGTGCAGGTGTGTGTCTCTGAGTGGTGACAGCGTGGAGGTTGTGCAGGCAGGTTCTGGAGCGGGACGGTTCAAGTTTAATCCTGGCAATACACTTGCTGGGGGTCATCCTGGGCGAGGTACTTTCCCTTTCTCTCTCGGTGCCTTGGTGTTCTCGTGGATAAGCAAACAGGGTTTATTACAATAATAAATAGAGTGGGGAAAGCAACCACACCCACATTATCGGGGTGTGGTGAGAGACAAACGGGTCCATATGCTTGGAGCATTCAGAACAGTGCGGGCACAGTGGAGGCACTCAGGAAACACCGGCTATTGTTATCCTCTTCGAAATGATCCTCTGGGGCAGGCCATTGGGCTGAACTTGCCACCCTGGGAAGGATGATGAGGTCCTCCTCACAGAGATAACGAACATGGGCTGCTTCAAAGGCTCGGACAGGCCGTGCACGTGAGCTGGCGCTGGTGTTCTGTCCAAACCCTAACCAAGCCCCAAGTCTGAGCCATGCCTTGTGCTGGGTGCAGATTCAGAGGAAGGGGAGCAGCAGAGGGGCCCCTCTGAAAACCCTTCAAGAGAGGGTGGGCATCTTAAGACAGTGGTGGTTGTCGGAGGGAGGGCTCCTACCTGGGGAGGTCGGTGAGGCCGGCTGAGGCCACAGTGGGCCGCTCTGTTCTGGAACCCCCACCAGGCCCAGCAGGCCTTCAAGGCTTGGAAGAAGCCAGATCTGACCTGGGTTTACACACCGAGGCTCCAGCCCAGTTCACTGGGTGACGGGGGGTCAGGCCCTCACGCTCTCCCACTGGGTCTCTCCAGCCCCAGGGCACAAGATTCTGGGCAGAGGGGGCTGAGAGGAGCCCAGGAACAAACAGATGGCAGTGGCCGTCTGCAGCAGCCTCCTCTGAATGCCAAGGAGGAAAACAAACCTCCCCACCACCGCTCCATAAACCCTTTACTTGGGAATAAAACGGAATCTTTATCACAGGCCTGTAATAACAGTCCTATCACCCACAGGGAAATCTGCCTCCAGCACTTGCTGGAATTCAACCAGCGTTGGGCAGGAAGCAAAATTCACCTCTGGGAAATGACACTAAGCTGTGAGAACCAGCCGGCACTGTGAAAAGAATACCACCCCCACTAATCACATGAACAATAACTAATAACTAATGAATAACAATTCATCAGCCACTAAGTATTTCCTAAATCCCAGCCACGGTGCTTCAGCACTTCACAGTCACTACCTCATTTAATCCTGTCTCCTTTCTGTTATTATCCCCATTTTCCAGATGAGGAAACTGAGGCAGGAGGCATGAAATGATGTGGCCAAGGTCACAGAGCCAGCAGCTGGTGAGCCCGGGCATTCAAACAGCATCCTGCACTGCCTCCCACAGGCCTCAGTTCAAATCCTGAGTCTGCCCTTTACTCCTGGGCAACAGCGGGCCGAGACCCATCGCTTCTCTGAAACTTGTTTCCCCCCAGTAAACGGAGAATCTCACAACGTACCTAGGGCTGCCGCACACCCTACCTCTGCCTGCCACTCACTGGCTGTGTGTCTTGGGCAGTTCATTCAGCTTTTCTGTGACTCCACTTCTCATCTGGAAAATGGGGATATTTATCTGCAAATACTTCATAGGTTGGGCTGAACAGTCAAATGATTCTAGGAAGCCACACTGTTACCTGAAGACTGCAGTGCATAGGTAAACTGGGGGGCCTGGGGCTCCACGGCTCCGGGTGCTGGTGGCCGTCACCCGGTAATAATCCCTCTCCAATAAAAAGGGGTGACAAAAACCGAATGGGGGCAACAACAGAAGCAGAGGAAAGAAGCTTTCTGACAACGCTTCCCCGCATTTCTGCAGATGGTCCTCCTGCGTCCCACTCACAGCAGTGCCTCCGCTCTCAGACTAGGGGGACGTCCCCGGAAGCCCGGACTTGCTCGGCAGGTCAGTGGGGAGGCGCCCACCTCTGCATGGGATCTAGAAACACCACACTCATGTCCTCCACTCCAAAGACCCCCCAGAAGGCTTTCCCTGTCTGCCTGCTCTCTGGCTGCATGCCCACCCTGTAAGCAGATTCAAACCATCCTCCATTTCACACCATTTAAAAGGAATGAGCTCGCCCCTGCCCTCAACTCACGAACAATCTCCCCCTGAAAATCCACACGGAGGCAAGGCTGCCAGAACACCAGAACTTCCCCCGAAGGCTTATTTTCTTTCCACCTTTGAAGCTCAGCTGGACTAGAAGCAGAAATATGGTTACTGGCTCCAGGAGCTCTTTTTGTTTTGGCTATTACTTCAACCAGCCCCCCTCCTCTTGAAAATGAGCTTTGCACCCCTTCTTCTTCACGACCTTGTGAAGGTCTTTGCATACCTGGAGTCCATTTCACCCCCCTTCTCTCGCCAACCAGGAGAACACTCAGTGAGCCCCCCGCTGCCTACAGGAAACAGTGCCTTGTACACACAGACTCCGAGCCTGCCTTCCAGCCCTGAGGGGCTGCTCTCCAACCTTGTTTCATAAAAGACACCAACTGGGGGTCCCAAGACCCATTTTGCCCCTTCTAACCTTCCTGCCATTGTCATGCTGTTCCCTCTGGACCACTTTTCCTTCCACTGCCACAAGGCCAAACTCTAAACCCAGCTTCTCTCGGGAAGCCTTCCCAAATCTCCGGCTGGCAGGATCTCCCTCCCCTGCACACCAGAACACTCTTCCTGTCCCTTTCACAGAGCACGTATCACATTGTACTTCACGGCAAGTACCACTGAGGCATCTCAACTTGCCTCCCTGGGGCTCCTCACCCTGGGCAAGCAGCACAGGGTAATGTCAGGATGGAGGGCTTGGAAAGAGACAGATCTGGCCTGTGCCTGAACACCACCACCTCCCAGCTGTGGGACCTCGGGCACTGTCACGGCTCTGCTAAGTATCATTTGAAGGTCCAGTGTGAAGACTGATTAGGAAAAAACTCATTCTACCTCACACCCATTAAAATGGCTACTATCAAAAAAACAGAAAATAACAAGTGTTGGCAAAGGTGTAGGGAAATCAGAACAGTTTCATACTATCAGTGGGAATATAAAATGGTGCAGCCTCTATGGAAAACAGCCCCCCAAATGGTGGTTCCTTAGAAAGTTTAAAATAGAATTACCACCTGCTCCAGCAATGGGTATAGACCTCCCAAAATTAACAGCAGGGTCTCACAGAAATATCTGCACACTCATGGCAGCACTATTCATAGTAGCCAAATGTTGATATAACTCAGGTGTCCACTGGCAGAAGAGTAGATAAACAAACTGTGGTATGTACGTGCAATGGAATATTATTCATCCCTAAAAACCAAGGAAATACTGCCACAAGTTTTGGAAATTGGTTACACAGCAGTGTGAATGTGCTTAATACCACTGAACTGGACACTTTAAAACTGTTAAAATGAAAATTTTTACATGTTTTTGTCACAGTTAAAAAAAATACTCAGAGAGATTTTAAACCCACCAGCCCGTCCCTAAACCGGTTCTCCAGGTTTTTAAGTTGGAAGGGCAATGGTGAGCCCCCCCATCAAGAAAGGGCCCCAAAGTTTCAGGCCTGGAGACGTGCTGGCCTCTAAGGATGAGGACACTGGCAGAGACAAAGAACCTGCCTGTTTCTCCTGGAGAATGAAGACTTGGGCACCAGTCCTCAAGGGAACACAGTGGCTGCTGCTCAGATCACAACAAAAATACCAACTTGGGCAGCAGATGGCCACATCCTCTCTGTAACTTGGCAAAGAACAATGTGTACATGGGTCTGATCGAACAGGACTTAGAGACAAACTCAGCAAACATTTATTGAGGGTATACCATGGACCAGTCTGTCCGCAAGTTGTTCTCATTTCAGTTCAGCTGTTTATGGAATAAATACTGAGCACCTGTGCCGCACCAGGCCTTGATCCAGGCACTATGGGTGTACCAGGGCACAGGACCAAGGCCCTTGCCACCATGGGGCTTACAAAACAGTGGGGAGAGGAGGCCCTACCATTGTCTCCATATTACAGAGGAGGAGACTGAGGCTCAGAGAGGCTTTGTAACTTGTCTAAGGTCACACAGCCAGTGTGAGGCAGGATTTGAACCCAGGCAGCCTGGTTCCAGTGCCTTACCCTCCCTGCCACACTGATGCTACCCCATTTAACTTCCCACAACACATCTGTTCCAGCCCCTTAAAGCTGAAGAGGCTGAAAGTTAGCACAGAACGGGAAGCTGGGACAAGGGGCCACTCTGTGCTCTGCTGGTTTGCCTCTGAGGATGTGACAGTGACTTGAGAACAGATGGGTCTGATTTCCAGGGACTTCCATGTTCTTCCCTCTGTCCCTTCCTTCAGCCTCATGGGACCACTCTCATGGTTTGGAGGGGAGAAGGACATTACTAGGAAACTAGAAAAGCTTCAGCGGACAGCTTAGGGATTTTCAGGGATAATTTTGCTTCGTTTTATGTCACTATTGCCCTGGGAACTCGTTTCCCTAGATGGTGTGTCTCTGCTGGGGTTGGATTAGAATTTCTGAAGTCTGACATAAGGAGTCTGGGGGTCTGGTGATGGCTCCTGGGAACATTAGATGACAGGACCTGGATGCTGATGAGAAGAGAACCAGAGCCCACTGGGCCCCAGGCCCCGGGAGCCAGAGTGAGGGCTCCAGGGACACTGCCCCTCCAACAGGGAGATGGGGTTTCCACGCGGTATCAGTAAGAGGTGGAATGGGGGGAGAGAGACGCTTCAGCCCTGAGCTGAGACGTGTGGAGGACAATCTGGTGTGGTCCAGAGTACTTCCTGCCTCCTGAGGCATCTGGGACATGCTCAGAGTATGGTTCTCTCAGCCTCTGCCTTCTGCAATCCTATGTAAGTCACTCCAAGTCTTCCAGGGGGCACCTTATGTCCTCTCATCCCTGCCACCCACTCATTTCCAGAGACAACACCTGCTCTCTAAGCCTTGAAGATGCAGGCTTGTTCCCACCTCAGGACCTTTGCACGAGCTGCCTTTGTTGCCTGGGATTTTCCACCTCTAGAATGGTATGTGGTGGTTCCTTGTTCCTCTCTAAATCTCAGCTCAGCACTCATCTCAGAGAGGTCCTCCCTGACAACCTCATCCGAAGCAGTGTCTCCCTCCACATCACTATCCCTTCTCCTGGTTTGATTTCATGCCATCAGCCTTCACCACCTGAATTATCTTGCTCACTTATGCCCATTTCTTGACTATTGTCTCACTCTTCCCATGACCTCCAAGCTCACTAGAAGCTTCCCCAGAGCAGGGCCTCAGTTCTCTACTCCCACCTCCCACAGCAGCACCAGGCAGCCACGGGGTTCACTCATGGGGTGATCGGCTGAATGGGCCCTGGTTGCCACAGAGCTCTTTTGAGTCTCAGATTCCTCATCTGTAAAATGCGGACAAGGACACCTACCCCACTGGGCACCCAGGAGGATTCACAAAGATGCTGTAAGCACAGAGCCCCACACCCAGCCCAGCAGGCAGCAAGCTCCCCGTGATAATTATTGCTCTAAGCGTTGTGCCCTACACAGGGAGGGGAGCTAGAGAAAAAGATAAAGCAAACCCTGGGAGGCTGGCCTTGAAAAGGACCCAACGCCACAGGCAGCAGGACTTCCTGAAGATCGCCACAGAGCAGTGCTGGCCTGCAGGGAGGGGGCCGACCCAGCCCTGGCCACCCTGAAGCCCCAGCAGGCTCTGGCAGCTCCCACCCACTCTCCCCGCTGCCATCTCCACCACATCCTGCATATTGACATTCGAGCAAAGAACACAAAACACATTAAATAAATGTTATGGTCTTATCGACAGAAAAGGAGAGCTGAGAAAGAGTCTCCAGAGGGAAGGTGCTGGGCTGGGAGCCCCCAGCTGTGTGGCCTCGGGGCTGTCAGTGTCCAGGTCCCAACACCAGTTACAGTCTTGGTCCAGGAGCAACTGGGGGACACAGTGCAAACAGCCCCCAAAGTGAGGTTTAAAAACTCAGGGGACCATCTCTCTCTCTTTTTTTTAAATAAACAGTCAAGGTCTAGGGGGAGGAGCGCTTCACTAGGGGCACCTACTAATGCCCCTGTCCCCTTCCTTCAGGTCACAACGCCCCATGGTGCTCTGGGTGACGACCCCTCCCTGCCGGACCCTAGTTCGGGTGGCTCTGTCAAAGTGCCCGGCCTCCCTGCCGGCCAACAGGGTGTGCTCCTTCCCCGGAATACGGACCTTGAGGGGAAGGCCACAGAGAGCTGAAATAGTGGGAGCCCCTTTCCTCCTGGGGGCTGCACCCCAAGTTCCTCAGCTTCAGTTCTGGAACTGCCCACACACCCTTCCAGTAAATTCTTACTTTTAGGTGACCAGGACCAATTTCTGCTCCTTACAACCCAAGTCCCACACTGCAAAAGGTGCCCCGTGGGGCTTGGAGTGCTGGCAGCTGCGTGGGGCCATGCACTTGGGTCTGCACCACTGAGAAGTTAATCTCTAATTTACAATGAAGCTCTGAGCTTCCTCTCTTCCCCTTTCATTCTAAGAGCTACAGTGGGCACCCGGCATGGCCCAGCTTCAACCATGAGAAGGGGGCAATATCCTAGAGGATGGGAACACAGGGAATCTGGCTGCCAGAGGGAGAAGTGGGACAGAGCAGCCCTGCCAGCCTCAGCCGTCCTCTCTGATCTACGTCAGGGAGAATCTAATTTAAATCACAGTCTTCCGGCTTCTTGATTGCAGCAGCTTAGCCTATATCGTAATCTACACTGCACAGGTCAAAAAGAAAACAAAATGAAACCCTTCAGTAGGGATTAAAGAGAGACTAGAACAGAGCCCCAAAAAGAACCAAGCCCCTTCTTCCTGCCTCTGAGAGACTTCCCTGTGCCAGGTTTGACAAGGAGAATGGGGTCACAGGCCAGCCTTGTCCCCAAGCCCTCCGCCTCCAGTCGGCAGGCCAAGGCCAGGGCAGGGCAGCTCACCTTTTTCTCATCCCCGCCTTGCAGGAGGTGTAGGGTGCTCCTGCGGTCACCGTCGCGCTGCCTCAGGGCGCTGCCGTGGGGCTGGGGCAGGCCCGAGGGCGGGGAGATGCTGCGGCCCTGCGGGTCCACCCAGGTGTAGATGTGGTTGGTGACGTAGCCCCCAGGAATGCGCCCCGCGGAGTACACAGACAGCACCAACTTCTTAGAGCCCTTCAGAGCCTGGAGAGAGATACATGGGTTAGCAAGAATATGTGGAGTGAGGATCCCCACCGCACCCCATTACCCAAAACTGGCTTCCTCTCAGGCCCCCACACATGGAGGAGGCCAGCCCCTCAGCCCCCTTCCTTTCCTGGCCCTCAGTTTTGTCCTTTGGAAATGAGGACATCTGTCTCATTCTTATCTTGAAGTGGTCCAAGCACAATAAAATACGATCTGCCAGTGTAACTGTGTAGAAATGAGTCAGCACAGAAGGCTTAAGACCACAGCCTGAGGAAGACCTGCTTGGCTGGCATCTGGGAACAGGGATTCTGAGTGTTCCCATCATTCCCTAACTGATAAGGGGCCTCACCATGCCTAGGCTATTTGTGCAAACCATGTGGGGGTCTGGAATGGGGTACAGGCAGAGGGTGCCTTCGTGAGCAGCCCCCAATAAAACCCAGGGCACTGAGTCTCTCATGAGCACACCCGGTAGACACCATTTACACATGCTGTCACGATCCAGCGCTGGAGCAGCTAAGCTCATCCGTGTGACTGCAAAGGGAGAGGACCTGACACTTGCTTCCTTGGGGCCTGGTTCCTGCAGACCCTGTGCATGTACTCACTGTGCTCATTTTGCTCTTTCATTGTAATAAATCTTAGGTACAAGCACAACTATATGCCGACACTGTGAGCCCTCACAGAACCTGGACGTGGTCTCAGCGACCCCAGTAAAATATCTGACATGCTTTAACCCATGAAATCAGGCTTGTAGGGGAGGGATCCCATTATTCAGATGAAGAAATGGAGGGAAAGTCTGACCAGCAGCTAGTGAGGGACTCCTTTCCTATCGCGATGAATTTGGAGTGCAGATCCCACCCTTCTACATTTCCTAGTCTGGGGATGGAATAACCACAAGGAGAGACAAGCCCAAACTCTGTGCCCTGGGCAGAAGCAGAGACTGGCCATGCCGCTTTCCCACAATGCACCGGAAGCTGAAACGAAGCTGTTTATTCAGGGAGACAGTCATTTAGCACAGCAAACACCCCCTGACACTGGGGGCTGTTTGAGTAAATGACAGGATCTGCACATATGACAGTTTATGCTGCTGTTAGAATCACATTTTAAAATCAGGACAAAGTGTTTGCAATGCCATGGATATGTGATGTATTTTCATGTTTAGTGGGGTCAAAACGATGCAAATCGCATCTTATGGTGTGATCTTAGTTACGCTAAGAGAAAAATTACACAGGAAAAGAACCACAGTAAGGAATGATGGACCAGGATGCCAACAGTGCTTCTCCCTGGGGGGCAGGGTCACGGGTGATTATTACTTTATTCTTCCTGTTTCTCAACATTGTCCAAACCTTCCAGAATGAGAGTACATTGCTTTCAATATCTGATAACAACAATATGCATAAAAGAGGGAGGGGTATTTGGCTCTCTGGATCCCCCAAGCTTGTCTGAATCTGCCATGCCCTCGTTTCTCTTGACTCCCCAACCCCCTTGACAGACCAAAGGGGCCACAGGTGGAGCTTTCAAGGCCAGGGAAGAGCCCTGGCTGGAGGGGGTCTGCCCGAGGACACACTGACATTTGAACCGTTCCTGGAGGAAGAGTGAGCTGGGAGGCACGGGGTCCCTCAATTCCACAGCCAAATGCCAATCCCCAGTGCAGAGATCATTAGCACAAGGCAGCTCTCCAATATTCTGCTTTCAAAAAACATTTCTGAGATGAGCAGGGGAAGATGAACAGTGTTCTTTTAGCATTTTCCAGGACTCCCTTGACAGAACAGTTGGGCAAATAAAACTTCTGTTAAGTTTGAGATGCAGGACGGAGGACCCAGAAACCAAGGGGGCTTTTATAGAGCACCGTAAGAAGGGGGTCACAAGACACAGGCAGTAGGAACAGAGGCCTCTGAGGTCACCACATCCTCCAGTCTTTCTGATCCGCCTTCCCTGCCCATGGCTCCCTCCTCCAGGACGGCTGCTCCAAAGCCACTTCCACTGGGCTGCGGCTTCTCTGCACCCACCCTTGGCAGACCACAAGTCTGAGCCCTATTCATCTGAGAAAAGGTGGCTGAAGGCCTACTGTGTGATGGTCCTGGAGAGAACTAAGTGGCCTTATCCTTCTGGCTCCTGCAGCCTGGTCAGAGACAAGGCCTTGCTTAGCACGTGGTGGGTCCCTGTAATGCTTGCAGCCTGTTGACACAAGGCTTCACCCGGCACCCAGTAGGTCCTCAGAAAAGCCTGGGTGACCTAATTGGGTGAGAAAGTAAATATCTGGCTCCCAAAGAAACCATAACATTCACAGGAATCATCTGGCAGCCACCTTACTTAACTGGAAATGCACTAGAATTAGGAACAGAGGAATTCAAGTGGAAAGAACATAAATTGTGGATTCAAGCAGAACCAGATTTAAGTCCTACTTCTGTCACTTATTAGTCCTAAATCCTTGGGCCAGCAGTTTCCTCTCTCTCAAAACAGCACATGTGGAAGAAGAAAGCCCACTTCTCCAGGCTGGGTAGATTAAGTGAGACAACATGCATGAAATCCAGAGCCTTCCCACACAGCAAGAGCTCAGCAAGTGTCAGAGCCCACCCACTCCCTGTAGTGTCCACACTGAGAAAGCAAGCCAGGTGTAGAAAAGCTTTGTCCAAGGAGTTCAAAGAGAAGGTGGCTGAGAGAATGAAAACCAACATGTAGAGCATGATTTGTATTCTGCATCGCTGGCAATAGTGGAATTCTCTTGGTCAGTTCTATAAATAGGCAAGCAGCAACCTTGAGAATGGAGAGGAGGTTAATGCCTTTGATGAGAACACCACAGAGAGCTGGCACCGGAGAGGGCCTGGGAGTCACTGAGTCTCCCACGTGCTGCCTGCCCCCAGTATTCTGCAGTCTGCAAAATCAGCCCATCTCTGGAATCAATTGCTTGTTAGCTGTGCCACCTCACACAAGTTACCAAACCTCTCTGTTCATTCATCTGTTTCTCGCTTATAAAATGAAGATCATAATTTCACCCTTTCTTCAGGTAGAGGAGTACTATTAGCACAAGGCCTGTCACTTAAAAATTCAATAAGCTATGGCTAAAAAGAAAACATGTGACGTGTAGGAGGTGTCCACTGCAAGAGTCATCACATGCCCCCATGGGTGCTGTCAAGTGTTCACAGGTGAAACTTGACCTAGCTAGCGTCTTGCGTGCATTCCACCAAGTCAGAACCACAGAGAAACCTCAATCAGACCCCGCACATGGTATGGCGAAGACACTACCCACCACCGCCATGACTATTGAGGCAGTGCATTATGATTACGGAAATGTAAATTACACGCGTACGTCTTCAAACTTAGTAACCTGCTACATGGATTAATGCACTCAGAAAGGAAATATGCCTCACTCAGCTCCTCAGAGCTGACTCTGACACTCCAAAGTCATAGACCAGGCGACAGGGTTCTCTGCTCAGCAGAGGACTGAGAAATAGACTGGAGGTGGCCACAGCGTAGGGGGGCTACGGGATGTGTTAATGCCACAGACGTGCATGTTCTCCTGGGTTCCAAAACATGCACCAAAGTGCAAGCATGGAGCGGACCACACAGTCACAAGACTATCAGACTACTGTCCTGAGGGGCATGTGCACAACAAGTGTTCCGGAAAAGTTTCAAGTAAGGACACATAATGATGTGAGTCATCCAGCTTACTTCAGGGCACAGACCTCAAGAGGTAGGGTTTTCTTTCCTCAGGAACAGAGACGCTCAACCTGAGGAAAGGGAGCTGGTCTAAGACTCAGGTTCAGGTTAGTGATCGGGAAGAGGGAAAAGGATGATGCACATTGCTCAGCTGGGGCTTTGGGCTCAGACTCACTGGGCACCAATCCTGCCCCTGCTGTGGACTTATTGTGTGACACAGAGCAAACTACCTACCCCCTCTGTGCCTGTTTCCGCACTTAAAATGCAACCATTGCAAGAATTATTCAGATAATGTAAGCTGCCTATTTAGTACCTGGAACATAGTCAGTACTAAATGCATGTGAATTCCCTTCCTGAGTCTACCAGTTCCTCCCAAACACAAGTCCCAGAAATTCTCTAAACCACTCACTACATGGACACAAACACATGGGCAACTCTAGCCTCTCTCTCTCCCAAATTTCCTTATCATCAGAAATACCCGTCTTCATTTAATCCACAATTCCTCCTATCTGCCCTGCATCTGACATTCAGCCCCTGTCCTACCACTACCAGGAAGCCTCCCTAGACTGTTACTGAGCACCCAGCACACAACTTTGATGTTTTCACCTCTCCTACAGGCTCTGCATCACTTTCATACATCTGTCCCTAAGGCAAGTTTCTTGAGGCATTTGTCTTTTTTGCATGTTCTTTTTTCTTTATAACCTCTCCCTGCTCCTTCTCATGAACTTTTACCCATTTATTCGTGTATTCATCCATTCATACTATATTTACTGAGCTTTCTATATGCCATGCAGCGCCCAGAAATCTGTCCAGCTGAGGCCACAGAAAGAGCAGTGCACTAGACAAGGGCTCAGGCAGCCTTGGGTCACCATCCCACGCTTCTCCAAACTTGCGTGAGCGTACACACCTCACACACAGGTGGAATTTAGAAACAGAAGCAAAAAAGAGAGTGACTAAGAGCCACAGCTCTGGAGCCAGGATGCAGCGATTCCCACTTTCCAGCTCTGCTCCCTGCCACAGTAACGCCAGGCAAGTTACCTCACCAGTCTGTGCCCTGGTTTTCCAGGCATAAGATGGGATAATAGCGGCATATCTCCCAGGGCAGCTGTGAAGATTAAATCAGTTAATATACATCAAGAGTTTAGTGCCTGGCACACAGGTGAGAGCTACAAAGGGGTTAGGTATTATTATTTGGAGAACCCAGAGCGAAAGTCTCAACCCACCATTCACAGCAGCCACTGCTCCTATGTTCTGGTGTCTGTCCTTCCTGACTTGTTCTGTGCATTTTATAAACATGTGCCTGTAACATGTACAAAACTACAGTCTGATGTTTACACAAATGGATTCATATTTAACATTTGTATCGCCCTTTTTTTTCAGCTAAAAAATATACTTGGAGGATCGTTCCTCACCAGTCCAATGACATTCAGCTCATTGTTTTCCACACTCCACTACATTCCCTGGCAGAGACACACACCACTGAATTCCCACTCTCCTACTGCTGGACATTTAGGTTTTTTCTTGTGTTTTGCAAGAACAAACAATGCTGTGATAACATATTTTCATATGCATCTTGGAGCACATGTGCATTTAATTCTCTAGACCAAAGAAAAGTGCGATTCCTGAGGCAATGGGGAGTGTCTTTTTTCACATGCAACCAGGTCCCTCGTTGTTGTAGTTCCTAAGACCACCTCCAGGGGGCAGCACCATGTTGTGTGGGCCTATAGAAGGCCTGAACTCCCCCATCCAAGGGAGCTGTGGATGGGACAGGGTGGGGGGCTTTCAATGATCTTTTCCCAAAGCAGAGCTCATGTTGGTGCACGGAACCATCCTTCTTCATGCTTTCTTCCCCAGCCTCCAGAAACCTCCCAGTTTAGGTAAATCTTGGCTCTACCTTCCAACTTCATCTGGGGACTAAAATACCACAAAGCACCAAAATAAAAAGGTGCCTTAGGAGAGGAGTCCTGTTTTTTTGGTGAAAGGTATACTAACTAGAAAGCCATTCCCAAAGGTCCACCTTTTCCTAGTTGTGAGACTTTAGACTTAAAGTTACTTAAACTCCTGGGCCTCAGCTTTCTCACCTGTTAAATGGGACTATTAGCGCCTACCTTTATGGAGCTGTCATGCAGACAGAGTGGGGACTGATGAGATAACGTACACAAAGCATCTTGCACCAGGTGTGGTGCATGGTTAATACCACTGATAACAGCAAAATTACAGTGATGACCACATGTTTTATTCTTCCCATTGTACAGATGAGGAAAGAGACTCTACATGGTGGTGAAGTGTCTGATGCAAGTCACAAAGAGGATAAGAGGTAGGGATTGGATTTGAATCTCGGATGCTCCTTTCTCACCAGGGGTGCCAGGGAATTCAGGCAACACAAGACCAACCCTGTGTCTTGGCCTCACAAAATGGACAAAGAGGGACATGGGACCTACAGGCTGTAAACAAGCAAGAGCCCCTGGACTCTGGAAACCACAGCTGGTGCCACGTGCAGCCACATGGATTAGAATGACCCTCTCTATTCAGCCTCATTTTGAGGGAGAACAGAAATTGGCTATGGGGACTCTCTAGCCCAGTGATATATTTTAATGTCATGAGAAAATAAGTCCTAATTAGTGCTCTGTCTTCAGAGCTCCTTCCTCTGTACCACCTTTTAATCTGTGTTAATTACTTCTTACAGGGTTCACTAACTGCACCAGCTTCCCAGCCTCCAAAGTCAGTCTCTGCAGGGTGGCCAGAGCATCCTTTTAAAATGTCAGCGGACCCCATCCCTTTCCTGCCCCAAACTCTCCCACTGCTTCCCATGTAAAAGGCAGACTCCTCATAGTGTGCCTCAGGCCTAAGGGGATGGCCCTGCTGCCATGCCAGCCTCGTCTGCCCCTGCCACCCAACCTTTCTTACCTCAAGTGCTCCAAGCTGCTCCCTGTCCCTAAAAATACATCTCTCAACATACATGCTCAACATTATTTTATCTACATCTTTCTCAGTAGAAAGAGAAGGCAGGGAAATCTGGTCTGGTTACAGATGTATCAGCAAATATGAAAGACAGGAGATGGTGGGCGATTCCACCTGAAATGAGAGACAATGAAGAAATGTAGTTGAAACTGCCTTCCTCCTGAAAACCGCCTTCCTCTTGAAACTGACTGCCAGTGAGGGATTTTACCTTTCTTGAAGTACCCATGAATTCTCTAGAAGAATTGAAATAATGTACTAGTTTCTCTATTTGCCTTAGTTGCTAGGAAGCTCACAATTCCATTTAAATACGAAATACTGTTCCTATTAAAGACACCAACACACACGTACACACACACACACACACACATATAGGCACACAGACGCTCTTTCCAATATGGCTTCTGATCTCTCTGCCTTTTTCATGATGTGCTTTTTAGGTTAAATCACACCAATCACATAGGAGGGACTCAATAAAACAACTGCCAAGTAGATGAATGAATGTTAAAGTACATCACAAGGATTATACATCTTCTATATGGAGTTGGAGGCAGAGATATTTGTCACAGACGCTTAGGCAATCACTCTACTTTCTCATCCTACCTCTCCCTCCACTCCCCAGAAATACTTTGCTGATGGTGACTGTCATCTAAGAATACATGTCATTTATAAACATTCCCTTAAACAGAAGTCCAACAATTGTTAGTCTATATATTCTTCTAAAATGTTGACATAAGCAAGTAGTTGTATGTTTAAGAATTCACTGTATCTCAGAGAACAGTGGCTTCATTGTGGTGTCCCTGACATCTGTGTGCCCATCAGGGGGCCAGGATCTGGGGCAAAGCTTGCCACAGTGTGGCCCATCTGCTCTGGCTGTTTGTGGCCACCTTCCCTCCTTGAGTGGCTGTACCCCAGGGAAAGCCAAATGGACTGCAGAGCAGCTGTGTGAGCGAGCCCACCCAAGACCCCCTTCCCTGAAATGCAGCTCAACATAAGGCTCATGAAACAATATGACACATGCATGAAGCAAAAATTAATGGAAGCAGGTAATTAAACCATTGAGGGAATGTGAATGCATGGGGATAAAGGCCAGGGGAGATGGCAGACAAACGGATGCTAGTTAGGAGAGTGGAACAGCAGTATTTTCTTTTCCTCTTTTCAGTTTTCTTTCATGCTATTTCCATTTGCCTTTAATTTGATCCTTACAAAGTAGATTTTAAAAAATCAACTCTTCATTCCCTCCACTCTGTTCTTTATGAGTCTGACCTTCTCCAAAGGCTCAGTGTGAAGATACAGAAGGAAACTTTTGCTCCAGTGCTGGGAACACCAGGATCCCAGAGGCTGGAACCTGACATTTTAAAGCCCCTGCTCTTCAATTTCATTGTTCCTACTGAATGTCTTAGTACATTAAGGCTGTACAAAAAGGAAAACACAAGGATCAAATACAGGAAAAAAATATCCTCAGGGATGATGTTATGAGAAATTTACAAGATAGCAACAGTGACCATCCCCCTGCAAAACAACTCACAAGATAAAGACAGAGCAGAATCCAGAAAGATACTGATTCCTTTTTAATACAATTCTTCAGTTATCTACTAAGCCTGGCTTTTAGTCTCTTATAATTTAAGTAAATTGCTTTACAGATGTTCTTTTAAATTTTGTCTCTTTATCCTTTTCTTTTTTTCTTTAAGGAAGATCTAACAAGATTCTGGAGTCAAATACAATCACCCAACATGAGCCTTGATGGGTTCGCAATGGAGTATTCTCTTATCTGGAATCAATGTCCATAGCACATCCATCAGGAAAATCTGACTGTATCCATATCATCTTCTCAGTCCATGAGTGGATATATGGGTGAGTGGCATTCTGTTGGAAGACTCTTTACATTCCTGTCCATCATCACTTTCTGTGCATTCTCAGTTAACAAGGGATGGGCTTCCAATTTAACTTACCCTCAGACTGAAGAATCCAAATTCAAGGTGGATGAATCAACCATCTCCTAACAACTTGCTATTCAGTATATATGATAAAGAAAAAGACTGATAGATTGGGTGACATGAAAATGTGATTAAATGGAGCATAGGCCATCAGTAATTTATACACCAAAAAGAAATACATTATATATATAACTATATACATGTACACACATATATGTATATATGCTTATATATATCTATGTGTATATATGGATTATGATATAGGCTACATATTAAATACATTATACAATTTATACAGCCATACAAAACGTATACATAGCTACACAAAGGGATTCAACTTCACTATTTAAATTATGCAAATTAAAATAGGATACTTTTTTGTCTATCAGATTGGCAAAAATGGAAACGAAATACAATATCTAGTGTGGACAAGGCTGGGGAAAAATGAGGCATCTCATACACTGCTTATGTTGGTAGGAGGGGCTGTAAAAAAACAAACGCTTCCCCAAGAGCAATTTAGTAGCAGTTACAAAAGCTTTAAAATTCTGCCCATCCAAAGCCAATGCCACCTCTAGAAAGCCCAAGGAATTATTAGAGAGGTGCTTAAAGATTATTGTGCAAGGATGCGTAAAGCAGCAATATGCATAATGGCAAAAAAACAAACTGTCCAACAGAAAGAAATTACTTAAATAAACCATGCACCACTGCTATGATATATTATACAATCATTAAAATCAGGTTCTAGCAACATTTACCAAGGTGGGAAAATAGTCGTGATACATCATTACGGTAAAAGAAGTGGGCTCCATAACTATATTAAGAATGGCAGTTGTTTTGTTACTGAATATCATTGATATACAATCTTCTATTGATTTCAAGTATACAACAGTGGTCCAACAGTTACCCACAATATTAAATTCTCACCCCCACTAGTGCAGTTACTATCTGTCAACATAGGAAGATGTTACAGAATCACTGGCTGTATTCTCCATGCTGTACTACCATCCCTGTG
Source organism: Smutsia gigantea (assembly GCA_032199065.1). NCBI lineage: Eukaryota > Metazoa > Chordata > Mammalia > Pholidota > Manidae > Smutsia > Smutsia gigantea. The sequence goes on from JAVSCE010018798.1 coordinate 17,910, forward strand.
ACCAACTTGTATTATGATTGGGAATTTTTGTGCCCCTTTATCACCCTTGCCCTCCCTCCCACCTATCTCAGCCCCTCCCCCACGGTAACGACCAGTCACTTTCCAGTGTCTATGAGCCTACTGCTGTTTTGTTTACAGAATGGCAGTTTTGTGGAAAATACAGCACAAATTTACATACAAAGGCACATGGGACTGGAAAGATAGGCATCAAATTATCACTGGTGATATTCTAGGTGGAGGGGATTATCAGTGATTTTTGTTTTTTTCCTTTGTGTTTTTCCAGGTTTCTAAGTTTTCTAAGATGAACCCGTGTATGTCTTGGGTCATTAAAACACACACACACACACACACACACACACTTTATTTTAAGAAGCCCAGGCAGACCGCTCTACTCCTCATGTTTCCTATGAACCAAACAAAACAAAATGACCCTTCATTTGCCCAGTCTGTGACGGGGTTAATGACGACCAGCCTTTCACACAAGGCCCAGGAGCCTCTGTTCTCATCCTGTCCACATGGCAAACAGCACAGACAGATTCAGAGACTCATGCATTTAATGAGATGATTTTATAAGTTACGGGCTTATTCTATTGGTGGGTGAGTTGAGATCACAGTTATCTATTTAGGGATTTTCCACACACATGTATAAAATAAAATCCTGACAAAGGTCATGGCCCAGTAAGAGAGAGGGAAAAGAAAAGAAAAAAAAATGCTAGAAAAAGGCTGCTGTCTCTGTACATAAAGTCTAGTCCATAAAATGCACAGAGAAATTCCCTGGGAAAGGGTGGGGCAGCCTTGGCCTGGGTTGTCTGGTTCCTCCTGGGTTTTCTCATCATTTTGCAGCCATTTCCGTAAGAAAATACATCAGGGAGGAAACATACACTTACTAAACCCTGGCTCAGGCCAGCCCTGTGCTGGGCTGTACAGTCAAGCATCTTGGTTAGTCAAGCGGCCGAGAGCATGAGCAACAAGCATACACACTGAAGGCAGGAAGACCTCGGTTCAAATCCAGGTCCTGCCGCCACCTCCTAGCATGCCAGGAGCTAGTTACTTCCTCTTTGAAATGCTCAGACCCCTTTCTCCAGGGACTATGGCCGAGAGTCATTGGAGGGATTTGCAAGAAGCCCTGGCACAGTTCCTGGCAGCACATGGAAGACCCTTCATGGTGACCCTATTTATTAGTGTCCTCTTATAAACTTGTAAGCATCTCATGTGTAATGTATTTTATAACTGGCAGAGCATTGTCCTGTAGAAAAATAGACCCAAAAAGACGTGGGTTGAACTTAATAGGCAATCGTTAAATGTTCAGATTAGTAAATGTGCCCAGTGCTGTACAGCTGTCACATCCCCATTTTAGAGATGAGGAAATTAAACAAAGAAGTAAAGTAACTTGCCTGCCATTTGACTACTATTCACATCACAACTGTATTGCAGAGGAATCTGAGAATCAGAGAGGTTACGAAGCTTGCTCAAGGCCTCCCAGGTACAAAGTCCAGAGCCAGGCTTTGAACCCACAATACCTGTCTCCAGAGCCCGGGCTCAAGCATCATGGGATGTCACCTCTCTCTGGTGCTGGGATGATGGATACACTCTCTCAAGTCAACAAATCCTGGGCTTAAATCTGCCACTTCCATCTTTGTGACACCAGGCAAGTGACCCACTTTGGAATTTTGCAAAATGAAAGGACAAAAGTGGTAACCTACCTTGCAACTGCTAGCACCGTCAAGAGATTTGAGTTTATGCATAGAAAGGACTGAGAACAGTGTCTGGCTCATTGTAAGCCCTCAATTCAAAAATTATCACCGTCCACAGAGCAATACAAGATGACCCTAGGAAATGTCTCATCTGTGCCATGACAGAAGTGAAGCAGGCCACTACACCAAGGCTGCTGAGGGAAGAGAAGGCTTCCCGCAGATGGGGCAGCTGCGGTGGGTGGGCAGGTCTGCGGGAGGACCCACTGGAGCTGTGGATGTTAACAGGTGGAGAGAAATACAGCCCTGTTTCAGAGGAGGGTGTACTGCTTGTCTGGCCAGGTGTGGGGTGCACTTGGGGAACAGCCGGAGAGAAGGACTGTCTTCAGGTAAAAGGGGATTCGATTATGGGCTGCCTGAATGTCAGGCTGAGGAGCTCGGCTCTGCCCTACAAGCTCCCGGCTCCAGTGCAAGGCACTGGGCAGGGCACGAAATTTGATCAGATACAAATCAAAAAGTTTGCCCCACCTCTGGGATGCTAAATGGATCGGTGGGCAGAGGAGCAAGACGGGAGTCAGACAGACAGTGTGGCGGCAGCGACGGTCTGGCAGGGGCAATGGCAGGGATGGGTAAGTGTGGTGTGAGATGTGCCAGGGAGAGGTCGGCCTGGAGGGTCTGACCTGGCCAGGGCTGGTGCAATCCCCAATGGGCAGACTGTGGAGAAGGCAGATGCAGGTCAAGGCTACTAATTTGGGAAATGTCCACAACTTGCAGGCAAGAGGAGAAAGTGCCTTCAGAGGGTCAGAGATGAGGCAGGACTTCCAGAGAAAATAAAGGTGCTCCTAATACTGGAGAAGAGCTAAAAATACAAATAAAAAAATAGACCTAAAGGTGGCACAGATTCTGTGCAGACATAGCACGGCTAGAAGATGGGTGAGGTTATGCTTGGGGGAAGAGAGGAAGAAGGGTGATCCGAACATCTTGACCTTCACAGAAGACTTAAAATCCCAAGATTGGAAGGACTCTTGCAGAAAGGAGAGGATTCATGAGAGTTGGGGAAAACCTAGGAAAGGTTTGGGCCCCAAAGGATGAAGAGGAGGGAAGCAGGAGAGAGATGAAGGAAAGAATAAAGGTCAAGTTGGTCCAGACACACCTCAGGACACCACACCCTCCATCTGGGACCAGGAGGATGGAAATGGCAGAAGGAAAACCCTCCCCAGGGACATGGGAGTGAAGCTTCCCTACCTACACAGGTGGGTAATTTCTGAAAGCTGGACTACTTTTCTTCTCTTTTCTTAATCAGAAACCTCTTAATGAAACATAGCACACCATCTCAGTCGTGGTTCAAAGAAATTACAGGGTTTTTTTAAGTGCAAATTCCCATGTTGTCAAATCACCCCTTCCACCTGCATTAATTGCTTTAATGAGTTCTGGAAACAGCCACCTTCTCTGCCTCCTCATCAGGGCCCGTGGGGAGCCCATCAGGAAAGGATGCTGGGGAACAGTGTTGGGGATGCAGCTGACGAGGAACAGTGCTGTCACACACTGGCCTCTGGGCCATGCAACTGTCTTGCCACTGCACATTTTTAAGGGAGGTTGGGACACACAATTCCACCCAACCCCTGAGCTTTATTACTGTTGTAAAATAAAAAAGCAGATGCCAAATCCAGATAGGCGCAATAACATTTTTAAAGACATTTCATCGATGTGGGAATATTGACTACATTTAGTAAATGACTCTGCAATTCAAACATTCAAACAGCTACAATGGATCACAAGGGCCCAAAACCCAGTATTTTCTTCCAAACACACTTTTTTATTTAAACCAAGCAAGCACAGCAGCAGACTTTCCAAGCCAAGAGAATGGGTCGATAACATCTTTCTTTACAATGCTCACAGTGGGACCTCCACGGCCATACTTTTCCAACTTTTGATGTGCCATGGCAATGACCTGCTTGTAAGGACCATAAGCCAGGTTCAAGGGTGAGGGAGTCTGAGTCACGAAGAAGCAAAGGGAGCTGCTCAAGGTCACAGCCAAGGAACACAGTCCGATGAACCCAGTCCACCTCCAAAAGCCGTCTCTAACCTCATGGGTGCAAACATCTCTTCCACTTTCCAATATGTCAGCTGACCTTGCACACCTGGACTCAGGCTCCAAAACTAATAAGGATGGGGACAGGGTGGGTCTGCCTCTCGGGTCAGGTCTTTATGTGAATAAATATGTATGTGTGATAATATTACTCATTTAATTGTAGATTGATGATATCAAAATAAACTTTAAAAATTATAAATAAATAAATAAATAAATATGCAATCCAGTATTATTAACTACATTCACCACGCTTTGCAGTCCACCCTTCTGATTTATTCATATTGTAACAGGAAATTTGTACCTTTTGACCCCCTGCACCCATTTCTCCCACCCAAGTGACCTATTTTTAATGTCTTATGGTAGCTACTTATCCCACATGGCTATTTAGCATTTGAAATGTGACTTGAACAAAACTGAGTAGTGCTGGAAGTGTCAAATACATGTTGGGTTTTGAGTATTTAGTAAGAAAAAAAAAGAATGTGAAATGTCGTATTAACAATTTTTATAATGATTACACCTTGACATAATATTTTGGATACAGGGTTAAATAAAAATGTATTATTAAAATTAAAAATATATATATGTATGTGTGGGTGGGGTGGGGTGGCGGAGAAGAGAGATCCTAAAAAGGCAGAGATTCCCAAACCCCAATGTGGTTAAGACTTGCCTGGAGGAGCTTGTTCTCAGGCAAGCTACATTTGTGAATCACTACTTCTAAGGACCCATACATGGCTATTTGGAAACACCCTTTTTTGATGTCACTTTACTGTGTTCTTCCCTGTAACCTACAGCTTTAGGCTCTGGTAAAGACATCTTGTGACTTGCTTATGGAGATATATTTGCTTTGCATTCAAAGTTGAATGGATGCTGATATTATGAAAACTCAGGTAGAGAGGAAAAATAACTATGAAACTGGCTGCCAGCTGAAGCAAAAACACAGCCAATTTAGCAGAAGGAGCACAAATTCTCAAAGGGGGAAGGAGGCAAAGAGGCTGGACTAGAAAATAAGAAAAAAAAATAAGCCTATTTATACATTCCAGGTACAGAATAAAGCAGTTTTTCAACATACATGCAATTAAGCAGGAATTTCGCCTTCACCTGAAAGGTTGGTGCTTCTGGAAACCTAAATAGTGTTGTTCTTTTAAACAAAAGCCAGAAGAGCTATCTCACCCAAAATTGGTTCATTGATTGCTTCAGAATGCATAGATGATTCTATTTTAGATCACAGACATGATCAGGCTGTGGAAATAACCCACTTAAGGGAATGTGGTGTTAAAATTAAGAGCAAAGTAACAAATGAAATAACAGCAGGGGTTTCGTAGGGTGGAGCCGGGCTGCAGAGGATGGGAAAAGCTCTTGCCCAACCCAGGCACAGACCACACTTTCTAAAAGACCTTTCACCAAAATAGCAGGAGCAGGTTTCCTATTTACCCAATGTTTTCGCATCTATTAAGTCATTTGATTACATAGCTGTCTCAGAAAGGATGCCGGTGGGAGATGGTTATGTCCATTTCACAGTTCCAAAGACTGAGGTTCGGCGATGTCATGTGATCTGCTCACAGACATATAGCAAGCTTCGTAGTAAAGCACACATCACAGCCTTTAAGCATTTTTCTATCCAGCACCCACTCCGCTGCCACACACAGACTTTCTTCAGATACCACATTCAGAAACCAAGGCGCCCCCCTGACCTCACCAGCACTGCACTGGGAGCCAGACCGTTCCACTCATTTGGCAAACATATCTATTTATTTATTTACTACCAAAGTACCTACTATGTGCCGGGCACCATGGAGGTACTGGGGGTATGTGAGTGAGCAATGCAGACCAAATCTTGGTTTTCACAGAGCTTACTTACAGTAGGGAAGGCAGACGAGAAAGAGTGAAATGTCCTCCCAGTAGTGACAAGCATGCTGAAGGCGAGTAAAGCAGGGTAAGGAGATGGAATCCTGCTTTGGAGAGGGTAGCAGGGATGTGGACACATGCGGACGTCACGCCACTTCTTAGTGACGGCTGGCTGTGGGTGGACCCACATCCCACCTCTGCAGCTCCCCAAGGGCAGGGGCCGTGTACGCGTCTGCTCATCTCTGACTTCCAAGTACCAGCCACAGGCCTGGGATGGGAAGTGCTGCCCGGAGCACAAATGGACAAACAGGACTGATGAGGAAGGGCTGGGCTAAAATATGCCACTTACCCTCCAGAGGTGGGCAACAGACCCCCACTTACTAAAATAAAGTTTTAGATGGTTCTTCAAAGGCCCCCAAATGGCAGGCACAAAATGTGATGTCTGGTTGCCTTCTAGGAGGGGGCCTGGCATTGTCTTCCAGACTCCGGCTATATAATGCTAGGACTGGGTTCTAGGCAGGAAGGGAAGGCAGAAGGCCACTTAATTCCAAATCCCAATGGTGACCAAGCTAGTCAATTTCACCTCCCTGAGTATGACCCTCCAGGACTCCCTGCCTCCCCTGGGAGGGAGAAAGCATCTGGCACATAGTAGGCACTCACTAATGTCAGTCTCCTCTGTTCCCAATAGTGTTCCAGCAAAGCAAAGTTCAAACACAAGTGCAGTTGGCCCCATGGTGCTGCCTCCTGCAGCTGATGCCAGGAGTGCATAGGAAACAAATGGTCTAATTACTTCTCTCTGCACCCTTTTCCACCTGCCACGCTGTAAAAGTAAAATGGAAATGTCTGCAGCATAGGAATCTTTAAAAAGCAGCCCCCACCCTGGGGCACAATTAGAAGTCTGTGTGAGCTCAATGTTAACATCAGATTCTTGCTTGGGGATTTAAAAACAAAAAAGGAAGGAAAAGAAAAGATTTGTATTCCAGCCTCCAGCCATTAAATGCCATTCCTTCTAATCAGATTCTCTGGTCCTTGCTTGGTCCTTAGTCTGGAGTCCCTCAGCAGTGGAGACCAAATGCTGCCCTTCCAGGTCTGAAAAGAACCTGGCTGGAAAGCCAGCCCCAGCCTAATCCCCCAAGGCTGCCTGCTCTAGTGCAGAGCCCTTTGCAGGATGGAGCAGGGATGAGGACTTGGAGGAGATGCACATGTGCTGTGAGCATGAGCAGACAGGCATGTGAGGGGCCGCGTGCACTTGACAGGTCTGCACAGGCTGTGTGCCGTGTGGCTGGAGGCAGGCAGAGGTGGGAAGCAACGTCATACACAAAATCCAATTAGTTGGTTGGGGGGGTTAAAGGATCACACTTATCTTTGCAATTCCATTAAAATGATGAATCTATGGCAGGTAATAAACAACACTGGGTTTGTCGGAAGAGGGGGCATGACAGAAAAACAAGCAGCTGGCGCTCAGGTGATTCTGTATGTTTTTCACGTCCAGCTCAAGTCAGGAGGCAGGCATCTTCTACTGTAAAAGTACCAATTCTTAAAAAATACAGGCATTCTCTTCTACTCCACAAAATGCGTCTTTGATTTGAACGGGAAATAACCAGTTGAAAGAGGATTTTGTCCCACATGAGCACCATAATTTTCTAAAACCTTGAGTGTCAGCTTGAGCCAAATAAATATACAAAATTAAAGAAATGGACCCTCTCGATGTACTGCAGTACACTCTGGACCCAGCAACCAAACATCTGTTCAATAAAGGGTTTATTAATAGTAAAATTTCAACATGTCACTGCTGGCAGTGACCCAAGAGAGAGGACAGGGCGGGAGAAGAGTGTGTGCATACAAACAAACACATTACCCATGGTTTCCATATTGGAACACAGGAATGACACCAGTGGGAGAAGTTGCATTTCAGATACAAAGTTGGAAGTGGTAATAATTTGTAATGGCTTCAGCTAACCATGCACAATGGGAAAATGATAAATGTGTCATTTGGAACATGCCAGACCAAATAAAATGACTTACATTAATACAGACAGATTCTTCCCAGGTTACTATACAAAGGAAGGGAGGGTATAACTCTAATTATATGAAAGGACCGGCCACTGTTTTTAACTTCTGGAATGTTTCAAATTCTAACACGCTCCTTGGAGGTACTCAGGGGGATGCTGAGACTGTAATGAAGACATTTAATTTTGATCGAGATGAAACACACACACATCCCAGCTGCACCTGGATACCCTGTGTTCTGCTACCCACAAATTAGGAACTCAGAAAGCAGGCAAGTAAGTGAATTCGATATTGAGTGCTCCCACAGCGGTGCTGGGAGGGCCACAATCCTACTGTCATTTTCTCATTTACTCTGGAACAAACGGCACCAGGGTTGGTGCTCTTGGGCCGAGGGAGAGCAGTCATGTTCTCATAGGTACAGTGTGTAACCCATCAATTTCCTGATTTAGTAGAAGGCTACACAAGGCTGCCAGATTCTCATCTCCCAGTCCTTAGCCAACTTTTTTTACTCTGCCTTAAACAAAAGCAACTCCAAAAGAACAAGAAAACACCAGATTAGACATTCTAAACGCCTTCTGTGTAGCACACACTGAACGAATCACAGATGGTCTGAGCCGGAAGGGACCATGGGCAGCCCCTGGCTGGCACACCCCACAACACAGACAGGGGCAGTGACTGGCCCAAGGTCATACCACAAGTGTGCAGTGGAGCTCAATGTGGCATCCCTGGTCTGTGGACTCCTTGGCCAATTTATCAGGCATTTTTGGCTGAGAACCTTTGAAAAATCTCCATTTTTAAAATTATTAGTCTGGCTCCTGTTCATTCAAGACAGATTTTCCAAAAATCAAACGTTTCAAACTAATTGCAAATAGTAAATGGCTTGCCTTATCTGGACCTGTCACTGCTGATTTAGCAAACAGGCTTCAAGAGAGGGATGGGAGGCCTGCTGGAAAGAGGATAAAATCCTCACTCAACAGCTCGGAATAACAATGGATACTTGACTGTCAGAGAAAAATGGAAAAAACTTTGCATGTTCAATCTCTCCTATTCACCAGAAGGAGGTGACCCTCGCTGATTCATAAACTCTTTTAAGTGACTTGATTGCTAAAATTTAATTTTCTTTTTATCACACACACATGTGCACGAGCACACAGTCTCTGCTTTGGGAAGCTCAGAGGGCCTTTTCCCTCTCTTTCTATCTACGGAAGAAAGATAAACATTTTAAGATCGAAAACACATCTCCTCACTAGCCAAAACATGGCTAAGTGTCTAAGAGGTAAATGGAGAAACTAAATGTGGCATACATATATACAAATGCATAAAATGGAATATTATTCAGGCATTAAAAAAAATAAGAAAATCCTGCCATTTGTGACAACATGGATGAACCTGGAGGACATTATACTAAGTGAAATAAGCCAGACACTGAAAGACAAATACTGTATGATGTCACTTACCTGTGTAATTTTAAAAACTGGAGCACCCTAGAGCAGAGAGCAGAAAGGCAGCTGCCAGGGATTAGGGGTAGGGGAAATGGGAAGAAGTTAGTCAAACTGTAGGAACTTTCACTTATAACTATGTGAGGTGATGGATATGTCAATTAGCTTGATTATGGGAATAATTTGTATAGGTATCAAATCACAATGTATAGGTATATCAAATAATCACATTGTACACCTTAAATATATACAATTTTTATTTGTCAGGTGTACTTCAATAAAGCTGGGGGAGGAAGCAAAAAATAAATAAGTAAAATTAAAGAAGAATAAAAAAATGAAAACGTCTTCTACTAATGCAATGTAGCATCCTGTTACAGAAAAAGGACAGATGCAGAACTGGTGACATTTGCATAAAGCCTGACATTTAGTTAATAGGAAGGTACCTTTACTGTAAAACCCCTGACATGGTGCCCTATAGTGCTGTAGCTTATAAAGCAGGGCTTGAAATGGAGACATCCTGGATAAGGGCAGTTTGTACCCGGTAGAGAAGCTGGGGCCTCTTACAGCCTTCTGGCTTTCAAAACTACCCTTAATTTTGTGGAAATGTGTCAACAACTCCAGGTTTCTTCTAAACTGTCCCTGAAACCACCTGCACAACATGCATCCCTGAGGCACTCGCCCAGGCCAGGGATGAGGTTCTGCCTCCTCCGTTTTAAGTCCACCCATGGAAAGTCTGTCCCTCTCTCTGCCTAGAGTTAAGGTGACACAAAGCCATACTCATTTTGCCTGTTGCTTCTGAAGGGTCCAAAGGGATGCATTCCGAGCGGGTTACGGGTCTCATGTTGGCCAAAAGAGGGGCACCCCTGAGGCAGGAGCTCATTTTGCCTTGGCTGACGCACCCTTGGTAGGACAAGTAACGGGGACAAAGAAGGCTGCTCAGCTCCCACAAGCTCCCACATGTCCGAGGGCAGTTCTGCTCCTATCAACCTCTCCCTCTGACCAGCATTAGTTCTGGGGCTTCAGAAACCATGCCATGGAGAGTTTGGGTGTTACTCTGGAAGCAAAAAGAATAAGCAAGCTTAGGCCTGGTGGTGCTCTGAGTCACAGAGTAACATTACCTGGGTGTAGTTCAGGCAGGTTCAGAGAGAAGATGCAGAGCATCCTCGACAAAATGAAACTCACAGCCCAGCAGCCTGCCTTATGGCATGGCTGAGTCTGGGGTGCAAACTGAAGGGAGAGTCCGTGTTTTTAATGCCCAGGTTACCTGAAGCCTTTCCAGAGTCTATCACCTTGTGATGATTAAGTTACCCAAGTCTTTTTAAATTGCCATTGAATTGAATCTATGCTTATAAATGACCATTTGGATCAAGTATCTTTTGAGTATAAATTCATCATCTGGGAACTCCAGACCTTTAGGGCCAAAGGCTAATGGACTATTTCTTTATAAATATATGGAATGTCTGATGAAGGGAAAAGACTGATGTAGAGGGAGGAGCAGAGAGGAGAATGGAAAACCTATACTAAGCTTTATACAATACACTCCGCCCCTCACCACCCCCTTTACCCCCAGGCCCCAACAATATAAACCATCAGCCTTTTCCCAGAAGCAGCAGTTTCCAAAATCAGGGGCCTCCCTGAGGGGCAGACAGGTTGGGAAGCGAATGAGGAAAGCCAAGGTCAGTGATGACATAGTCATATTCTAGGTGGACATTCAGGAAGTAGGTTCAAGACATACCTGGCCACAGGTCACTGAACAACACACAGGAAGTAGCCTCAGACCTCTGCTGCCTAAGCAGTTCCCAGCAGCCAGCAGGCCCCCAGCTAGAGCTCAAAACACCTGCACTGAGGACGACCAGGGGCAGGGAAAAGGGGTAGGGTGGCCAGAAGCAGGGTCACAGGCCAGTCCAAATCCCTATGGAGCATTTTCCCTGTAGAAGCAGTGCGTTGAATCACCATTCCTTTCCCCCCAAAGTCTTCACTGTTTGCACACAAAGCTGAGGTATATGTGTGAACACCTGCCAACGATCCTTGAATCCACATGTAGACCAAACACTACCCATCTCATACTTTCCAATAGGGGAAATGGGGAGCCTTCCAACACCCTGGGTGTGAGATTAGCAAACAAGCACACTGCTTTAAAGAGCAGGATTAAATCCCTAGGAGCATGTTGTCTTAAGGTTATTTTTCTTAGTTAACAGACACAAAAAGGGCAACCACTCTCATGGGGGTGAGGGGTTTATGTTTGACATTCAGGCAGGGACCTCATTTCCAATAAGGTTGGAGACACTTATCTGGTCCAGCTGCCCCATTTTCCAAGTGGAGAACGAGAGGTTCTGAGAGGGCAAGCGACGTGTCCCAGGACACACAGCCTGGCCCATAAACAGCAGAGTCAGGCCAGAACTCTGTGTATAACCAGACAACCTTCTTGGGCCACACTGTGCAGCTAACAAAACTTTCTGTCAGGGGCAAAAGCCTACAATATACTGAGAATAACAACAGAACTGGAGGCCACCTACTAACATGATAACCATATGCCACATAGAGACCTAATCTCCTTTACTGCTCAGAGGAATCCAGAGCCTTTTTCACACTTTGTCATCATACATTTGCCCAAGTATTTGATGATGTCTGTCTCCCACACACTAGCCTTTATGCCCCGGGCAGTCAGGGTCCATGTCTGTTTTGCCCATCATTTTCTCTCTAATGCTTGCCTGGCATCTATTTGATCAAAAAGCTATATATTACTGTTGAAAAAAATTTTTTTTAAGAAAAATGGGGCCCAGAAAGGTCAGGTGATTTGCATAGGGACACACAGCAAGGAGCTACTGCCACCATGAGGAGCTGGGCCACTCTGCCCACTTGTCCCCAAACCAGAGTCCTACCTTGACGGCCTCAGCGTGGGTCACCCGGGCCAAGGATTTGTCGTTGACACGCAGAATCTGGTCCCCGACACGCAGCCCTTCCTTTTCAGCCAGAGAGCCTGGCTCCACCAGCGACACATAGATGCCCACGCCATGCTCCGAGCCCCCGCGGATGCTGAAGCCCAAGCCCTCGTGGGCCTTGGCTCGCCGCAGGCTCACCAGGCGCACCTCCCCTGGCCCTGCGCCGTCGGGGCCACCCCAGGCGGGTTGCCTGTAGGGGGTGGTGGCGGGCAGGTAGAGGCCCTCGGCGGTGTACTGGTCGAAAAGCAGCTGGTCGGAGCGCGGGATGACCAGACGCAGCATGGGCAGCAGGCGCCGCTTGACCGGGCTGTCCAGCAGGACGCGAAGGGTGCGCACCAGGTCAAAGACGTTGCGGCGCGCGTGGTAAGCGTTCAGGCAGTGAGTGAACTGCTCCCGCTCCGACTCGCTCAGCAGCGCCGTCAGCGCCTGGTGCAGCTGGCGCACGTTGGCAGACAGCAGCCGCAGCCCCGCGCCCCCACCGCCGCCCGTCCCGGCCGTGGAGCCCAACGAGCCGGTAGAGGACGAGCTCACCGACAGGCCGTCCAGCTGCGCGTTCATCTCCCCGCCGAGGCCCGGGCGGACTCGGGGCGCGCGGTGGGGCAGCGGCTGCACGCGCCCGCACTGGCGCGACAGCTGGATCCCGAGAAGCTCGGAGATCGCTGCTGGAGACTGGGTTGGGGTGGGGGAGCGCAGAGACAGGGCTGGATCCAGGGATACGAGGAGACGGCGGCTGGACTCTGGGTTTGGGGGGGAGCGGAAACAGTGGCTGAATCCTAGGGCTATAGCGGAGACCGCCGCTAGCGTCCCAGGCGCGCGAAGACGGAGGGGGTCTCGAAACTGGAGTCCGCCGGGCGCAGAGACGTGCAACGTGGAGACGGCGGCGGGGTCGCGGGAGACAAGGAGTTGGCGGCTGGATCCTGGAGGTCGCGGAGATTGCGGCTGGAGTCCAGGGGGACGCGGAGAGAGCAGCTACATTCTAGAGGGCACAGAGACGACGGGTGGCAGAGGCGGGGGCAAAGCTGACCGCCCCGTCACACCATGCCCGGGGCTCCCCCAGCCGGGCCGCCCGTTCCTCTCGGGCTGGGGGGGCCCCCACAGTCAAAAGTTAAGGTGGGGGTGCTCTAGTCTCAGAGCCCCCCGAATTGCAGCCAGTGGAGCCGCGCCAGTGTCCGGTAGGGGTTGCGGGGCATGTCCGGGGCAGCCCTGGGATACAGCAGTCCGGTGACCCTCGCGGCCCTGCGCCGCCCAGGCTCAGATCTTGCCGCGCGGCCGCGAGCCGGGACTTTGCGAACTGTTGGGCTGCCCGGGGCAGATGTTCCAGCGAGTTCCGACGCCGTCGGCGTCGCCAGTCCAGACTTGGCCCCGCCCCCGCCCCCGCCCCGCCCCCTCCCCTCCTCCGCCCCTCCCCCCACGACCTCTTCAGGAAATGACGTCCCGCCTAGTGCCTGGCGGTTGCCTGGAGACTGGATGAAACAGTCCAGCCCAGGGGTGAAAGTGGGGGTAGGGGTGAGAGGAGCCCCACCCCACTTCTCCAGCCGAGAGTTGGTTCTGGGTGCTCAAAAACTGTTCTCTTCCGCGATCGAAAAGTGTGCCTCAGGATCGCTTTAAGGCAGCAATTAGCCAATTAGCTAATTCACAATTGTGGGGGGAAAAGAGCCAACTTTTTGCCTCAAAGATACCGAGCACTCCAGCCTGGATTTTCTACCTTAAAACGTTGCTCTCCCCTTTGGAAGCACTGACATATAAGTTCAAGTGCTGATGTGGACGATTGTTGGGCACCTACAGTGTGCAAGAGATATGCACAGCATACACTGGTGCCTGCAGGATGGACCCCAGCCTGGGTGCCGGTAGGCCAAAAGGCCAGAAGGAAAGCCTTTTTCAGAAATATAAAGTGTGCACAACACACACACACACACAAACACACACACATAAATGGGTGCATATAAAGCTCCTGAAATCTAAATATCGTGGGTGGATTGCATCACTGTCCATGTCCTGGTTGTGATCTTGTCAACATTGGGACAAACTGGGTAAAGGGTACCTGGGATGTCTATATATTATTTCACATCTGCATGTGAATCTACAAAGATTTTTAAAAACTAAAGCTAAAAATGTTTAAAAACATCTATGAAGTGAGTTAGGAAAAAAGTTTTCTATACCTTCCCATCCCAAGACCAAAAGGGAAGATATTCCAAGGTGGGTCCTAGAGCCTTTCATCTCCCACTGCACTTCCCCAAATACAATCTAAGTAAAACTCCTGTGCTTTTATATAAAGGTGACTCTCTAGGGAGCCCAGCAGTGTCCCACACAGACATACACACATCCCACACATATCCTTTCCAACCCAAATTGCCTTTCCTTAACTATTCTCCTATAAAAAGCTATATTTTCCCTAAAAATGCTCTGGAATTACCACTGCAGACCCATCTGACTTCCATCTGGGAGAGGGAGAGATTGCATGTCACCTGCAGGAGCGGGTTCGAGCAGGACTCAGAAAGATGAAACTTTCTTTCCTTTATTCATCTGCTTCCTTCTTTGGTCACTTTTAAGTCAACATTTTCCAAGTCCTATTCTGTGCTGGGTCATGTGCTGAGTACTGGACGCCCCAGTGAAAAAGATGAAATCTCTGACCGCAAGAAGGTCCAGTTTAGCAGGGGAGAAAGACCACATAAAGTTTCCCACTGGTGTAAGTGTTGTAATGGCTGAGAAAGCCTGGATTTAGGGGAAGAGATAGTAGTAAGGACTGTATCTGTCAAACAAGTGACACCTGAACGAAGGGTCCCTAAGGAGAATGGACTTTCTGTTCTGGACAGTGGGGAACCGTGGAAGGATTTTAACACTGTTAGCTTACTGCACTCCCAGAACTGGGTCTAAGAATTGAAGCTACATTTTCCCAAACCATCTTCGATTCTCTTCCTTGCTTCCCTAAAATAGATCTAGATTAAATTAATGCCCAATGAACATATTTGACAGGGTGTTTCAATAACCAGTTAAGCTACCTTTGGACATCTGTCTTACAGCTTTAAGTTTAGCAGTTAATAAATAATGTGTATCCTTCATCCTCTTAACCGCCACTGAAGCCTTAGATGCAACTAGCCAAAGATATTTAAGGAAAAAAATCAATCTTCCCCACTTCTAAGATATATTAATGGCTAACCTCAAAATGTCACCAAGCAGGGCTTAATTGTATGCAGTTCAGGTTTTCTGCAATGTATTTCATGCTCAGCTTTCACTTAGTTTGTGTTCTGATTATAATTACTGTGATTGGCTTGATAAATGTACCCCAGGAGCTAAAAACCCCATTTCTAACATTTTATTTCTGAGCAAAGGATGTTTGTGAAAAGGTATTTTGCTTTAGGCAGCAGAAACTATGTTGTACACACATCTTAGTAGAAAAAGAAACACTTTCTTCTGCAAACATCAGAGACCATCTGGGATGCTGTGCTATTGTTTAGTTTCATAGAGGCCAATTTGGGCAGGCAGACAAGTGCAAGAGCATGGAAAAAGAACTCATTAGGGTTTCTTCCATCGATTTTGCATAACTACCTTAGTATCAGTTTGCACTGTGTACCCTCTGTTGAGAGGCAGTGTTTACCCATGCTCAAACTTCAAGAATCCTCTGTTTCGTGTCTGAAGATGTGTTTGTCATTCAGAAATAAGCTCTTGAAAACCTAAGATGCCTGAGCTCCTGAGGGCTACCCTGCCTCCATCCTTCAAGATCTGGAAGGAAACCCATGAACAGACCTTGCCTTGGCTGCATGCTGCCCTCTGTTGGTCCCCCCCTGCCACTGGCCCGCAGGGAAGGGAGGCGTTGCGATGAGTTATCCAAGATCTGAAAGGACCAGCCAGGGGACTCAAGGCGTAACAGCGCAAGAGTGATGCTGAGAGAGCACCTCTCATATTTATTGATCATCAGACGTTAATAACAATAGCGGTCCAGGGAGAAAACATACTACATAATCATTAACTACTTTCTGCTAGACTTGCTGTCTAGCTGCCTCCAGTTTCCTGGGGCATTTCATTCTTACAGAAAACAATGTAAGTACAGCCACGTCATGGAAACAGAGCATAACCACAACATACTGTTCTCCTTTATGTATCAAGTGCCACAGGTGCCATAACTAGTACAGAGCACAAAGCAATTAACTTATAAGTGATTAATATAATTTCTATTTCTAACCCACACCCTCTTCAGAAGGAAAATATTCTCCCGAGTATGCTGTAGGCTTCCTTTTGCTATCTTCACCAAAGCCACTTTTAATAGCTCATTATTGTTACCCAATTCTGGTGAACCAAGGCCCTTCTCAGGGATGTTTCTGGAAAACATGAACTCAGTGAAGCAGTCGAAAACACAGAAGGAAGAAAGTGAGTTGTACTCAACTCAGAAGAGCTTTGTGTTGAACTGGACTTTGTTTCTTATGTTTTTGTTTTAACTAAGAGACAACATACTGGGTTGTGCTCTGGATATCAGGCAGAAACCATTATTCTAGTCTCAGAATGTCACTTCACTAGTTGAGTGACCCACAGCAAACGGCTTCTCTTCTCATCTGTAAAATGAAGTTTCTAAACCTTGCCTGTCTCCGCAAAGGGCAGCTGCACACACCATGCGCTCTGCAGTAAATGAAAGCAGTCTGCAACTCACAGTGTCCTAAAGTTATGTTATTAGTGTAGTTATTGTCTCCTTTTTTTATGGCAATCTTTAAAAGACTTTTTCTATTTCATAGTCATTTGGAACTTCTCCCCTTCCCTCTTATCCCCTGTGATGTATCTTTAGAAGGCAATAGAGATGAATTTGAGATGAATTTCCTGTGGGACATATAGAAAAATATAGCTAATGTTTATTGAGTGCCAGACATTGTTTTAAATACTTGTATTTTAATTCACTCAATCCTCCCAGCTACTCTGTAAAGAGAGATACTACCATCACCACCGCCCTGGTAAAACAGACAGGAAATCAAGACACTGGGATAGTTATATATCCCCAAGGTTACACAGGGAGTGGATGGCAGAGTTGGGATTTCGACTCAGGAAGTCCGGCTCCAGAGTTCTCACTTAACCAGTGTGCTGGGCAGCAAGTGTTTGGTTTAGAGATGCCAAAAGGTCCTGGGTGGGAATGGTATGAAGACCACATTTTCTTGAAGGTTGGGCTTGGAATGTCTGAGGTTAAAAAGAAGCCACATATTAACGATTCCTGCTTGGTAAACTGACATTTTATGGTGGGAGAATGACAGGGGTTTAATAAAGAGAGACATGGAGATGGTGAGGTTCGGGGGATCCCAGAGGCTCTCAGCCTGGACATGGGAGGAGCAAGCTCACAGCTCTCTGATACAGAGTGTCGTAGACATCCTTTCCCAGCTCTGGAGTTATTACTTCTGCTCCAGGAGCACAGCCTATCTCTCCCCAGCCACGTCTGTGGGGATGGTATCAGCAGAGAAAAAGGAAACATTCACCTCTCTGACAGTAGTCAATGCAGACAATATTGATGGAAGGGCGGGGAGATTAGAGAGAGATGAGAGAAAGAGAAAGCACAAAAACATCAGGCAAAGAAGGGAGATGCAGATTCAGGTTTCCCTTGCATCCACAGTAGAGCATTCTCATGAATCCCTTCCTAAGCCGAAATGTCACAAAGCAAAGCAATTCCATTAATTTATATGGAAAGTTTTCTGAGCATTCCCAGACCCCCCCCAAAATAACTTCTTAGGCTTTCTGACACTCTAGGACACAGCTTGCTAATCGATACACAAAATAAATTGAGATGAAGCACAGATATGGCAGCATGATGCTGAGATGCTGGCGTGGTTCGTGGGGCAGGAGACTGGCGGCACCACTCTCCCAGCTAAGTGTGCGTACTGCCTCTAGAATGGCTCGCTGTGAAACCAAAGTTGAATGCCATTTTCGCTTTTTGCCTTTTTTAATTAAAGAGAAAATCCTCTCCAGCTCTCTTCCAGTTACTGGAAACAGGCACTAACATGTAAAAGCAAAGTGACACATGAACTTTTGAAAAGCAGGGACTATCTATATTTCTCTTGGTCTGTATATGATCTCCAAATAGTCTGTCTCAGGTCACAGAGAATCACATGCTATTTGTGCTGGAAGGGCATTAGACGTAGATGATGTTTGTGCTGGAAGAGTGTTAGAGTTAGAGTTGATCCCCAGGTTCAGATTCCGTCTCTGATGTTCACTACCTTGGCAAGTCATGGAGGAATTATGTACATGAGTGCCCTTACCTGTAAAATGGGGACAGTGGCATTATCATCACCATTATTACATATACTAATGGAGCTCATGTATGCAAAATGCTCATTACCCTGCCTTGCACATATCAGGTGCATCCACCTTGGTCAAAGCTCTTACCACCCAGGACCCCCTCAAGAACAAGACCATATGCCCTTTAGCTCCCTCTGTCGGATGCTCAGCCTCAGGACGAGCATTCAGTAGGTGCTCAGTAATTATTTGTTGGATTGGATGAATCCTTAGTTCCCTCCCTCTCCAACCCTCGTGCTACGGAGAGGACAATCAAGGGCTAAAGAAGGTCACTGTCCAGTCCACAGTCCTATCAAAAGCCAGTACTGTCTGGCCCAGGGCTCTCTCATTAGTAGCTTTAAAAATTTTTTACTGAGTGTTTGCAGAGAACTAAGCATTTTACAGGTATTGTTTCTTTTAATCCTCACAACAACTTCTCTGAAAGGAACATTATTATTATTACCCCCAATCCACAGACGCACCGTATGTCCAGGCTATGAGGTGGTTTCCACCAAGTCTGTACTGTTAACCACCCACTACGCTAGCCCGCTATACGCTCTCATTGCACCTTGTATTAAGACAGATGGGATCCATGTTGATTTCTCTCACACAGCTTTGGGGGAAATAGCAAATTATAACGATTGCAGAAATAAATTGCAGGGAGCCAATTTGTGGGCTGGAAAGAGGCAGAGCAGAGGAAGTGACCTTATCAGGCATGCTGTGTTGTAATCCAATTGCTAGGAAGTCTAGAGGAACCTCTTTAATCACGGGATTATATATTGGTGACACTGGCACACTCACTCCACACATCAGCTTGGTTCACATTGGAGAAGCCCCGACAGAAAACACCCTTTCCATGTGGACATCAGCAACGTCAACTGAGGCATCCATTCATGCATTTATTCTGTTCATTCATTCATCATTCAAATTGGATTTAACTCCTCCTGCATTCTGCCAGGCAACAACATCCTGGGGATTCAGCAGAAACAAGACCACCATGGTTCCTGCCCTCCAGGAGATGACAGTCAGGAGCTGTTGTGCTGTGTGCATCAAGTGTGCTAATGGGTGGCTGGACAGGAGTGTCATGAGCTCTGATGTGAGGGTCCCAAGCGAGGCTCCCTAGCTGGCACCCTCTTCTCTGCTTCTCTGAGCCTCAGCCCTCTGACCCTTTTGGCACTGCAGCAAAGTGATCAGAACTGCAGACACACTTGGTTAGATTATTCTTGAATATGTAACCTTAGCAGAATTGCATCACCTCCCTGAGCCTCAGTTTCTTCATTTATAAAAAAAAAAAAGCTGTAAAAAAGGAATGGCTGCAAGGTTATATGTCTATAAAGCACATAGCACTGTGCCTGAGACCAGGGCAGCACTGAGCTGCTATAAGAATTGCTTTGAGAAAATAACTCTTTAGGTTTGCTTTTCTGTACAGATCCTGTAAAATGTTTTTTTTTCTTTTTTTTGCAAAAAGTGCCTGGATTTCTGCATAATTGCCTCATGTCTTCACCAGTCCTCAAGGAAGTTTTCTGTTTTGTTTTTATTTTTAACTTCAGTCTTCAGGGGATTCTGAAAAACAATGCTGTTCTCAGGTCCCTCTGTGTACTGTTAACCAAGTCCTTTCTCTCTGGCCTCAGTCTTCCCATCTGTATAAGGAATGGCTTGGAGGCAGTGATCCACAGTCCTTTCCGGCTCCAAGAATTATGGTATAGTTTCTATGGCAGACGAAGAGGAGGAGGGGAAGGGAAGACAAGGGTGATGGAAGGCATGAAGTATATCCTGGGAGTTCTGGGCAAATTTAGATTTAAAATTCTGTCCCTGGCTCCATGGCTGACTGACGACTTTTCCTCTGACTGGTTTGAGACTCTTAATGTCTCTCTGCCTCCAGGTTTCAAATAGCAGCTAATGGTCCTAGCTGCCTTTCAGTAGGTTTCATGATTTTGCCTTGGCCTTTGACCATCTTCAAAGATACTCGGCAGACATCATTACTACATTTACAGGACCCAGGGTGGCCAACAGCTTGGAAAATTAAGTCAAAGAATCTGTAAATGTTACAGAAGAAGGCTGGCTCTCTATATTCTTGTTTACTCTTCAGAAATTTGATATACTCATTGACTTTCTATGAAGGTAACAGTAAATGGAGCTCCAACATCCTAAAATTACAATGATTTTTTTTAAAGCCAGGTGGAACCTTAAAGATCATATTTAATTTTTCAGCAAACGTGTATCAAGTGCCTACTATGAGCCAGGCGCTGTGTGGGGTCTGAAAGAGCTGAACTCTAGTCCTTGTTCTCATGACTCCCATCTGGTTGGGAATAACATGTAAAGAATAATACTGGTTATGTGTTGAAATAGAATGTATTAGTTATCTGTTGCTGTATAACAAATTATTACAACCTTGAAGGCTTAAATAACACACATTTATTATCTCATAGTTTCCATGGGTCAGGAGTCTGAGTGTGGTTTAGTTGGTTGCTCTGCTCAGTATCTCACAAGACTGCAGTCAAGGTGTTGACAGGGCTGTGTTCACATTTGAAGGCTTGACTGGGGAAGGTCAACTCATTCAGCTCATGACAGAGTTCATCTTTTATGACAGTATGACTGAAGGCCCACCTTTTTGCTGGCTGTTGGCTGGAGGTTGTTCTATGATCCTAGAAGCCACTCAATTTTTTTGTCATGTGGCCCACATGTGGCAGCTGGCTTCTTCAAAGCCAGCAAGGGAGTCTTTCTGTCCAGTTGGCTACAAAGACTCTTTAAAGGGTTGAAGTCCTAACCCCCGTTAAGAAAACTCTATAATGTCAGGTAATCTTAAGGGAGCTATCCCATCACCTTTGTCATATAAGGTTATCTAACCAAGGGAGTGACATCCTATCACCTTTGCCATATACTGTTTGTTAGAAGCAAATCACTGGTTCTGCCTAAATGAAAGGGAAGGGGATTATACAAGTGTGTGACTCATTGTAGGGGTCACCTTAGGGTGTGTCTGTCACACAGAAAATGGACAAAGTGTTGCAAGTGCCCAGAGAAGGAAGCCCCTGATTCTTCCAAGTGAGGTCAAAAAGGTTTCCTGAAAAGGGGGACATTTGAAGGATGACACCAGGTGAACAAGTGGGAAGGACACCGTAAGCAGAAGGAACAGCATGCACAAAGACATGGAGGCGGGAAAGAGTATAAATTGTTCAGGGAACTGCAAGGAAGTGGGATTCAGTAAGCATCTGACCAGAGATTTGGCTGGAGAGGAGGTGAAAACATGACAACAGGGGCAAGTCATGACAGACAATGGAATGCTGGGGTGATCAATTTTGACAATATTCTAAAAGCAACAGAGAGCTATCATTTGCAGGTGCAGATTCCAATTCTTCTTGGAGGAGCATTGGGCACCTTCTCAAACAGCTTGCAGAAATTTAGGGAAGCCCTAGTACTTCATAAAGTATCCTCGATGAGAGTGACATGCTTTCAGGAGTGTGCTAGACACTAGAGCTTGCTGAAAATACACCTGAGCTTCCACGATGTACAGAATTGCAGCCTGTTCATGCAGGCCAATGACTGCCCTTTCTCCTCATCTTAATTTTTTTTTTAATTCGGTCATATATTTTATTGTTTCTGGCTCCCAGTCCCTTTGAAGTAGCCCCCTCCCGCCCTTCCTCTCTTACTTGTTGGCAGCATTCCTCTTTAATTTCCTTCATAACAGTTATCCCAGTCTAGAATTGTTTTTTTTCACTTTTTAAAAAGTTTATTTTGATATCATTAATCTACAATTAAATGAGTAATATTATGGTGATTACACTACCCCCTTCATCAGGTCCCCCCCCGCCAACCCCATTGCAGTCACTGTCCATCAGCTTAGTGAGATGCCATAGAGTCACTACTTGTCCTCTCTGGGTTGTACAGCCCTCCCCGTGCCCCCCCAACATTACATCTGCTAATCGTAATGTCCCTTCTTCCCCTTTACCCCTCCCTTCCCACCCATCTTCCCCAGTCCCTTTCCCTTTGGTAACTATTTGTCCGTTTTCGGGTTCTGTGAGTCTGCTGCTGTTTTGTTCCTTCAGTTTTTTTTTCCTTAGTTCTTATACTCCACATATGAGTGAAATCATTTGGTATTTGTCTTTTTCAGCTTGACTTATTTCACTGAGCATAATACCCTCTAGCTCCATCCATGTTGTTGCAAATGGTAGGATTTGTTTTCTTCTTATGGCTGAATAATATTCCATTGTGTCTATGTACCACATCTTCTTTATCCATTCATCTACTGATAGACACTTAGGTTGCTTCCATTTCTTGGCTATTGTAAATAGTGCTGCGATAAACATAGGGGTGCATCTGTCTTTTTCAAACTGGGCTGATGCATTCTTAGCGTAAATTCCTAGGAGTGGAATTCCTGGGTCAAATGGTATTTCTATTTTGAGTTTTTTGAGGAACCTCCATACTGCTTTCCACAATGGTTGAACTAATTTGCAGTCCCACCAGCAGTGTAGGAGGGTTCCCTTTTCTCCACATCCTTGCTAACATTTGTTGTTGTTTGTGTTTTGGATGTTGGCCATCCTCACTGGTGTGAGGTGATATCTCATTGTGGTTTTAATCTGCATTTCTCTGATGATTAGCGATGTGGAGCATCTTTTCATGTGCCTGTTGGCCATCTGAATTTCTTCTTTGGAGAAGTGTCTATTCATGTCCTCTGCCCATTTCTTAATTGGATTATTTGCTTTTTTGTTTGTTAAGGTGCATGAGTTCTTTATATATTTTGGATGTCAACCCCTTATCGGATACGTCATTTATGAATATATTCTCCCATACTGTAGGATGTCTTTTTGTTCTACTGATGGTGTCCTTTGCTGTACAGAAGCTTTTCAGCTTGATATAGTCCCACTTGTTCATTTTTGCTTTTGTTTCCCTTGCTCAGGGAGATATGTTCATGAAGAAGTTGCTCATGTTTATGTCCAAGAGATTTTTGCCTATGTTTTTTTCTAAGAGTTTTATGGTTTCATGACTTACATTCAGGTCTTTGATCCACCTTGAGTTTACCTTTGTGTATGGGGCTAGACAGTAGTCCAGTTTCATTCTCTTACATGTAGCTGTCCAGTTTTTCCAACACCAGCTGCTGAAGAGGCTGTCATCTCCCCATTGTATATCCAAGGCTCCTTTATCAAATATTAATTGACTGTATATGTTTGGGTTAATGTTTGGATTTTCTATTCTGTTCCACTGGTCTGTGGGTCTGTTTTTGTGCCAATACCAAATTGTCTTGATTACTGTGGCTTTGTAGTAGAGCTTGAAGTCAGGGAGTGTAATTCCCCCTGTTTTATTCCTCCTTCTCAGGATTGCTTTGGCTATTCGGGGTCTTTTGTGGTGCCATATGAATTTTAGAATTATTTGTTCCAGTTCATTGAAGAAAGCTGTTGGTAGTTTAATAGGGATTGCGTTGAATCTGTAGATTGCTTTAGGTAGTATAGCCATTTTGACAATATTTATTCTTCCTAGCCAAGAGCATGGGATGCATTTCCATTTGTTAGTGTCCTCTTTAATTTCTCTTAGGAGTGTCTGTAGTTTTCAGAGTACAGGTCTTTCACTTCCTTCGTTAGGTTTATTCCTAGGTATTTTATTCTTTTTGATGCAATTGTGAATGGAATTGTTTTCTGATTTCTCTTTCTGTTAGTTTATCGTTAGTGTATAGGAAAGCAACAGATTTCTGTGTGTTAATTTTGTATCCTGCAACTTTGCTGAATTCAGATATTAGTTCTAGTAGTTTTGGAGTGGAGTCTTTAGGGTTTTTTATGTACAATATCAAGTCATCTGCAAATAGTGACAATTTGACTTCTTCTTTACCAATCTGGATGCCTTGTATGTCTTTGTTTCGTCTGATTGCCGTGGCTAGGACCTCCAGTACTATGTTGAATAACAGTGGAGAGAGTGGGCATCCCTGTCTTGTTCCCGATCTTAGATGAAAAGCTTTCAGCTTCTCGCCATTAAGTATGATGTTAGCTGTGGGTTTGTCATATATGGCCTTTATGATGTTGAGGTACTTGCCGTCTATACCCATTTTGTTGAGAGTTTTAATCAGGAATGGATGCTGAATTTTGTCAAATGCTTTTTCAGCATCTATGGAGATGATCATGTGGTTTTTGTTCTTCTTTTTGTTGATGTGGTGGATGATGTTGATGGATTTTCGAATGTTGTACCATCCTTGCATCCCTGGGATGAATCCCACTTGATCATGGTGTATGATCCTCTTGATGTATTTTTGAATTCGGTTTGCTAATATTTTGTTGAGTATTTTTGCATCCACGTTCATCAGGGATATTGGTCTATAGTTTTCTTTTTTGGTGAGGTCTTTGCCAGGTTTTGGTATTAGAGTGATGCTGGCTTCATAGAATGAGTTTGGAAGTATTCCCTCCTCTTCTATTTTTGGAAAACTTTAAGGAGAATCGGTGTTATTTCTTCTCTATATGTCTGGTAGAATTCAGAGGTGAATCCATCAGGCCCGGGGGTTTTGTTCTTGGGTAGTTTTTGATTACCAATTCGATTTCGTTGCTGGTGATTGGTCTGTTTAGTTTTTCTGTTTCTTGCTTGGTCAGTCTTGGAAGGTTGTATTTTTCTAAGAAGTTGTCCATTTCCTCTAGGTTTTCCAGCTTGTTAGCATATAGATTCTCATAATATTCTCTTATAAATCTTTGTATTTCTGTGGGATCCGTCGTGATTTTTCCTTTCTCATTTCTGATTCTGTTTATATGTGCAGATTCTCTTTTTCTCTTAATGAGTCTGTCTAGGGGTTTATCTATTTTGTTTATTTTTTCAAAGAACCAGCTCTTGGTTTCATTGATTTTTTCTATTGTTTTGTTCTTCTCAATTTTATTTATTTCTTTTCTGATCTTTATTATGTCCCTCCTTCTGGTGACTTTGGGTCTCATTTGTTGTTCTTTTTCCAATTTCAGTAATTGTGTCTTTAGACTATTCATTTGGGAATGTTTTTCTTTCTTTAGATAGGCCGGGATTGCAATATACTTTCCTCTTAGAACTGCCTTTGCTGCGTACCACAGAAGCTGTGGCTTTGTGTTGTTGTTGTCATTTGTCTCCATATACTCTTTGATTTCTGTTTTGATTTGGTCATTGACCCATTGATTAATTAGGAGAATGTTGTTAAGTCTCCATGTATTTGTGAGCCTTTTTGTTATCTTTCTAAAGTTTAATTCTAGTTTAATACCTTTATGATCCGAGAAGTTGGTTGGTATAATTTCAATATTTTCGATTTTACTGAGGTTCTTTTTGTGGCCTAGTATGTGGTCTATTCTGGAAAATGTTCCATGTGCACTTGAGAAGAATGTGTATCCTGTTGCTTTTGGGTGTAGAGTTCTGTAGATGTCTGTTAGGTCCATCTGTTCTAGTGTGTTGTTCAGTGCCTCTGTGTCTTTACTTATTTTCTGTCTGGTTGATCTGTCCCTTGGAGTGAGTGGTGTGTTGAAGTCACCTAAGATGAATGCATTGCTGTCTATTTCCTCCTTTAATTCTGTTAGTATTTGTTTCACAAATGCCAGCGCCCCTTGTTGGGTGCATATATATTTAAAATGGTTATATCTTCTTGTTGGATTGACCCCTTTATCATTATGTAATGTCCTTCTTTATCTCTTGCTACTTTCTTCATTTTGAAGTCTATTTTGTCTGATACAAGTACTGCAACACCTGCTTTTTTCTCTTTATTATTTGCATGAAATATCTTTTTCCATCCCTTCACTTTTAATCTGGGGATATCTTTGCGTTTGAGGTGAGTTTCTTGTAGGCAGCATATAGATGGGTCTTGCTTTTTTATCCATTCTGTTACTCTGTGTCTTTTGATTGGTGCATTCAGTCCATTTACGTTTAGGGTGATTATTGAAAGATATGTACTTATTGCTATTGCTGACTTTAGATTCGTGGTTACCAAAGGTTCAAGGGTTGCTTCTTTACTATCTAACAATCTAACTTAACTTTCTTGTTAAGTTATTGTAAACACCTTCTGATGTTTCTTTATTTCTCTCCCTTCTTATTCTTCCTCCTCCATTCTTTATATACTAGGTGTTTTATTCTTTGCCTTTAGTTAGTTTTGGGTGGTCTGCTTTCTTTGCTATGATTTTATTTTCTCTGGTGACAGCTTTTTAGCCTTGGGAGTGCTTCCCTCTAGAGCAGTTCCTTTAAGATGTCCTGTAGAGGTGGTTTATGGGAGGCAAATTCTCTCAGCTTTTGCTTGTCTGAAAATTGTTTAATCCCTCCATCATATTTAAATGATAATCGTGCTGGATACAATATCCTTGGTTCGAGGCCCTTCTGTTTCATTGTGTTAAATATATCATGCCATTCTCTTCTAGCCTGTAAGGTTTATGTTGAGAAGTCTGATGTTAGTCTGATGGGTTTTCCTTTGAAGGTGATCTTTTTTCTTTCTCTAGCTGCCTTTAATACTCTGTCCTTATCTTTGATCTTTGCCATTTTAATTATTATGTGTCTTGGTGTTGTCTTCCTGGCGTCCCTTGTGTGAGGAGATCTGTGGGCTTCCATGGACTGCAAGACTATTTCCTTCCCCAGCATGGGGAAGTTTTCAGCAATTATTTCTTCAAAGACACTTTCTATCCCTTTTTCTCTCTCTTCTTCCTCTGGTACTCCTATAATGCGAATATTGTTCCGTTTGGATTGGTCACACAGTTCTCTTAATATTCTTTCATTCCTAGAGATCCTTTTATCTCTCTCTGCCTCAGCTGCTCTGTGTTCCTGTTCTCTGATTTCTATTGCATTAACAGTGTCTTGCATCTCGTCCAGTCTGCTGCTGAGCCCGTCGATGGCTTGTCTCATTTCTGCATTATCTTTCCTGACTTTCCTCACTTCCTCCCTTAGCTCTTGCATATTTCTCTGTAGATCCATCAGCATGGTTATGACTTTTATTCTGAATTCTTTTTCAGGAAGATGCTGCATTTCCATCTCTTCAGATTCCTTCTCAGAGGGGCTCTGTCCTCATCTTAATTTGATGCAGCTTGTCAGTGTGTGGCAGGCATCATATCAGACTGACCTGGGTTCAAATCCTGGTTCTGCCATCTGCCAGACTTGGAGCAAGTAGTGACCAACTGCAGTGAACATCAAATGCAATTATATATCCAAAGCACTCATTTGGCAGTCAGTATATGTATTCATTTGCAAGGGCCACCA
This sequence comes from Smutsia gigantea, assembly GCA_032199065.1. Classification (NCBI taxonomy): domain Eukaryota; kingdom Metazoa; phylum Chordata; class Mammalia; order Pholidota; family Manidae; genus Smutsia; species Smutsia gigantea. The sequence goes on from JAVSCE010018798.1 coordinate 45,331, forward strand.
TAACAGACCACAGACTTGGCAGCTTAAACAACAGAAATTTATTTTTCACAGTTCTGGAAGCTGGAAGTCTGAGATCAAGGAGTCAGCAAGGCTGTTGCTTCTGAGGCTTCGCTCCTTAGCTGTAGAGGACTGTCTTCTCCCTCTGTCTTCACATTGTCTTTCCTCTGTGCACATGTCTGCATCCAAATTTCCTCTTCTTTTAAGGACACAAGTTATATTGGATTAGGGCTCACCTTAAAGTTCTCATTTTAACTGAATTACTTCTTTAAGGGCCTTATCTCCAAATATGTTATACTCTGAGGTCCTAGGGGTTAGGACTTCAGTATATGAATTGGGGTGGGGGGAGTGAGGGCACATTATTCAGCCCATAACATTATATTCTCAACTAACGTTAGATATTTCTTCCTCCATCTCCAGTTGCTGAAGAATCCCTTATGGCCCCGTTCCAGACATTTTTCTCAGCCTTTCCTATTCTAGTTCTTCCCTGAGAAAGAGTTTGTCTCATCAATAACCTTCCAGAAAAGCATGTACATACTCCTTGTTCTGTAAATAACAATAACAGCAACAATGAGCCTGATGTTGTCCCGACACCACTGAACTATGCCTAACGAATCAGTTGAATAACCTTTCCTTAATTTAATCCAATGGCAGTAATTTTCTGGAACACACCATTACAAGGGAGCAGTATGATCTCCAGGGCTTTTTTTATGCCTAATTAAAAGGCACTGTAGCAAGAAGGAGATTGCAGTTACATTTCAGAAGCACAGTGTTCTGATTTTGGAGTTGGAGGAAGCAAACGTTTTTACTGAACTGTGAGGAGGTTGGGCAGGGTGGCTCAGGGAGACTGTGGGGGCCTCTGCTGGTCATGAGGAGAAGGCTTCCTGCCAGTTTTTGCTTGTCAGAGTAGGCCAAGGTCATTCCCTTCTTCCTTACAGGTGAGGGGCCAGGAAGACCTGACTGTGGGCTGAGATGGACACTGGCTGAAGAATTTCAGGGAGAGCTGATCCATTTTCAATATTACCTCGTTCAATAGCACCTTCCTATTGACCACTTATTAGGTGCTGCTGATGGTGGGCATAATAATAAAAACAACTGACATTTATAAATATCTCTAAATTATGGGTTCTTAATTAGGGGCTCATGCTTCAGTGCATTTGTGAAGTCCCTGGAACTGGCACCATATTTTGTGCATAGGTGTGTATCAGTGTTTTATTTTTCCTAATTCTGTGGTCCATGATCCAAAAAGATTAAGACTTCCCTGTTCTAAATAATACTTGCTTCAGTTTATTGAGACCTTCCTATCTATCAGGTACTGAATATATTCCTTTCTGCATTTATACTCATGTCAACTATCCAAGGTCTGTCCCGCATTGCCCCACTTGCCTTGCCCTGGTCCCAGCCCTTTGGGCAAGGGTGCCATATCAGACGAAATTCCTCAGAGGGCCGCCTGGTCCTGCGGGGGACCCTGACATACAGGTTGCACCTCACACTTTCCTGATTAGGGCCCAGGTTCTGGGGCTTTCTGATGCCTGCACTCTGTAGTCACTGTTTGTAGGCATCCCTGACAGGGAGGAGGATGTAAATGTCCAAGAACAGTATTCAGAAGAGCCACAGTGCAGACTGTTGGAAGGAAAAGCACACAGAAACAGTAAGAAGAGATCTGGGGTGGGGGCACGTTAATGATATGCCTCACCAATGTTTGCTGAAGGAAGGAAGGAAGGAAGGAATTTATGAGTGAATTAACAATCGAACAAATAAATGGGTAAATACACTAAAAGTTGAAAATGCTCATAAATCCTGCCCTGCAACTAGCTCCGAGCTCCCTCTCCCCCAACCAGACTGTGAGCTACAAGGAGTAATGTTTATTTAATGCTGAGTGGCAAGCGTGGTAGTAGATGTTTTTACAGCAAAGTCCACCTCCCCCTCACCAGGAAATTTCCCATCTCTGGTGGATATGCAGAATGCTCACTGACATGATCCAAATGCTGGTGGACATAACAAAAAAGAGAGCAGGACAGAGTAGCCTTCCGTCCCTGGGAGCAGCCCCTGGGAGGGAGAGGAGGGGAATGAGGCATACTTGGCTGGTGGGCTCTTGCCCTCCCAATCCCTCCGTCCTGTCCATTAACGAAGGCTTCTCAATGCAGCCTGGCATATTGTATCATCGTTTAAATCCCACCACATCTCCTCAGTGACTCTCATTCCAAAATATTTATTTATTTGATGGCTCAGAATAATTGTCTCAGTCCCCAGCCTCTGAGACTGGCAGTGCAGATAATTCCCATCCTTGCGTGGCTCTCCTTGCTGCCAGGGAATAGGCGGTACCATCAGTTGTGGAACAACATAAGGCACTCAAGCAGTCTGCCCAGCACAGCGCCCCCATCCCCACCTTTCCCCCCAGAACCACCTTTCCTGTCTGCATTCCTGTGTTCTACCGGGGGCATCATCCTTCTCCCAGTGACTCAGGCATAAGAATTAGGGTCATCTACTAACCCGCTCACACACTTACTGAACACCTACATTAGGCTAAGCTCTGTGTCAAACCCTGAGCCTGCCCTTGAACTATATGGTCAATGACCTCTATGTGAGTATCTGTATAGTGCCAGGCATAGAAAAAGCTCAAAAAAAAAAAAAGCTTGTTAGATGGACAAATGGATGGATGGATAAGTAGATGGATGGATGGATGGGATCATGGAATCTGTTGGTTATATCTCTCAGTATCTTGTTCATATTCTCTGTGATTAGTTGGGGCTGAACTTGACCCCTCACATCCTCCACCCTGGCCGTGAGTCCCAGGCCTAGTTAATCAGACTATTCCAAACTTCTGGCCATAGAAATTGGTTTCAGGGGAGGACATGTAACCCAAACCAGAGCACAATCCTCTCTGGGACATTTTGGTTGGTGCCAGCACTGGACAACCTCTTTTCCCTGGGAATTTAAGCTGCTAGGATGTTTATTTAAGGCTTCTAGAGGCTCTTGTACTTGCCATAAGGAGAGCATGGCTGAAGGGTGGGAAGGTGAGAGGTAGGAGAAGGAAAATAGGAAAAGAGAAAAAGAAGAGGAGGAGGAAAGAAGGAAAGGAAGAGGAAGACAGATACTTGGGAACATCATTCAAGCCCTTAGTGTGGGAAACCAATTGAACTCTTAGACTTTCCAGGTACATGAGATATTGAATTCCCTTTTTCTGACTTAAGACAGCTTGAGTTGTGTTTCTTTTACTTGTAATCAAGAGAATCTTGTCAGTGCAGAGTGTGGGAGTGAGTAAATGAGTGAAGACAAGATTGAATGAATGAATGAGCCCCATAAATATCAAACTAGTCAATGTTTTTCCTCCCTTGAGAGCTAGACCTGCAAATATAAGGATTTAATTAGATGTTCCTGGATTCCACTGGGGCCTATCTGATTACTTCTATTACGTCCAGTGTTGACTCTAACTCTTGAAATGTAAATGAAAAGTGAAAGGGAGAAAACAGCCCACTAAAATTAATGGATTTCTAAGGCAGTCATTCTGCAGATTTCAATCTGTAGGAGTTATGATAAAAGGAATAAAACTGAAACCAGTAACATTTAAAATTCTCCCAATGGCTTCTTCCCCATCCTCCCATCTCCAGTCAAGCCAAAGTAGTAGGAGAAGGTGGGCTCCCTGTAGGTATGCAAACCTTGCTATACCTACATATCCTCCCACTTCCCCTCCCCCATCTTCCAGAACTTTCTCTCCATCCAGAATTTTTCAAAAGCTCCTCATTGATTGACATAAATACAGTCTGAGGGTTCATGGAAGGCTTCCCAGGTAAGGAGATACCTGCTGAATCTAGTGCATGGGGTAGGATCCAGGTCCAGAAAGGTGGGAAGGCCCTCAGGGACGTGGAAACAGCACAAGTAAAGTCACCGAGTGGTAAGTTCTGGGCAAGTAGAGGCAGTGGGAAAGGCCAAAGACGAGAACGGAGAAGTTGCAGAGGCCAGGTCATAACATTCCTTATAAATCCAGAATGTATGTATTTCCTTAATTCTCTAAGTGTAATTTCTAGAATTTGGTGTTTCTGTAATTTTTTTACACGGAGTATCTGTTACAGGAGCCCCTATGGTGAATTTAAACAATACCAGTCACAGGCCCCTGCTGCAGACCCACTTAAGAGAGAATCTAGACTTCCGGGAAGATGGCGGTGTGAGCAGGGCGGCAGAAATCTCCTCCCAACACTATATTTATCTACGAAAAAACAGCAAATACATCTATTCCTACAAGAGAGACGAGAATACACAGGAAAGCGCACAGGTGCAGGTACACCCGAGAGGACTCGGCACCCCAAGAGGCGGGTAAGATCTGGAGCTGGGACCCGGCGGGACCCGAGCCCTCCCCCACCCCAGCGCACCGGCGGGAGGAGAGGATTCAGAGCCGGGAGGGAGTGGAAGCACACCCCGCGAAGTAGCCAGCCCCGGGGATCTGCGCGGGGAGCGCTGACCCACATTGCGCAGGGCAGCGGAGATTGGAGAGACAGAGGGGCAGGATCTGAGCGGGGAACGCGCCAGGGGGCTTGCAGCCGGCTCCGAGAAGGAAAAAAAAAGTGCGCGCTTTCCTCAGCGGTCTTAAAGAGACAGGAGCCCAGCGGAGGAGCCGGATTGCCCCAGCACACTCAGCCCAGCAGGCTGGGAGTCCTGGGGAGTTTCAGACGCCTTAGCTGGCGACTGGGGAAGCGTAGCCATACTTAACACTTCTCACTGAGATCAACAGCCTCCTACTCGTTCCCACCCCTGCCAGAGCGATAAAGGGCCCTGTGGAGTGGCACAGTCACAGCTGTGGAATAGTGGGGCAATAGCGCCACCTAGAGCATTCCCACAGAATCTACGTCCGGTGGGCATTTTTTTTTGTTTTGTTTTTTGTTTTGGTTTTGTGTTTTCTTTTCTTTCTTTTTTTCTTTCTTTCTTTCTTTTTTTTCTTTTTTCTCTTTTTTTTCTTCTCTTTTTAAAGTCTTAAAGAGCCCAGCTGACATACGTGGCAACTATCAGTGACCAAATTATACAACCATGAAAAGACAGAGGAATATGGTTCAGACCAAAATCAACCAGACAACCCCAGAGAGGGAGTCTGAAGGGATGGAAATGCACAGCCTCCCTGAAAAAGAATTCAGAATAAAAGTCATAACCATGCTGATGGACCTACAAAGAAATGTGCAAGAGCTGAGGGAGGAAGTGAGGGAACTGAGGAAAGACAATACAGAAATCAGACAAGCGATCGACGAGCTTAACAGCAGAATGGATGAGATGCAAGACACTGTTAATGGAATAGAAAACAGAGAACAGGAGTACAGAGCAGCTGAGGCAGAGAGAGATAAAAGGATTTCTAGGAATGAAAGAATATTAAGAGAACTGTGTGAGCATTCAAACGGAACAATATTCGCATTATATAGGAGTACAGAGGAAGAAAGAGAGAGAGAGAGAAAAAAGGGATGAAAATTCAATGTTTGAAGGAAATAGCAGTGCTGAAAACTTTCCCTCGCTGGGAAGGAAGTAGTCTTGCAGTCCACTCAAACTCCATAGATCTCCCAACACAAAGGACCCAAGGAAGACAACACCAAGACATAATTAAGATGGCAGATGCAAAAGATAAGAACCCAAGAATTATTAAGGCAGCTGGAGAGAAAAGTCACTAAGAAAACCCATCAGACTATCATCAGACTTCTCAACAGAAACCTTACAGGCCAGAAGAATGGCATGATATATTTAACGTTATGAAACAGAAGGGCCTCGAACCAAGAATATTGTAGCCAGCACGATTATCATTTAAATATGATGGAGGGATTAAACAATTTCCAGATAAACGAAAGTTAAGAGAATTTGCGTCTCATAAACCACCACTACAGGATATCTTAAATGGACTGCTCTAGATGGAAGCACACCTAAGGCTAAAAAGATGTCACCAGAGAAAAAAAAATCATAGCAAGAAAGCAGACCATCCAAATACTAACTAAAGGCAAAGAATAAAACACCTACTATAGAAAGAATGGAGGAGGAGGAATAAGAAGGGAGAGAAATAAAGAAACATCAGACTGTGTTTCCAATAACTTAACAAGAAAGTTAAGTTAGATTGTTAGATAGTAAAGAAGCAACCCTTGAACCCTTGGTAACCACGAATCTAAAGCC